>JAUPFT010000005.1:698711-1081211 GCA_036936625.1 Parnassius smintheus behrii | reverse complement strand
CACACACACACACACACACACACACACACACACACACACACACACACACACACACACACACACACACACACACACACACACACACACACACACACACACACACACACACACACACACACACACACACACACACACACACACACACACACACACACACACACACACACACACACACACACACACACACACACACACACACACACACACACACACACACACACACACACACACACACACACACACACACACACACACACACACACACACACACACACACACACACACACACACACACACACACACACACACACACACACACACACACACACACACACACACACACACACACACACACACACACACACACACACACACACACACACACACACACACACACACACACACACACACACACACACACACACACACACACACACACACACACACACACACACACACACACACACACACACACACACACACACACACACACACACACACACACACACACACACACACACACACACACACACACACACACACACACACACACACACACACACACACACACACACACACACACACACACACACACACACACACACACACACACACACACACACACACACACACACACACACACACACACACACACACACACACACACACACACACACACACACACACACACACACACACACACACACACACACACACACACACACACACACACACACACACACACACACACACACACACACACACACACACACACACACACACACACACACACACACACACACACACACACACACACACACACACACACACACACACACACACACACACACACACACACACACACACACACACACACACACACACACACACACACACACACACACACACACACACACACACACACACACACACACACACACACACACACACACACACACACACACACACACACACACACACACACACACACACACACACACACACACACACACACACACACACACACACACACACACACACACACACACACACACACACACACACACACACACACACACACACACACACACACACACACACACACACACACACACACACACACACACACACACACACACACACACACACACACACACACACACACACACACACACACACACACACACACACACACACACACACACACACACACACACACACACACACACACACACACACACACACACACACACACACACACACACACACACACACACACACACACACACACACACACACACACACACACACACACACACACACACACACACACACACACACACACACACACACACACACACACACACACACACACACACACACACACACACACACACACACACACACACACACACACACACACACACACACACACACACACACACACACACACACACACACACACACACACACACACACACACACACACACACACACACACACACACACACACACACACACACACACACACACACACACACACACACACACACACACACACACACACACACACACACACACACACACACACACACACACACACACACACACACACACACACACACACACACACACACACACACACACACACACACACACACACACACACACACACACACACACACACACACACACACACACACACACACACACACACACACACACACACACACACACACACACACACACACACACACACACACACACACACACACACACACACACACACACACACACACACACACACACACACACACACACACACACACACACACACACACACACACACACACACACACACACACACACACACACACACACACACACACACACACACACACACACACACACACACACACACACACACACACACACACACACACACACACACACACACACACACACACACACACACACACACACACACACACACACACACACACACACACACACACACACACACACACACACACACACACACACACACACACACACACACACACACACACACACACACACACACACACACACACACACACACACACACACACACACACACACACACACACACACACACACACACACACACACACACACACACACACACACACACACACACACACACACACACACACACACACACACACACACACACACACACACACACACACACACACACACACACACACACACACACACACACACACACACACACACACACACACACACACACACACACACACACACACACACACACACACACACACACACACAGAGACGGATGCGTGTGCGTGCACACACAGACACATATATTTTATGCATGTCCGTTTAAGGCTCGGGCATGTCCGCACTTCAGTTTTTTAACTAAAATTGGAATCAAAGATCATTCCCTCTGTGAATGTGGTCTGGAAGAAGATACTCCAGAACACATCTTTTTCAATTGTCAAAATCACCCAATTTATTTATATGACATCCTTCGCAAAACAATCCCTCGACCGGTAAAAGATATAGAAGATGATAGATATCTTAGTATAGGGACTGATTAAAATAAACTATGTTGTGTTCCTGTGACACAAAGCAACGACATTTAAACTTTATTATTTATTCTGTCAATTCCCTTACCAATTATTCTGTTTAATTAATAGAATATAATTACAATTTTTCACATTCGGTATGTCATTGCTAAACAGACAAAACTACTATCGTTATTTCACAGATCCTATCTCCACAGATACAGTAAAAAAATACAGATAACAATTAAATAAATACATTTTCTTTATATCTCTCCCCTCGGGGAAGGATATTTACAACAGTTTTTCACCTAACTAACTCATCCTCTGGTTCTTCTTCGTCAAATGTACGGACTGGAATAATTTTCGTAATATGGAAAAGATTTGACTCAGTCATTTTGTGATCTGTTTCAATTCTGTATATTGAGTTTGAAATTTTCTCAACAATTTCGTAAGGTCCAGTTCTTAGTTCATCTCATTTTTTCTGTTCAGCTTGTTTCCATTTTCCACATACACCATGTTTCCTACGTTAAACTGATAGGATTTTTCCATTTTTGTGGAATAGTGTTTTGTTGTAGTTACGTAATTTTATAGTAATTTAAAGTGCAGATTTTTCTTTTTTTAATTCATCTGGTAAAATTATAACATCTGTACCATACTAAAGTAACTTGGTGTAAAACCAGTGACTAAGTGAATCGTGTTATTATATTTATTTACGCATTCATAATCTACTGTTGTCCAGGCTCTTTTTTATCCTTCTCCATTTATTTTACATCTAATTTTGTTCACCAATGTTTGATTCAGTCTCTTATTTAAGCCATTTGAGAATGGTGCACTTACTGTTGTAAAAACTAAAGGCATTAGCTTGTCATTTAAAAACTTCTTAAATTAATTTGAATTGACTCCCGGGTATTGGTCGGTGAGAAGCATACTAATGTCCTCCGTTTCTGTTATGTTTGTAAATGATTTTACAAAATCATTTGCACACTGAGTTTTTGAAGTTAAAATAAATGCGTATCTTTTAAAATGATCAACTAACGATCAACGAACCTCCAATTGTATTTATTGAGACTATTTCAAAATTTGCAGCTTTGTAGCTGGACCTAGATGAGACATCATGCCAAATATGTCATGCCCTCTTGATTTATTTTTAATACAAATATCACGGCGTCTACAACTTTTTTTGATGTTTTTTTGTCAAATTGTTTGCTGCGAAGAGCGGACTAATAGTCTTCTGCATTTATCCGATTCCAATATAAGTTTTCACGCATGTTTTTTAAGAGTTTTATGCTTGACTCTTCTAATATAATTTTTCCCCTTTTGAAAAATATACTACGTTATTTTGATTTGTAACAATATCTTCCAGTTTTATCAAGTTTACAACTTTTAATTGTTCATCTGTGTTTTCATATGATTCAAGTACTGGAATCCTGCTTAGACAATCGGCTTTCAAATTTTCTTTTCCTGGGGTATATTTTATTTTGAATTCATGCTGTGATAGATAATACAATAAATCACGCAGCTCTTCATCTGTTCTAGATTTCAGATTCATGTTTTCAGTGGTTTGTGGTCTGAATAAACTGTAAATGATTCGCCTATCAACCATTATTGCCAGTATCTCACTGCTTCTTTAATAGCTAAACATTCTAGGTATATTGCTTTTTCTTTCTTCCGTGCTTCATTTAACTTTTTGTTAAATGAAGCACGTGTCTGTTTTAAAATGGCTCCAAACCAAAAAAGAATCCAAAGAAGCATCTGGATAAATTTCGATTGGTAAATCTTGATCAAATATTTCTAAAACTGGTTGGGAGCATAGCAGGCTTTTTATTTTCTCAAATGCATTCATCAGACCAAATGAATTTTTGTTCTTTTCTAAGTATTTATTTATTTATTTATTTATTTATTTAAAACTTCATATACACAAGTGGTATATAGGCGGACTTAATGCCTAAGGCATTCTCTTCCAGTCTACCTTGGGGTGATGCAGAAATAGAATGAAGTAGGTGTAATAAAAAGTTAATATGCGAATACTAAAATAAAATAACAAAAAAAAATTGTAATACATGAAAATAAAATACATAAGATATAAATGGTACATCGCAAAAAATAGATAAAATTATATTAATATTCATACACATATATGTATATAAAATATATAATATACATAATTACAATAAGAACAATAAGAATATATATATATATATATATATATATATATATATATATATATATATATATATATATATATATTTTTATTTTTGTTATTTTTTTATTGTCAATTTTTAATTTAAATTACAATATTTACGATTAAAACTAATTATATATACAATATAAAAGAAGAAACTATAATATAGAAAACCTAAAACTAAAAATTTAAATCGTCAAAAAGACCTGCTCCCCGTGGTATAGTGCCAAGAACGCTGGCTGCGTTTCCTCGCTGAATAGCTATACTTAGCCTTTGAGCGAGGAAAGAACCAGCCCTCTTATCACCAGCAGCGACGACCAGTCGTGAATACAGTTCCTTTAGAAACTTCATTGCACGTGGACCCCACGGACCAATAGTCTCTACGGCAAATGGCACAAATATGTAGTCATTTCTCAAAGACTCATATTTGCGCCATTTACTAGATTCGGCTGCCTCTGATGCCGCCCCGGCTCTAAAACAGGTACCCTTGAGATGAGAGGCCGCCAAAGTGTCAACGCAAGTAGCATCCCACACTAGGGCTTTACCTCTCTCCCAAGGGACCAAAGTCATACCGACGGGTCTCCTACCATCGTCTCTAAATATCCCGCAAGGCTCTAAAACCGAGGGGATATTTATAGAGATAAGAGCCCTTCGGATGATTTCGTTCAAAGAACCGTGACGGGAAAACCTACCTGCACTTTTTTTGCATGAAAGTCCGTGGAGCCCAAACTCATCGACGCTGCTACCACAGGGACACTGGTGAGGTTGACAAATAGCCACTCCTAGCCGGATTCCTACGGCGATGCGCAAGCTTTCCCCATCAAGCAATGTGCCGAGATTACTTGATGGTAGAGCATGTAACCAGTGGCTAGATTCCTTAGTCAAAACAGCTAGAAGGCGAGCCTGATCTTGTTGAATATGGAAATTTTGAAATAAATTTTTGTGGACACTCCGTACCAACGGAATATCCCACTGTTTTTGTTGGTTAACTTCCAGTGGGAAATTTTCGCCGGGACAGAGCGTTAGCCATATTTGCTTTGCCTCCGCAGCAAAGCTTAGGTCTACTTTATTATTTAAAATTGTGTTACATAGGTCATTGACACTATGCAAGGAAGCAAGGAAAGCAGGCAATGCGACGCTAGAAATATTTCTTATACCAATTCCACCAAATTTGATAGGTAAAGTGGCTTGATTCCAGGCTATTGTATTTAATCTCAAATTTAGAATGTTTTCTAAAGCAATTTTAAGATTATTATCAATATCTTTTAAAATATCCGAACATTTCCAGACTGGACTTGAGCGTAACAAGTATTTAAATTTAGGTACAAGGACACAATATTTTAAAATGGTAAGGGCAATATGGGGATTTAAAATATATAATTTATCAACGTGATATAAAAATTGATCAAATTTTGTTTTTAAAACAGGTTTAATACTATCGAAAAACATCGGAGCACCAAGCAGGTAAAGCGATTCCGAATTGACAGTTTTTATTCCTGGAGAAATCTGATCGAAATTTTGAATTAAGGTATCTCTTTTAGAATTAGATAAATTATTAGAAATAAATATTTCACATTTATTTGTATTTGGTTCAAGACCAATATTTTTAAAATTTTGAAAAATATGAGTAAGATCATTGAGGACGTCATCTGCTTTACCTCCCAGTGTACCGTCGTCCAGATACCAGACATTCAGCTTGGATTTTAAATTTGAAATAATAGGTTGAATTCCCAAACTGAAAAGAGCTGGACCTAATGGATCACCCTGCTGAACACCGACAGCAGACTCAATAATATGGTTTTGATAAAACAAGTTTGAATTTTGACTGTAACATTGCCAAACGTAATGATATATTTCGGGGGTATTGTTAGCCACTTCTTTCAGCAGGGTTATCCTATCAATAGAGTTGAAAGCATTTCTAAGATCAACCTTCAGAAGAACATCTGCATCGGAATTAGTTAGGAAAGTACGCACCGAATGTACCGCCGCCTCACAGCCACCTTTGGTGCCAAAGTCTAGTTGAGTAGGTTGAAATTTTGTCTTAAGGTTTGAGATTATGTGCCTGCAAGCTAATTTTAAAGTTAAGCGTCGAAATGTAGAACCAACAGCAATAGGACGGATACCGTTATGCTTTTTTTTGAAGGCACACAATCTTGCCCCATATAAGTAGGGAATGAAACTGGGATTGACATTACCAGAAAGCATAAAATTACATAATTTTGTTATGTCATTAAGAAGTACCTTACCGGCGTCACCGGCAGATACGCTTACAAGGTCTTTGAGATGCTGAGGCGTAATCCCGTCAATGCCGCCGGCAGAGCCATTCGAAAATGACAATATTGCGTCTAAAGTGTCTTTTTCGGAAACTTGTAATGGTTGCATAGAAGTATTGGGAGGCAGCGGTAAATTCTGGGAAGGATTGACCGAAGGGTGTTTCTGACGAAGGCCTTCAAGAGTTTCGACATTACGAGGAGCGAGGATGTCATCTGAGAATAAAATACGGGATGCATTTTTTAAGTCGCCGTCCATTACTTTTGATTCAACTACTTTTTTTAAATCAAATTTAGGATAAGGTCGAGGGAAATGAGTATTAATCGGGTAATTCAAATTTTGAAAAGAATTTTCTTTTAGTTGAGACGTAATTGATTTATTTATTGTTTTACTAAAATGAAAGTGGGAATACGCGAATGTAAATAATTTTTGCCAACTTTCTTCACAATTCGTTAGACAATTTTGAATGGTTAATGATAACGCTTTAGCAAGTTGCATCCTCGCGCCTCTTGGAATTCTTTTAACCACTGGTACGTTACTATACAAATTGTATAATTGTTTCGAAAAAAGTGAAGAATTTGTGTCATTAGGTATATTATCAGAAGAGTCATGAATTTCTACGGTAGGCTGTGAAGCCGAAATATTTTTACTATGGCATCGTTTAATGTGTATATTTAATCCCTTCTTACCCTTAAACAGCCTACCATCGGTACAATTTTGATATCGTAGGAAATCCGGCTGTGAATGTATTGGAGCGATAATATTCATAGAAAATGTAAAAAAATTAAAAATGTAAAAATATATCTACAGCACTCAAAAGTCTATAATTTAGTAAAAATCAAAATCTTGAAATTAAAAGAAAAACCTAGTTCTCGAGCTTTGTTTATCGCCTTAAAGCAATCTAATATTAATTTTGTGTACGATGAATCACCAGGCCGTTGTTTTCTTGGGATCAGTAGAAGTGTAGTGAGCATTGATTTTGTTATTTTGACGCTGTTCTATTTTCTCATTTAATATTTCTTTAAAGTTCTCCTTGGCATTAATGTTGCAAAATAAAATATATTCTTGGTGTATTCGGCCATCGTCATTTCGTGTCATCACTTCAGGCAAACGAACTTGTAAATATATTATCACATATTCATTAATATTGAAATATATTATTTACATAAAACGTTATTTTTCGGAATTTCAGGAATGAAATATAAATATATTTTAATTAAAATATTTGGTTAAAATATACGACAGTTGTCACCTGTCATTTCCATTTTATTATATATATATACATATAAACATACATATATTCATATATATATACATATACATACATACACACACATACATACATATACACATGTACAACTAGTGCGTGTTGCCAGTAATGTCTTATGGATCAGAGACGTGGTCCTTCACTGCTGGCCGTATGAGGACGCTGGTTCTGCCAATGATGAGGATGATGATTCTGCCAATTTATTAAGTAAGTGTTCCCGAACCTTCATCTTGAACGCGTACCGATTGCTAGCCGTCCTGATTTCGAGAGGGAGTGCGTTCCAAAGGAGAATAGATTGAATGTGGAAAGAAGAATGAACAAGTCCAGAGCTGTGGGATAGACATAGGAGAAGAAGGTTGTTCGTAGAGCGGAGGTTTCTCTCATGACTAGCACTAAGCAACTGAAAGTGAGGAGATAAGTAGGTAGGGGAAGTTGGAGACATCAGGATAGAATAAAGGGTGGTGAGTGCACGCAAACTATGGCGTTGACGAATAGGTAACCATTTTAATTGAGATCGATACGTGGATACATGGTCATACTTTCGAAGATTGAAAATGAATCGAATGCAGTTATTCAGAAGACGGTCATATTTGTTGAGAAGGTCTGCATTCAGGTCGAAATAACACACATCACCATAGTCGATTAGGGGAAAAATTAAACTCTGCACAAGCATTGTCTTAATTTCAGATGGTAGAAAATTTTTTAGGCGATAGAGAGAACGCAGGGTACCAGTGACTTTCTGGCTAACGGTCGTTGTTTGGGATTTCCAACTCAAAGTAGAATCAATTAATAAACCTAGATCCTTCACAGTGGAACACAATTGAATCTCAGTACTATTATTTCAATTTCAATTTCAATTTCAAATCGTTTATTGCTTCTATAATGTACAGTACATTAGCAGTTACAGTGACCATTATAGATCCTGTCGGGCGTTGCAATATACAAGAAATATACAATAAAATAATTAAATGGTTACTTATAACTATGAAACATCATTATATTATATTTGGCCATTTTGAAAATAAAATGTTATTTAATACTTAGTAATTAACTATCAAAAAATTCAGTAAGCGTGTAAAAGCATTTGGAAATGAGATAATCGTGAAGTTTTTTATTGAATGAACTTAATTTAACATCAGATTTTACATTTATGGGTAGTTTATTGAATATTTTAATTGCCATGTAATATGGACTACAATTGAGCATTTTGGTTCTAGATGGGGGTAAATATAACCTATGTTTATGCCTAGTATTTACATTGTGTGTTTCTTTTATCTGGGTGAAGAAGTGTTTATTTTTAAATACGAAGTTACTTATATCTTTTATGTAAATAGAAACTAAGGTTAATAATCTAAATTTAATGAAGTAGGGTCGACAGCTATGTCTGTTATCAATTCTGGCAAGTATCCTAACACATTTTTTTTTGTAAAATGAACAATTCATCTGCATTAACACTATTACCCCAAAGGATAATGCCATATTTTAGCCACGAAAAGGCATACGCGTAATAAGTCGAAAGTGCAGTTTCTAAATTTGTGCTATGATTAATTTGATAAAGCGCATATGTAAATTTAGAGAGCTTGCATTTAATTTTTTCAATATGTGACTTCCAGTTTAAATGTGTATCTACATTAAGTCCAAGCAAGTTATATGAGTCTACCTCTTCTATTAGGGTATTTTGTAATTGAAAATTAATTTCTAGGGGTGGTTTATTATATGAACGAAATTGTAAAATTTTTGTCTTTTTAAGGTTTATTTCTAGATTATGGCTATCAAGCCAATGAGTGACATTATGAAGTGTATCATAGATAAGGGTTTCAGAGCTAATGTTGTCGTTACTTTTTATAAGTATTGACAAGTCATCTGCAAATAATACTGGCAGTGTTGATTCTCTGTACAAACATTTTGGCAGGTCATTTACATAAATAAGAAACAGCACACAGCCTAAGACGCTGCCCTGTGGGATTGAACTAGTTAGGTGTTTCTCTTCAGAACGAACTTTTATTACTTCATTTGTAATTTGGTTGTAGTGTTCAATTTCTACAATTAGCTTCCGATTATTTAAATAGGATTTAAACCAGTTATGTACTAGCCCACGGATACCCGAATTCATAAGTTTTAAAAGTAGTTTATCATAGGGCACCCTGTCATATGCTTTCGTCATATCAAGTAAAATACCAAAAGTATGTTTTTTATCATTTAAATTTTGTAGGGCCATTTGTATGAACTTATACACAGCTAGGGTGGTTGATCTTGATTTTCTGAATCCATTTTGGCTATCATCCAGTATTTTATACTTTTCAAGGAATGAGTAGAGTCTATTACACATTGCTTTTTCGTATATCTTTGAAAAGGTGGGCAATAGGGCTATTGGTCTGTAGTTGTTAGGGTTTTTTTATCTTCTTTTTTGTGCAACGGTTTTATTAGTGCTATTTTGAGAGGGTCTGGAAATATGCCATGTTGAAAACTTTGGTTTACTAAAAAAGTAAGGGGATAGACAAATTCTTCAGTGCATTGTTTTAAAAGTGCCGGTGGTATATCATCTACACCACAGCTATATTTAGTTTTTAATTTTTTTATACTATTTTGGATTTCCCTTTCATCAACTGAGGTTAGGTACATGGAGCATGTCGCTTTCAATTCGACAGAATTTTTATATTGTTTCTGATTTTTATTAATATTATTAGTTTTACCAATTGCTGCAAAATGTTCATTAAATAGGTTAGAAATTTGAATGGGACAAGTTATTGTGTTATTATTAATATTTAACATCATGTTTTTGCGATTTTTTGTTTTCATTCTACCCAATTTATTATTAATTATGTTCCACATGGTCTTTATTTTATTACTCGAATTTTTCATTTGTTTAATGTATTGTAGTTTTTTTGATAATTTGATACTACGTTTAAGAATTTTTGTGTATTTTTTATAGTAATTAAGAAAAACTGGACTTTTTGTATCATTAAGGATTATTCTTAAAAGTCTTTTATGCTTACAAGATTTTTTTAATCCAGTTGTCAACCAGCCTTTATTTTTTTGTTCTTTTATTTTTACTTTCATCATAGGTATATGTTCGTTTAAACTATTTGATATTATTTTAAGAAAAATATTATAGTTCTCATTTACAGTTTGGTTCTCTTTTAGAATATTATTCCAATCGACGTTATTTAATGAGTTTTTGAATGAATTAATGTTTTGTTTTGTAAAATACCTTTTTCTTGTAAATAACACTTGCTTTTTGCTCATCGCCGTCTCTAAATTTAATTCTAGATTTGTTGCTTTATGGTCTGATAAACCATAATCAATAACATAGCAATTTCTTACTAAAGATATATAGTTTGTAAAGATTAGATCAATACAGGCAGCTGTTTTATTTGTGACTCGGGTGGGTTCTTTTATAAGTTGAGCTAAATTATGAGAACGCATTAAATTTAAGAGTTCCTGAGAATCACTATTGTTTTCGTTAACATTTATATTAAAATCACCCCCAATAATGACATATTTATGACTATATTTTAGTTGTATTCTATTAAGTAGTTTATTTAATTGTTCATAAAAGATATTAATATTACGATCCGCTCTATATAAGCTGACTAAAACAATATTATACTTCGGTATTTCTATTGCACATAATTCAATCGTAAATTCTACGGAAAAACTAACCAAGTCTATTTTTTCAATATAATCAATACAATCTTTCAGCATAATACAAACACCTCCACCACCGTGCTTTTTTCTACTAAACTTTGAAGCTACTTTATAATTTGGTATCACTATAGATTCACAAAAGTCCTCACTTCTCCATACTTCTGACAATAATAATATGTCAATGTTTGTATCAACTAATAAATACTCAATTAAGTCTACTTTATTTCCTAAGCTCTGAACGTTTTGGAAAGTTAATTTAAAACTGTTAACGAAATGTCTTGTCAGGAATACTACTTTTTTTAATCAAAATACTACTTTTGTTTATAGGCCCTGTTTCTTGTTTTGATAATAGGCAGTTAATTATCGGTAAGGTTTCTTCCTTTTTTGAGACAATTTCAGAGGTTTTCGAATCATTGGCCTTGTTTACTACAATTTTGCCACAATCCTCTTCTTGGTATTCTTCTATGTTCTTTATTAGATCAGCGACGTCTTTAAAGATGATCTGCATGCCGTAGTCGTTTATCTGGCCTGTGCGCTTATGAAACATGGTATGGTTGTAATCGAGGTTCAAGTTGGAGTCAATTAAATATGAGTATTGATATGTCATATTGTCCAAATAAAGGAGGTTATTAAACAGTTCTATTCTCTTGTTGAATAGGTTTACAAATCTACCACATTTGAATGTCGGCAGACACAAGATAATATTTGTATGTGTTATTTGTAGTAATTTTTCTCGGATGTAGGTAATAAACTCAAAATAATTAGTTGTGGCCTCAAAATCCTCTTTGCCAATGACTATTATGCAGTAGTCTGTTAAGGAGAAGTTCTGAAGTTTTTTTTCTATGTCTAGTAGAAGTGGTCTTATGCCATGATCAGTCAGTAGATAGTGGCATATATCATAGTTGTTTTGTACATTATGTTGTAATATGTTTCGGGTCTTCATAAATCTGGACGTACTGAGTAGACAAATTTTGTTTGCAGCTTCCTTCACTACTTTGGGCTTGTTGTGCATATCAAGATCAGAGTTTGTAGGAATTTCGACACTAATCATTGTGGATAAGTTATTATTTAATGGGCTCTGGCTACTAATTTTTTGCGGTGAAAGAATTAAGTTACCACTAATTATCGACTTTTCTTTAGAATTTGGCCCAAGACTGCTATGGATACGAATGAAAGTGGGCTTAAAGAAGTTGTTTGTGCTTGGGGTCTACGCCTCAGACATGTCTAAGCTCACTTATGTCCGAGAGCAATTTTGGGAAATGGTAAGAATGGTGTTAATGAAATGTAAGGAAAATGAAAATATTGATTATTGAAATAGAGATTTTAATGGAAGGGTTGGGGTGAGGACGCTTGGTTATGAAAGAATATTGGGAACGTTTGGTGATGAAGGTATAAATGAGAATGGTGAAAGCCTCCTCACCATATGTATGGAAAATAATCTTTTTGTGACGAACACTTTCTTTCGCCACAAGAAGATTCACATGTTTACTTGGGAAAGAGGTGATGATAGAAGCATGATAGATTTATTAGAAAGAATGAGGGGCGCAGTGGTAGATACAAGGCTTTACCGGGGGTCTAACTTGGGAAGGGATCATTATTTAATTTTATGCCGAATAAATGGTCTATTCAGGTGTTGGTGCCATTGGTCTTCTGTGTCTAACACTGCGTTACAGCGTATTAGAACAGAAAGGTTACAAGATGAAGGTGAAAAAAAACAAGTTCAAATGTAGACTGAAAGAAAATATAAGTTTTTAAGAATGTATGCCAAAATGTTAAGAAAGGTTTAGTGGATGCAGCTACCGAAGTATGTGGTGTTAATAAGAGAGTGAATGATAGGAAAAATAATACATTATGGTGGGATGATGAGATACGTATGGAAGTTAAAGCAAAGAAGATAGTATGGCTAGAATTACTAGCAATAAAGGCTGGTAAATCTAGCAGTACGAATGATGATATTAAAAGTAAGAAGGCAGTCTTTAGACATCTAAATAATAAAGTAAAAGAAGTAGTTGAAAGGAAAAAGCAAGAAAGAACGGATAATAATGGTAGAAGAATATCGGATAACTTCCAGGCAAATATTAAAATGTTATGGAAACTCGTAAGAACTGCCAGGGGACATTCAAAAGAGACTATAGTTAATGCTATAAGAGACGAGAATTGCTATATTCCGAATAATTGCTATATTCAAAACTTCATGTTTTGAGTTTAAAGAGATGGAAGGAATATTTGAATATTATGAGTGAGGAGACGACGTATGAACTAAATGAAATAGAAATTCCGAAAGAAAAGGAAAGAGGTAGCGATATAAGTATAGATGAAATAATGAAAGCAATGGAAAGCATGAAAGCAGGTAAGGCTGTCGGATATGATAGAGTTTCACTCGAAATGCTTAGGTCTGGAGAGGAAGTGGTGGCAGGCCCGCTGCACACCTTGTTTAGTTTATGCTAGGAACTGAAGCGGGTACTGGTAGACTGGTGCAAAACCGTAATAGTACCAATATATAAAGGAAAAGGGTCGCAGCAGGACTGTAACCAATACCGTGGTATCAGCCTTCTTAGCATTGTAGGAAAATTGTATGTTAAGGTACTATTTGAAAGGGTCATGAAAGAAACTGATGGAAAAATTTGGGATATGCAAGCGGGATTTAGAAAGGGAATAGGATGTGAAGTTTTTGGCAAAACACAAAAATATTTTTCGTGCGTTCATGGACTTGAAAAAGGCCTGCGACATAGTGAATGGAGATGTGCTATGGCAAACATTGAACTCATTTGGGTTGAGCTCTGGCTTGATACAGTCATTGCAGTCTCTTTATAGAGACTCTAGTGTTAGTGTTAGGATCAACGGGGTCTACTCGGACCGGTTTCGCATCCATAAAGGTGTCAGACAGGGCTGTGTGTCTTCCCCGTGGCTGCTCAACCTATTTATGGACAGTTGTTTGGAAAATTTAAAAGTTGAAGAATACGGATTAAGAATGGGTGAGTTAACCATCAAATGCCTTTTGTACGACGATGATCAAGTTATTCTTGCATCGTCGGCAGCTGAGTTGCAAATGATGGTTACGTTAATGAACAGATCATTAAAAGAAATGGGTATTAAAGTGAACGCAAGTAAGACGAAATTTATGGTTTTTGATATAAGTGTTACTTCATTATTAGTAAAAGTATATCGAAATCGATCTAAGAGTTATAGCAGGACGATCTGATAATCGAACCTCAGATACAGTATACCATTGTAGCAAATACAGTTCCTAGTAGCAGCCTGAAATTGAGCAGAGAGTAGAAGTAAGTATTTTTTTAATTTCAAGATCTTTTAAAGACCGCAAACACGCATAGGGGCGACGAAGAGGACTTTGCTGTTGTTTATAGTACATAATCTACAGAATAAAAATAGCCTGTATATAGTTGTGGAACGTATATATTTTGAAATCGCTTTTTATAACTTGATTTTTATAACTTGACCAGTATGTTTCTATGTATGTATTATTTTTTTAATTTGATGGTACTTTTTATTTCAAATTTCAACCACTTCCACACGTTTGAATAATTTGTTATTAGACAAACCAACGAAAGTGCAACAATTCCGTGACTACGACATAGCATTCGCTCTCGGGTCGTAACAGCTTATATATTTTTTGTTGTTTTCTCATCTAAAGTACACTTTTGTGAAAATTCCGAAACAATCAAACCACTCTTTAATTCTTCAATCAATCATCCATCCATTCATGTATTTATTCGTCCATTCATTACTTTATCAATTCAATCTTATCAACGTTTCAATAAATACGGATATTATATACGTAATATTCTTTAAAAGAAAACAAAAATCTTATTCTAATTATTTCGTTATAAATTCCGTACCGGTCTACGACTCCTATTCTCATTTATTTACATCAAATATCTTAATATCACAACATAAGACCATATTGACAGTTATTTGATCTCTATCAAATGATGAGCCGTCTTACATTTCCCTATCTGAGTTTGATTCAACCATCCCGCTATCCCAATGAAATTTTTAAAATAAATTTGGTATAAATATACAAAAATATGAAAATTGATTTTTTCCTCAATTACGGGAGATTAAGGATTTATCTTGATTTTTTTTTGTTTAATATTTCCCAGCCAATTTTTCCCGTTTTTGTCGTAAGGGGTGACTACAGAAAATACCAGAAGAATCTCAAATCTTTAGATACATGGCGGTATACGTCTCATTTTCAACAATGCCAGGAGTGACCGTATATGAACGAAATATTGTTAAAATGAATTTTGCTTTAATGATTTTAAATCTAAAAACGCTACCTTAATAATAATAAATTAGATAGTGTAATAATAATTTAGATAGTGTTATTATGAAATATTTAGAAAAGACAGATACGGTGACTAATATAAGTTCGCTAAAACATTTACAGAGAAAAATGGTTAAATAAAGCATTATTGTAATTATAAGTTTTTAGATCGTACCACTTTTGTAAATACGAGTGACGTATCTGTTACAAAGCAGTATCATTGAACTAAATTGAAAAAATTATAGATAAATTAGACTGTAATAAATTACCAGGTGTAGAACAAATAAGAGTGAAGGATTTAAAGTATGTAAAGGAAGATATCATCCCGTTGCTTGCAAAATTTGTGAATATGTGCGTGCAAAACGGTGCATATCCAAATTACTGAAAAAAAGCAATTATTCGTCATATATTTTAACAAGGTAATCACTTAGAATATTCCAATTATAGGCCGATTGCTATATTGTCAGTAATCAAAAAAAATAGTTAAAAAAATAATATTTAAGCAAATTAGTGTATTTTTGAAAAAAAAATCATATAGGTAATATCTACAGCACAGCATGGGTTTAGGAAAACATACAGTACGTATTTTCAATGAGATATTTTCTGAAAACGAATGTGATAATAAAGAAATATTTTAAAAAACTTGAAAGCGTGGTTGCTGGATAATTATATTCGTAATAATTAATATTGTATTAGTTAAAGTTATATTTTAAAATTAATATTAAATGTATTTAATGAGTTTAAATATTAATAAGATTACGTATAATAATGTATGTAATAGTAGTAACAGCACTTATTTTAATTTTTAAATAGTTTAAATCTTTTAAATTAGTGTAAATTTAATTTTCCTATTTCAAGTTTTTGAGGATTGTTTTTTAATTTATAGTAGGTACAATTTCTGTGTTTTTTAAGTTGTAAGGATTTATAATTTTTACAGTAGGCACATAAAATGTAAGAGTGTGATGTCTTCGCCAACAAATTTCCTGCAGTTTGGCGAAAGTTTTATAAAGAACAACCGACTGTATTTTTGCGTAATAAATAAATAAAAAATAAAAACAACTGCTACCTAGGCGAATACAGGGCATTTTGGTAGTATAGAATAAAACATACCTAAACCGGCAACGGGAACAAGCTTCGAAAGCTGCGAGATATTTAGTAGAGTAGTTGCCAATCTGTCTGCCAAGCGTAAAGCGCAATAAATGCGAATCCCCTACAATGTGAGAGGCCTGTGTCCATTGGTGGAATTTCACGGGTTGCAATTTGCAACCTAAGAGGAAAAAATATCTGTTCACCTGAAAAAAAAACATACTACGCTAAATTTGCCGGATAATTACGAGCCATATTGCAGTGAAAAAAGTGATGAAAAACCCCCTCAAATAAAAGAATACAATTTCAACTTTTAATGAAAAATTTATATATCTGGGGGCACGACAGTGCCCCTTGCTAAGTCGAGCACAAAAGTGGCACGACCGTACCATGCTCCTCTTAAAGCAGTTCGGACCATTTTCGGCCCCCCTATAATTTTATTGTGGATAAAACTAGAAGCCTTAAATTTCAGAAACAGGCATTGTATAAACATGGCATATTTCAAATTTCATTCAATTTGAAACAGTATTTTAAGAATTATAACTATTCAAAGTTTCTAAATTTTGTCACTCCCTGACTGACCGACCGATCATGAAAACTCTAAGGCATTTTTAACAGACATAGAAACTTCAAACGTAGAATACAAATAGTGTTTAGTATATAAATCAAGGAAAAACAAAAATATTTTTCAATTTAGGTCAAGTTTTCTAGACACTTCAACTGCATAAATAACTTTGTAATCCCATATAAATATATAGGATTACAAAATTACATTTGCAGTGAATGAATCAATTTATGTTGGGAATTAAAACGGGTACCGGATGACTGGTGTAAAGCAGTTATAGTACCAATATATAAAGGAAAAGGGTCACAGCAGGACTGCAAAAACTATCGCGGTATCAGCTTGCTTAGTATTGTGGGTAAACTGTATGCTAAGGTGTTAATTGAAAGAGTTATGAAAGAAACTGATGGAAAAATTTGAGATGTGCAAGCGGGTTTTAGAAAGGGAATGGGGTGCACAGATCAAGTGTTTTCCATGCGCATGATTGCGAAGAAGTGTTTGGCCAAAAACCAGAAAGTTTTTTGTGCGTTCATGGACTTGGAAAAGGCTTATGACAGAGTGGATAGGAATGTGTTATGGCAAACACTGAATTCATATGGGTTGACCGCTGGTTTGATACAGGCATTAAGGTCTCTTTATAGGGACTCTAGCGCTTGTTTCAGGATCAATGGGGTCTACTTGGACTGGTTTGACATCCAAAAAGGTGTCAGACAGGGCTGTGTAGCTTCGCCTTGGCTGTTCAACCTATTTATGGACCGGTGTTTGCAAACTTTGAAAGATGAAGAATGTGGGTTAAGAATGGGCAAGTTAACCGTCAAACGCCCTTTGTATGCCGATAATCAAGTCATATTTGCGTCATCGGCGGCTGAATTGCAAATGATGGTTACATTAATGAACTGTGAATTAAAAGAAAGGGGAATGAAAGTGAACGCAAGTAAGACGAATGTGATGGTTTTTGAAAGAGAAGAAAGCAAAACGGTATGTGAAATAAGAATAGAAGGAGAGTTAATTGAGCAAGTGGATGAGTTTGTGTATTTGGGATGTGTATTTAGCAGGGATGGTAGATATGATACGGATAAAGAACGAAGAGTAAATGCAGGGAATAGAGTGAATGGGGCACTATACACTATTATGAAGAACCAGAATGTGTCAAAACAGGCACGTGTGGTAATTCATAATGCTGTGTTAGTCCCAACTTTAATGTATGGTAGTGAAAGCTAGGTGTAACAGAAGAAGCACGAAAGTAGAATAAATGCTGTAGAAATGCGGTCTTTAAGGAATATGCTAGGGTTGAATCTGAATGACAGGGTGAGAAATTGCGTGATAAGAGATAAATGTGGTATGCAAGATGATGTTGTGACCAGGGTTAAGAAAGGAATGCTTCGGTGGCTTGGTCACGTAGAAAGAATGAATGAGGAAAGAGTGACAAAGCAAATTTATATGGCAGATGTGAACGGCCGAGTCGGGAAGGGACGCCCTAGAAAATAGTTTATCGACCAAATTGGCGATATTTTGAAAATGGGCCACGTTAGAAGTACCCTTAACCGACGAGCATGTATGCGTAGACCCGATCCCTAAAAAAGGCGACCGCTCAGACCCGTCCAACTACCGGCCAATCGCCATCACCTTCTTGTTCTCCAAAACAATGGAGTCCATTGTAAACTGCCAGCTCATGAGGTACCTTGAAGATCACCAGCTGATTAGTGACCGCCAATACGGATTTCGCCGTGGTCGGTCAACTGGTGATCTTCTGGTCTACCTAACTCACAGATGGGCGGAGGCAGTAGAGTTCAAGGGGGAGGCATTGGCCGTTAGTTTGGACATTGCGAAGGCCTTCGATCGGGTTTGGCACAAAGCGCTTCTTTCGAAGCTCCCTTCCTATGGGCTTCCCGAGAAATTGTGCGATTGGATCACCAGCTTTCTTGCAGATCGGAGCATCAAGGTCGTTGTAGACGGTGCAAGCTCCGATTGCAAGCCTATTAATGCTGGTGTTCCACAGGGCTGCGTGCTATCGCCAACGCTGTTTCTTCTGCATATCAATGATATGTTGCATACCCGTAACTTTCGTTGTTATGCAGATGGCAGCACTGGTGATGCTCTTTACACCAGCCGAGCCAATATTTCTCGGGAAAACGTCTCCGAGTGCCGGGACAAACTTGTGTCTGAAGTCGAGTCTTTGCTGAACAGAGTCCCGGATTGGGGACGACTAAATCTAGTCCAGTTTAACCTCCAGAAGACACAAATTTGCGCGTTAACCACTAAAAAGAACCCCTTTGTCGTATCCCCTCAGTTTCAAGGCACTCCCCTTGTTGCCTCAGCCTGTATCGGAATCCTCGGCGTCGACATATCGAGTGACGTGCAGTTTCGTGGTCAATTGAAAAGGAAAGCCAAATTGGCCTCTAAAGAGCTTGACGTGCAGAGCGGGACAGTATTTCATGCCGGCACACTGCCTGCAACTCTACAAGGCGCAGGTTTGGCCGCACATGGAATACTTTTCCCATCTCTGAGCTGGGGCTCCCCAGTACCAGCTCCTTCCACTTGACCGCATCCAGCGCAGAGTGGCTCGAATCGTCGACGACCGAGTGCTTTCCGATCGGCTCGATTCACTGGCGCTGCGAAGAGATGTTGCATCTCTTTGCGTATTTTATCGCATCTATCACGGGGAGTGCTCTGAGGAATTGTTCGGATTAATCCCAGCCGCCAAATTTCGTGAACGCACTACACGGCAAACGTCCCGATACCATCCACACCATCTGGATGCTTGGCGGTTCACCACTGTTCGTTTCACAAGGAGTTTTCTTCCACGTACAACCTCTCTGTGGAATAGTTTACTTTGTGTGAATTAGTTTAGATACGACCTGGGGACCTTCAAGAAAAGAGCTTACTCCTTTCTAAAGGGCCGGCAACGCACCCGCAATTCTCCTGGTGTTGCGGTTGATCATGGGCGGCGGTAGTCACTTAACATCAGGTGAGCCGCATGCACGTTTGCCCATTCTTCTATAAAAAAAAAGATATATGGATGTAAAGGAGGCGAAAGAGGTATGTCAGGATCGTGACAAATGGAAGTCCGTAGTCTCTGCCTACCCCTCTGGGTGACAGGCGTGCATGTTTATGTTTATGTTTTAAATAAGTCAATCTATTTATTTAAAATTTAAAAGATTTTTAATATTGATATGGACACCAGCTTAGCTAATTACGTAATAACTTAAAACAGAAGAAACTTTAAGTGGGCACTGAATAAATTAACCGACTTGGTATTACATGGTCTAAAATTTTTTAAACTAGAAGAAAAACTGAGTTGCAAGACTTGGTTTTCTTTACAAGTTATGTTTTGATGGCATTTATCATTTTAAGTCATTCTGAGTTGCTAAACGAAAAGTTTGTAATATAAACTGGTTTTACAAGTACCTCGTACGTAGTAAAACGAATCGCTACGGAGAACGAAACCTTCCTTGAATATAGGAATCGGGCATAAAGGAAGTGTCAACAAAATCTTGAAAAATCGACCAACCATCTAAACAATTGCCAAATTGTAATATATAGACTAGTGATACATTATAATAGCGAGGTGGTAGATATTTCTATCTCAAATCAACGAAGTGAACGAAAAATATTAAACTCAATTATTGAAAAAGAACCAGCGCGGCAAACGTTAAACTAAGAAACAGAAGGGAGGAATCGAGGCTTCTCTCGATCCGGCCTCCTATAACGCCTACGTTGGGTTCGGGAACAACGATGTGATCTGCGCAACGGAGTAACACACAAGGGCGATAACCTCTTCCTTTTCAGAAAATAGGTTCTGGCGGGGATTACGGGTCTTCCGAAGTCGTCCTGGTCCCAACGCCTTAATTCTTCGATGTGGACTGTATTATTTTGAGGGGAGAATTCCTTGGGAATAAAACAGCAATTATTTTCAAACCGTTCCGTGAGAGAGTAATTACTTTTCCCTATCACTTCCCTACACTTTTTCTTTCTTCCTCTTATTGACTGCTGGTCTTGCCGAACGATTCCCGAACGAATTGCAACGTTGATTGTCGTCTGCTATGGGACTACTTTTGTTTATCCCATGCAGGTATCGGGCCTCGGGGAGTCCCCCATTACCCGGGTATTCCTCACGGCTCATAACAATGAGCCGGTCTTGGGAGCCGTACCAGTACGGCATTGTTGGTAGTCTTGGTTGGCGTATTGCGCGCCACCAGGTCGGTGCTACCGGAGGGTCGGCCGTCTCGAAGCCCCGCGGAGTCCCGAGGGTAGGAGTCGACGCAGGGCCAATCTTGCCGACAGGAGGGCGTTCCAGCTGCTCCGGGCCTCCAGTGCTCCTTCCTGGCTCTAGTTGAAGGCCTGGTATTCCTAGGCAAAAAGTTGGCGTGTCTCGCGCCTCTGGGAAGGGAATCTGCCGAAGGGTCAGCAACCTCAAGGTCCCGCGGAGAAGCACCTCGACGCGGAGCTGAAGTCACCAACAGGCGCGCGCACTTGGGCGCACCGGGCCTTCGGAGTTCACTTCCCAGCGTGTAGGTGATGCGCAGCGTTGGGTGATCTTCATTCCGAGTGGGGTCAGGGTCGTCCTCAAGGCTCCACGCAAGCCGAGTTGGCCCCACAGCGCGCGCACCCACTGCGAAGCGACGCGCTGTACTCCTCCCACCCGGGCGGGAGTCGACGACCGGCGGACGTGACCGCTCACTAGCGCGATCCGGACGAGACTCTGATAGATATATGCAATATAACGAATTGCAAGAAAACTCGTTTACTGAGCTACCACAGAGCTATACGCGAAAGTGAGCCGCGCCATTCGTGCGCTTGCGCAACTCAATTATATCAATTTGTTCTATCACTCTCTCACAGTTTTCTCAATAACTTTATTTGTATAAGACATACATTTATACAATTTACTAATAAAGATAGCACGAAAAAATATCTATACTACGATATACATTACATTTTCATATCACAAAAAACCTTTTATTTATTTAACAAAATATGCCTAACGATTTCTTATATTTACGCGAACACTACACATGATTAAAACTAATTTTACGGATTTTATCGCGTTTATTTTTGCTTTTAATTACTTTTATTTTTAATTCCCGACGTTTCGGGCACTTTCCAGCACCCATGGTCACGGAGGACTGAGATGACTGACGTCCCAATGTCATTGTTAAACCCGGAGTAACTTCAGCTTTTTTAATTATTGTTTATGGTCCGATCTATGCAAAATGAACTGACTATGTCTTGAGGTCTTGCAGTGGTATGCTTGGGTTTAGTTTTAATTTTATTGATTATAGGATCCCAAGCAGGTGGTAGTACCCAGCCTCCTTCTCTATTGAAATTAGGATGTTTTTTAATTTCAATAGCCTCACGTATCATCCTTGGTAGGAATCGGTGTTCTTTCGCGAGGATTTGTGGTCTATCAAATCTGATGTAATGGTTGGGGCCGTCTAGGATATGAACTACTTATCGAAAGGTCAAAACAGACCCTACAACTAATACGCTTAAAACAACTAGCGATCCAATTAAGAAATACTCCGAGAAATTGATTCTGGACGTTAATTCGATAATACCTTCATGTGCCAAACCACCGAAGTTGTATGGGTTACCAAAAATACACAAACCGAATGCTCCAATAGTGAGTCAGATTGATTCTCCAACTTACAGATTGGCTCAATACTTAGCTAAAATATTGTCACCACTCAGAGGACACACAAGAGCACACACTAAGGATTCATACCATTTTGTCAGTGAGATAAAAGACCTACACCTTACCGACAATGAAACCATGGTCAGTTTCGATGTTCAGTCTCTATTTACATGCCTACCTGTTGAAGACTGCATCTCAATCATAACTAGGAAACTAGAGGAAAATAACATGCCAGCAGAATATGCAGTATTACTAAGACATTGCCTTACATCTGGCTATCTATTGTGGAAGGAAGAGTTTTACAAGCAAGTAGATGGTGTTGCGATAGGCTCACCTGTATCTCCCATTGTCGCCGATATATTCATGGAAGACTTTGAGGAGAAAGCCCTCCTTACTGCACCTGTTACACCAAGGATCTACAAGCGGTACGTAGACGATACTTTCACAATTTTACCATCAGACAAAGTAACTGCATTTTTGGAACATCTTAATTCCATAAACTCTAAAATTCAATTTACTATGGAGTTAGAGGCAAATAATTCCTTACCTTTCCTAGATGTGTTAGTCATCCGAAATCCTAATAACACCATTGGTCACACTGTGTACAAGAAAAAGACCCATACAAACCGATATTTAAACGGTGAATCTCACCACCATCCTTCACAGTTAGCTACCGTGGGCAAATCTTTAATACATAGAGCACGAGGGATCTGCGACAGAAAACACCTGCTCGCCGAGCTTGAGCACGTCAAGCAAGTTCTGCACGACAACAAGCTTCGGGTCCCGCGCCTACGTCACAGTGACCGAGTGAAGCCGGCCACAGTCGAGCGTGCCTAATGTACTACCATATGTCAGAGGTGTCACAGACAAGATTGGCTATATCTTGAAGCGAGCTTCTATTAGAACATTCTACAAGCCGCCGAAGAAGATTAGTCAGTTCCTAGCATCCGTCAAGTGTCATATTCCTCTACAAGATGCAGGAGTGTACAAGCTTGATTGTGAATGTGGTCTTTCTTATATAGGACAAACAAAAACATCAATTAGAACCCGCGTAAAAAAACATATAGCTGATGTGAAGCACCAACGTTCCGGGAAGTCTGCAGTTTGTGATCATATCCAAGACGGCCCCAACCATTACATCAGATTTGATAGACCACAAATCCTCGTGAAAGGACACCGATTCCTACCAAGGATGATACGTGAGGCTATTGAAATTAAAAAAACATCCTAATTTCAATAGAGAAGGAGGCTGGGTACTACCACCTGCTTGGGATCCTATAATCAATAAAATTAAAACTAAACCCAAGCATACCACTGCAAGACCTCAAGACATAGTCAGTTCATTTTGCATAGATCGGACCATAAACAATAATTAAAAAAGCTGAAGGTACTCCGGGTTTAACAATGACATTGGGACGTCAGTCATCTAAGTCCCCCGTGACTATGGGTGCTGGAAAGCGCCCGAAACGTCGCGAATTAAAAATAAAAGTAATTAAAAGCAAAAGTAAACGCGATAAAATCCGTAAAATTAGTTTTAATCAAAATATGCTTATTTTACTCACATGTTCAAAGTTGAAATTTCTTAAATATTTAACATAGAAAGTTAAAACAATGTTTTGCACTTGAAATTATACATATCTTAACCAATACAACAGTTTAATTTACGTTTTTCCTATTCATTTCACTATTAAAACACTTTTAAATTTCTTATACAAAACTATCATTATTTTACTTATTCACAGGAATTTTCACATAAAAATAACACAGAATTCACCTCTTTTACACGTACAGTCAATCTAAAATGTTTTACAAGTCATTTTTACATAAATTGCTGAAATTGCAAATATTTAAATTTCTACATATTTGGCCTCCTAAGTACGTGGCTAGCGTGCGTCTATGATCTCTACTAACTTTTGCACGGCTATCGACTATCAGTAAAAATGGAAAGTCTAATTTCAACAATACTAGGTGAATAAATGCTTCTACACAATTCTCAAACGTTGAAAACTATTTCTAATCAGATTCTTATCAATTATCATGTTTCTTATCAAACAATATAAGTGAATGTTTTCATAAATCAATCGTAGAAAATAGGCATTTGTTTTCATACAAAACATATCAAACTCATATAAGACAATACTTATGCAATTAATTTCCATTAATTCTACTTATGCACAGCGATCATCTCGACCGGGGAACAAATCCTGATCTCTAACTTTATTTTAATATTCCTTTAAATTAACATTATTGGAAAGATGATTTCAACCGGGGAACAAATCCGATAACATAATTTATATCTTAATAAATTCATATAGGGAATTTTTATTACTAAGAAAACGATAAACTATTCCGGCCTGGGAGTTGAACCCAAGACCTTCATATCATTAATTCGATATTTCTTTAAGATTCAACTAAGCATTTTCTTATCGGAATATTTTTGCTTGATAATTTGCTTTTTAGAAGCTATTCGTAATCGGTTAACTAATAAATTGGAATATTCTTATAGGCGCGTCGCCAACAATCCCCGTGCATCAGCACCATCATTTGGGAGGCGTCGCGGGTACCAGGACTATTATTCTGGATGTAGGTCTCCTCAAGATACCTCTGCTAGTAATGACGTCAACCACTCTGGTGTGACCGTCTGGTCCCGGTAGCGTCCTACTAAACTTGCCTTTCGGCCACGTATTTCGTGGCAACGAATGATCTATTATCAAGACAATATCACCTTCTTTAGGCTCCATAAACCTTCCGTTATTACCTGTTCGAGGTATTAAAGTAGGCATGTACTCTTTCAGCCATCTCGTCCAAAAATGGTCTGCTAACCTCTGTGCAGATTTCCAATTGAGTTGACCCGTCAGATGTTGCTCTAAAAATAATCCAGGTGGTCGATCACCACATGAGCGTCCCAGAAGAAAATGATTGGGTGTCAAACCCTCTTCAGGACTATCCATACTGAATGTTACCAGAGGTCTGGAATTTACAGTATGCTCTGCTTCTAAAAGCAACGTATGCAGAACCTCCTCTCGCGAGCTCTTTCTTTGAGCGTAGCGGTCAACGCAATTTTAATCGATCTTACTAACCTTTCCCAGGCGCAACCCATGTGCGGTGCTCCCGGAGGTATAAATTTCCATTTAATTGAATGAGTAATTTAAAAAATTAATTTTTTAAATTACTCATTTTTCATGCCCTCATAGCATTCTTCGCATGCTTTCAATAATTCTTTATTCGCAGCTTTGAAATTCGTCCCGTTATCGCTGTATATAACGGCTGGTTTTCCTCTTCTGGCGATAAATCGCCTCAATGCCATTATCATTGACGCTGGTGTCAATGAGGCTGCTAATTCCAGATGTACTGCTCTGATGGTCAGACACGTAAATAAAACGCCTCAACGTTTTTCGTGTCGCCTTCCTATAGTCACACTCATAGGTCCGAAATAATCCACGGCTGAGCATGTAAAAGGTGGTTCATTGTGAGCTATTCTCTCCAGAGGAATATTTCCTTGTGGCACCTTCTGCGGTTTTGACATGTATGTCCTGCACCACTGTCAATGATGTGACACACTTCGTACTACATTACGCAGATTCAAGACATAAAATTTTTGGTTCACCTCATTCATCACCGTCTGGTGATTGGCATGTCCAAAATGATGATGAACTTCTCTAATCATCATTTTAACGATTTCGTGTTTACCGTCTAATACGACAGGTTTTCTACTTTCCTCGGTCAAATTAGACTTAAAAGTTAAACGCCCATTTAAACGGAGTAAGTTATCTTCTCCTATTTCCACAGATAATTTACTTAAGCGTGAACTTCTTTCAACGCTTTTGCCTGCTTTCAAGCATTTTATTTCTAAATGAAAACACTCGTCTTGAACGAACTTCCAAATTAATAATTCAGCTTTTTTCAAGAGCGCTATGTCCAACGTGCTATGGGGTCCTTTAACCGACTTTGCTAAAACTTCGTTGGAACACATAACCGACTTTTCGGCTGCGTTGTCGGGTCCTTTAACCGACTTTCTTAAACTCTTGAATTTTTCTACCGCTTGTAAGGTGCGTGTAGTTGCCCCAAGGAATTTCTTAAAGCTGCTAAAACGTCCGTAGTCGGGTAGACTTAACGGTTCTTGCTTTCTCAGCGCATTTACGCCTATTGGCGATTTTTCTTCACCTGTTTCTAAGCTATTTATGGTGTCCACTTGTTTGGGCCATAAATCAGGACTTTTCCTCAGGAATTCGGGTCCTTGAAACCAGCGGTGACATACATCGAAGGTGGAAGGAAAATTTCTAGTGGCGTCGTCTGCCACGTTTTGTGACGCTGGAACCCATCGCCATTCACATGGTTTACTGTGATCTTCGATCTCAGCCAATCAATGAGCAACGAATGGTTTAAAAGCGCGAGGATCTGACTTAATCCACGCTAACACTGTACGTGAGTCCGTCCAAAATACTCTCACGGATATCTCGTACTTGCTCTCTTCAATAACCGATGCAGCTAATCTGCTGCCCATAAGAGCTGCTTGCAATTCAAGCCTTGGAATAGAAATTTGTTTCAGCGGCGCTACTCTTGCCTTTGCGGCGATCAGCGTAATCCGTCTCTCTCCCAGCTCGTCCGTGGTGACGTAATACACCACGGCAGCGTATACTTTTTCACTAGCATCCGTGAAGGTGTGTAATTCTCCCTTGCCGTCGCCTTCAGCAACGGGTCTAGGTACTTCCAAATGACCTAATTTCTTCACTTCCGATATTCATTTACAAAATAGCACGTGTAATTCGTGTGTAACTTCTTCATCCCAAGAGATGCCTGTCCTCCATACTTGCTGGATCAGCGACTTCCCTTGAATCGTTATGGGTGATGCGAGTCCTAAAGGATCGAAGACCGACATCACAGCACTAGTTATCTCCCTCTTCGTAGGCGGTCGTAAACCTTCCATCACTTCTTCCGGTGTGTTACGAAGACTTATAGAGAAACTTATTATATCCCGTTTGATATTCCAAATCAAACCTAAAGTGCGCTCTGTGTGCTCTTTATCTCCCAGCGAAGCACTGTCGCTCTTATATTTATTCTCCATTTTACATAAAACCTCGGGTCGGTTGCCAGCCCATCCTCTCAGTTGGAAAGAAGCACGTTCATGTAATTCATACATATCGTTTACTATCCTTTTGGCCGTCGTCACGTCGGGAAATGCCTGTAGATAGTCATCCATATAAAAATTGCTTTCCGTAGCGGACGCTGCTTCTGGATAGATATGTGCGTTGTCCTGCGCATTTCTATTCTTCACATACATAGCGATGCATGGTGATGATGCCGCTCCGATTATGAGTGACGTCATTCTATACTCTTCCGGTGGCGCGTCACGATTGTGCAGCCATAAGAATTGAAGGCTATCCCTGTCTTCTTCCCGGATTTTCACTTGCAGGAACATTTCATTAATGTCTGCCATCACTGCCACGCTTCCTTCTCTGAATCGTAGCAGAACTCCAAACAACGACTTCAATAAGTCCGGTCCGGTTAACAATGCATCATTAAGACAACGTCCGCCCGTCCTAGCGGCGGCGTCGAAAACTATTCTTATTTTCTTTTCTTGTGGGTGAGTGAGTCACTGCGAAGTGAGGAAGATACCACATGCGTGGGGAAGTGGAAATATGGTTCGCTTTCTCTGCGTAACCGTTAACGATGAGATTTTCAATTTGCTTCTCATATTCCTTTTTCAACTCGTCATTTTTGTCGAGCTTCTTTTCGATATTAAACAGGCGACTTTCAACCTGCGCTCTATTCGACGGCATGCACTTATTATCTGTGCGCCATAGCAAAGCAGTCTCGTACCTATTATTATATATACGACGTACCGTTTTGCTCAAAATATTTAAAGCTCGTTCTTCTGGGTCGTTCGCGGGCTTTCGCGCAGACACTCCCAGAGATTCCAAACTAAAATAATCTTTGATCAACTTACCCATGTCTTCCACCTTCTTGGTGGAAATGTGGTTAAAAATCTTGATTGGTTTGATGCCACCCGATATGTGACCATGTAAGACCCATCCAAGTTTGGTGAGCGATGCTACAGGTAGGTTCTTACCTCCTGAAATTAATTTACGAGTAACTATGAGATGCCAATTGTCCTGGCCAATTAATATGGTAGGTCTGGACCTCTCATAAATCAACTCGTCCTTAATCGGTGTCAAATGAGAACACCGTTGCAATAATTCTCGACTTACTGACTGCGGAGAAAGGTTAAGTGACTTAATTGTTTGCACACTTATCTCTTCTAAGTCTTTCGAGAAAATGCCTTTTATCTTAACGTTTAAGTGATACGAACTGTCGTCGTTAATTCGCTTACCTCCCACGGCTTCAATACGTAATTCTTCTTTACGTCCGCGAGGCGCTAACTTCTGAGTCATCCACTCCTCTATGAGTGTCATGGTCGATCCCTCATCCAGAAGAGCTGTTGTCTTGACCTTTTCTCTAGGTCCATACAACTCGACCGGTATTATCTTTAAGTATGCACATGCCAGTGCATTCACTGTACTAACAGTTGTAATTTGAGCCTCGTTACCCCCCTCGTCCCCTTGCGGCGAGGTATTTTCATTGGGGTATCGGTGTAGCATCCGATGATGTGACATTCTACATCCCTCTACACCACATTTTTTCGCTCTGCACTCTAACCTCCTATGGTTAGGTAACACACATTGAAAACATACTTTCGCTTTTTAACCGCTTCCCATTTCTCGCGATTATTCATGTCCTTAAACTTGTAACAACTCACTATAGAGTGTTCCTTGTTGCATATAACACACTTATGTGTTACCCGACTTACAGGCTTATCCTGCGTTATCATAACCACTTGTCTGTTGTTCCCTTCATTATTTCGGCGTTCTAGACGCTCGCTCGTATTACTTCGGCGCTCATAGCGCTCGCTCTTGAAACGGTTACGTACAGACCCCTTTGCGGTGTGTACAGTTTGCTTACTGAATTCAGGACGCTTCCGTTTTTCAGGCACATTTTCATTGCTTAAGGACGTTCCAAATTGTTCAATCAATAAATTTAAAAACTTGGCCATCTTCTGTAACTCTGGCTCCAAAGGATGCTGAGCTCGATATTCAAACCATTTAAATTCAATCATAGTTCCTCTACTAGTTAATAGTAGTTTCTCTACTAGGCGGTTTACTAACTCCGGTGAGTATAAATACTGTGGTTAATTCAACGCTTGTATTGTGGCAACCACGTTCGTAATGCGACTTGCAAAAGATCCTATATTTCGGCAATCTTCCGCTAATCTTGGCATACGTCTTACATTCTCGATTTCGGCTAAAATGAGCATCTCAACCCTACCGAATCTTCTTTCGAGAGCATTCATTATTTCTTCAGGGTCACACAAAGTAAACAACAACGACTTAACCGCTTACTTAGCGGTGCCTTTTAATGCCCTCCTAAGGCGTGCGACATTCTGCACCCCTGAAAATTGGCTTCTTGTGTCTTCAAACACCGCTTTGAAAATTATCCATTCACCCGGGTCTCCATCGAACACCGGTAATTCCTGGAGGAAATGAAGCTGGGAAGACTTATCTTTTCCCGCTATCTTTATTGCACTCACAATCGCTTCGGTCAACTCTGACACCTCACTCGCGTGTGTTTTCTGTGCATTTCCTTGGTTGCGCTCGATCTCCGCACCTTTGCGGCGTGATCCTTTACACGCTTCCTTATCAGTAATATCGGGTTTCGTTACACTAACCGGCGTGCTCATTATGGTCTGCTGAACCCAACTCCTTACGAAAGGTTCCACCTGAGTATTCGGCTCTTCATCATCCTCACTCCAGTCGATCTCCTCTTCTCGGTTGAGTCGTGCCAACTCCAATTGAGACTTAGCTAAGGCAGCAGCTGCCTGTGCTCGTTCGAGCTCTGAGCGTTCGAATTTAATCCGCGCCTCTAATTCGGCTTTCAGCCTCGCCGATCGCGATGATCTACTACCTCTCTGTGACCTTTTGTCACTAGGGTGCCCGATTACAGTCCTTGACGATGCCGCTTCTTCGGTCCTTTGACCTACTTTTTCGACTACCGTTTCACTCCTGGATATAACGGATTGTTGTGCGGTGCTGGTCTGCGTACCACTGGTGTCCGTCCTGTTGCTTGTCGTTGCCATGGACGTCCCTGAGTCCCTCGTGCATGTGGACGTATCGGTGGTGGCTCCACTTGAAGGAGTTGTTCCACTCGAAGCAGTAGCTGTCGTCGCTCCAGATGATTCCACCTCTTTAGCCTTTCTTGGGAGCCTTGTCCTTGTCCTGGTTCCTTCGCTTCTCCCTGTCTGGTCTTGTGCCTTCTTCATCTTGCAGGAAGGTGATTGTTGGCCTACACTCCCTAACTGTCCCTACGGTCCCTACAACCCCTTAACTACAACCCCTCTACACCCTAACCTAACCCCACTACCCCTCCCCCCTTTATCTCCCAACCCTACAACCTTACTACCACCCTAACAGCCCTATCAGCCCTATCAATCCTGAACGGGGCCTACTGAGGTGAGCCGTCCAGGGATGGAGTCGTGCAGGAATGGAATGGAGGAAAGGTTTAGGAACTGTCCCGCCAAGGAATACGACGAAACAGTCGAGCGGTAGTGCAAGCGCAGTCTAGCTCGAGAGAACTGCTCCTCCCAAAGGTGTTGTGCCAGAGCCCGACCGTTTGGCACCGTTAGGTGGTCGGGATGTATGCTGCGCTTCGTCGCCCAGTCGCCGGTGACGCCTCGTCCAGGCGCCCTCCTCCGGCCGCGATGCAGTCAGGTGCCCACGAGCACCCTCGCCTGGCTGCAGCAGCGGTGGATGCTTCTTCTTCTTGCACCCTCTGATGATCCGACAGAAAATGCCGGACACGGTCGTCCGACAGGAAATGCCGGACACGATCGTCCGGCAGGAAAATGCCGAGCACGCTTGCCCGACAGGAAAAATGCCAAGCCCTGCTTGGCCACGATGAGCGCCTTCACAAGGCACCTGTGCCTGGCTGCGATACGTGCCCTATGCGAGCACACGCCCCAAGCCGCAATTCCGGTTTTCTTTCTCCCGGTAGTTCCAGGTCCGGTCCTACTGCGCTGACCTGGTCTTCTAGCCTTTGGTCCTGTTGCTTCAGCTCAAACCTCCGGTTTCTTTCGGATGCTGATCTTCATTTGGCTCCGAAGGTCTTCTTTTTCCAAAACCAGCAGTCCACAGCTGGTTCCTTGATCCGGCTCGAAGGACCACTTGAAAAGGAACCAGCAGGGCAAACGTTAAACTAAGAAACAGAAGGGAGGAATCGAGGCTTCTCTCGATCCGGCATCCTATAACGCCTACGTTGGGTTCGGGAACAACGTATGTGTTCTCCGCAACGGAGTAACACACAAGGGCGATAACCTCTTCCTTTTCAGGAAATAGGTTCAGGCGGGGATTAGGGGTCTTCCGAAGTCGTCCCAGTCCCAACGCCTTAATTCTTCGATGTGGACTGTATCATTTTGAGGGGAGAATTCCTTGGGAATAAAACAGCAATTATCTTCAAACCGTTCCGTGAGAGAGTAATTACTTTTCCCTATCACTTCCCTACACTTTTTCTTTCTTCTTCTTATTGACTGCTGGTCGTGCCGAACGATTCCCGAACAAATTGCAAGAAAACTCGTTTACTGAGCTACCCCAGAGCTATACGCGAAAGTGAGCCGCGCCATTCGTGCGCTTGCGCAACTCAATTATATCAATTTGTTCTATCACTCTCTCACGGTTTTCTCATTAACTTTATTTGTATAAGACACACATTTATACAATTTACTTACAAAGATAGCACGAAAAAATATCTATACTACGATATACATAACATTTTCATATCACAAAGAACCTTTTATTTATTTAACAAAATATGCCTATTTTACTCACATGTTCAAAGTTGAAATTTCTTAAATATTTAACACAGAAAGTTAAAACAATGTTTTCCACTTGAAATAATACATATCTTAACCAATACAACAGTTTAATTTACGTTTTTCCTATTGATTTCACTATTAAAACCCTTTTAAATTTCTTATACAAAACTATCATTATTTCACTTATTCACAGGAATTTTCACATAAAAATAACACAGAATTCACCTCTCTTACACGTACAGTCAATCTGAAATGTTTTACAAGTCATTTTTACATAAATTTCTGAAATTGCAAATATTTAAATTTCTACATATTTGGCCTCCTAAGTACGTGGCTAGCGTGCGTCTATGATCTCTACTAACTTTTGCACGGCTATCGACTATCAGTAAAAATGGAAAGTCTAATATCAACAATACTAGGTGAATAAATGCTTCTACACAATTTTCAAACGTTGAAAACTATTTCTAATCAGATTCTTATCAATTATCATGTTTCTTATCAAACAATATAAGTGAATGTTTTCATAAATCGATCATAGATAATAGGCATTTGTTTTCATACAAAACATATCAAACTCATATAAGACAATACTTATGCAATTAATTTCCATTAATTCTACTTATGCCCAGCGATCATCTCGACCGGGGAACAAATTCTGGTCTCTAACTTTATTTTAATATTCCTTTAAATTAACGTTATCGGAAAGATGATTTCAACCAGGGAACAAATCCGGTGACATAATTTATATCTTAAAAATTCCCTATATGAATTTATTAAGAGATATTACAAAGAAAACGATAAACTATTCCGCCCTGGGAGTCGAAACCAAGACCTTCATATTGTGACGGCCCAATATTATTATTAATAATTAAATTCTATAAAGGGGCGTCAAAAATAGTCTTAAAAGATATATATTAAGCAATTAAGTTAAATTAATAAACATAAAGTTGATATATTTCAGACATTATCCCAATAACATTGTAAATTAAAGGCAAAATTATTGTTTTTCGTAATAAATAAATTTCTTTAAAAACTTGAAAAAAATATTTAAAATAAGATAAATAATAGAAATACAAGTCAAAAAATATTATAAAATTAAGTTAAATAACGTTTATAAGATAATTAGAAAATTTGTTAAAAATTGTTTAAGTCATGGGAGGTGTTCATGTATAAAAGAAATTTCCTTAAGTTGTGGAAGGAGTTCACGTATAAAAGAAAATTTTCCTAAGTTATTGAAGGTGTTCATGTATAGATGTCTTGTATGGATGAGCTGCCGGAGATACATTCCTGCAGTTGTACATATATATGGGGTGGTCGGGAGCCCGACTGCCTGAAGTACTGTAGCACAATGACTAGTCCTATATTAGGGACTTATGATATTAAACTCAATGATACAAAAGCAATACTATAGAAGGTCTCTACGATTAATATGCATTACAATAGTAGGGTCGTGGGTTCGAACCCTATATATTAATGATTTATGAAAGTAAGGTCTATGATACAAAATCAATACTATAGAAGGTCTCTATGATTAATATCCATTACAATAGTAGGGTCGTGGGTTCGAATCCTATATATGAATGACTTATGAAAGTAAGGTCTATGATTCAAAAGCAATACTATAGAAGGTCTCTATAATTAATATGCATTACAATAGTAGGGTCATGGGTTCGAATCCTATATATACATGACTTATGAAAGTAAGGTCTATGATACAACAGCAATATTATAGGAGGTCTCCTTGATGCATAAGCATTGTATGGGTTGGTCGGGTGACTGACTGCTCCTAGTACTGTAGTAAAATGACTAGTCCTTATTAGGGACTTGAAAAGGAATATTATGGTGGCGTGTGTGCTGCTTCACGAGCAATTGGTCCGAGGTAAACTTGGACTCGCTAACCGATGTGTCCTAGACGTATCATCTTAGTGCCGGTGGTAAGCGAGTTTGTTGTAGCAATACGGCTTTCCCGTAGACATCGCACAGCCATACCGGTTGTGGGCGGCGTCGTAGCGCATAGCGATGCGTCGTCTATCTTTCGGATGGGGATGATGAGTGTGTTTGGTAGCACTTTTAAGTGTAACAGGCATACTCAACTTCATGTCTTAGTGCATTAGCGCTATGATACGTGGAGTTTTGTTCACTGGCGCCTTAGTAGCGTGCTACTATGATACGTTGGTGGTATTTTTTATATAACAACAATACCAACTTTGTTGCCAAAGTCGATAGGAGTCATGTGGGTGTGTTGTGAGGGGGCGCCGCCCGTATGATAGTTGCATTGATGCTTACTGCTACTTGCGGTATTGGGTCTTGTGATGAATCTGCGGGTGTGCTGCGCCTGATTTGACGCTCTCTTGTGGTTCTGGTCGATGGAGGTATACGGGTGGTGATGACTGCTGGGATGTATGGGGGACCTTGGAATGGTTTAAGCCCGACGATAGTCGTATTGATTCTTGTTGCGTTCTGCAGCATTACGTCTCTGCGATGGTTGTTTGGTGGGACGCTATTCTCAATGGCACTCTCTGCGTCTTGGTTTGACTCACACCTAAGTAGCTTTGCCCAAGTCGGGTCCCTTCATTGCGGGGCTGCAGACTGTCTGCCCTCCACGATGTTTTATATAACAACATAATATTACTTGGGCAACTTGTTGGTGGGTGAGACAAACATGATCGAAAATGCATTTACTCAACGTCAGTGACACAAACCCTTTCTGATGGCGAATCATCACTCTTATCTTATAACTGCCTTTTGGCTATATCCGCCATTGTATTGGTTGGTGGAGCATATGTGTCGACCTCATGCAGGTGGTAGCTGGCGGGAGGATCTGAGGAGACTCTCAAGGCTGCGGCCGAAAGCCGCACAACGTGGGACCCCATTCCCTTGAGGTGAGCGTTAGACTCATGACACGCTCTGCGGCTAGTAGCCGTGCTGATCATGCAATTGGTGGTGATGCCATACACTTACATCACGTTTGCAGGAGCGGCGGTCTGGTAGGTGGTGGCGCTCACGGATGGTTTAAGGCCAGTGTGCCTATTTGCCTAAACCGTGTGACGTACATTCGCTGTGGCTGGATTCGTTCGTATTCTGTATGGCGTTTACACGCATTGACATGCGCGACTTCGGTCGATGTTTGTGCTTACGCACTAACAAGGGGCCAAGCCTCTTTTACTGGTTCGCCAGTTATTTTGCTGTGGACTACGGTCCAGTTCCCGAATTAGCGTTCCCTTCGGGGGGAGTGCATCAAAATGGTTGGCGCTCACCGTGCACGGCGTGTGTGGGGCCGTGTACCTCCCCTACATTTTTTTAAATAAATGTAGGAGAGCGAAGCCCTGTATCAGGTATTTTTGTATAAATATATTTTGAGCCTTTTCCGAGCGGGAAGGGATAACTAATAATGTAAACCTGATACAAGCGGAATAGGGACGTTTTATGTTCTTAACCTTTTTCGAGCCCTGTCTTCGTGAACGGGGTTCACTTAGCTTATAAGGCACTACCAACAGCTTTCAATTGCTCTAGTGAATATTCATTCTTCCAAAGGACACCTATGAGAACTAGGTTACTAAACAAACACAACGTAAATAAGGGTCCTAACTAAGACGATCACGCCAAAATATTACAAACGGCCTATTATTAAACCTTTAGAAAGATTATTTAGAAAGATCTAAACATAGATTATTAATCCTGGTCAAATATATATAATTTTTATTATAAAGGAGAATTAATAATATATAATATAATATTATTTATTACTACATAGAGAGGGGGGGTCCTTACAATATCATTAATTCGATATTTCTTTAAGATTCAACTAAGCATTTTCTTATCGGAATATTGTTGCTTGATAATTTATATAAATTGAAAATTTCTTATAGGCGCGTCGCCGACAATTATTAATCTTTTTACCCGACCCGGGATTCAAACCCAGGCCGATATGATCAACAGTCGCACTACTATATCCACTAGAACAATGAGGCAACAACATATATGATACAGTGGACTGATATAGACAGACAGATAGCTTTGAGTTTCAATTCCTTCAGGGCATGCTGATGAAGTGAGTATAATAAGGGAAGAAAATAGGAACAAGTAATGTTTTCAGACGGCAAATAAGGAAAGTTCGATTTAACCGCAGCGTAAAACTTTGCTAGAGGCGACGATTCACTCCGTAGGGATTGGATAAGACATATGTCACAAGTAGATTGTATTCTTCGTTTCTATACAAACTTAAAAGTTACAGTTTAATTAAGAATAAGAAGCAACTTCAAAGAAATAAAAAGAGTAAAATAAAAAACTTTTATATTATAGATAAATCCAAATGTGCATGCCTTAAGCGCTCATGTAAATCATTTCCCCCTCACGTGTGTTAATGTCAGCGAGACAGCAACCCGATTGGCCATCGGGTTGCTGTCTCGCTGATATTAACTTCGTGAATTTTCGGCATTTTCCGGTGAAGCGGCGTATCGTGCCGCGCATCAGCCTTTACGTAATTAATTAATTAGCTTATTTGGCGCCCACACAAAATTACTCAGGTATACCACACCTTTATCTCAGAGGAGACCTGCACTCAGTGTTGAGTTGATGGTAGGTTTCTGCTACTTCAGCTACTACTTCTGCTGCTGCTGCTGTCGATGATGATGATGATGTCGATGATGATGATGTAGTAGTAGTAGTAGTATGTAGGTAGGCATATTTATATCCAAAACTTATTTGGAGTCGCCTTGTACCCTAACCCTAAAATAAATTACATACCAATTTTCACGAATATATAATTTAAAAATGTCACACGTTGGAAAACTGTGAAAGCCACACCTACGGTTTTAGATTACCGCACACAAAGGGTGCCGACGGACACTACTACTAAGCCTCCTATGTCCGTCCATACGTCCGTCTATCTATCAGCGGGCTGAATCTCATGTACCATAACAGGTTTTTTATTGAATGTATATTTATTATTGAAAAAATTAAGAGCTATGGAGATATGATTAACTTTAGTTTGTGCGCGAGCTCCCGTTAAACATTCTGTATAATCCTACATCTGTACTTACATAAATACTTGTCTTTTACAATGGTACCTTTGTATGCTGGTCCGACTCGTTTTGCCCACAAAATAAGTACTTTAAAAAAACGACAGGTTGCACTCCGGGAGTGCCGGCAGAAGTGAAAACTTGAATATTAACGTTGTGCATTTTTGATATTTTGGAATGGTTAGGGAACAATTATGCACGAATTGATTTAATTATCAGTATAAAAGTACTATTATTTATGTGGCAGAATACAATATTTATTTATTGCGCTATCGTACACAAACATGACAATTTATATTACATTCGCGCAAGCGCCCTGCGCCGCCTAAACGAAACAGCAGGCCGCCGCGTAGTGGAAAGAAAGGTACTTTCCCTCCTACGCCGTCCGTATTACGCATTTTTGGTCAAAGTCACGTGTCCTGACCCGAGTTTAACGACTTTTACCCATTACATAAAAAGTGTCCAACGCCGCTAAAGAAGTTTTCAATTCAAAAATCTAATGCCACTTTAACAACTTTTGTGTATATAACTCGAAAAAATGACAGAATTTCATACACATTTCAAAACCCCTATTTAAGCCTTTCGGGGGTGGATTTTTCGGAAACTGTAAAACATACCTCTTTAATTTAAAAAAAATCCGGCAACTCTGTGTACGCAGCACTTTCCACTTGACATAATTAACAATTATTTTATTTTAAGATTTCTAAGTAGAAATTCGAAATATGTTTTATTTATTATTCAAACTTTGTTTAAAATAACAATATGCTATACCCTTGAAAACACTTTCATTGACCACAAATGTCAGTCTCTAGTCATGTCCGCGCACCGAAATTTTGTGTTTTGGCTTCTTAATTTCAAAAAACCATTAACTTTTACTTTAATTTTCCATACAATTGTCAAATGTTAAAGTACTTTCAACTAATTTTATCAACTATTCTAATTAAGAAAAACAATAAATATGTTTCTTAATGTTGAGATGAATGTCCTCAACTTTAATCATCAGCTCTAGCCATTAACGGATTTTGAAATTTCGCAGCATAATATGAGTTTAGCGAGAATGTAAGTCGGTTGATTTTAAATAAAAAGACAATATTATCCATAAACTACACGACCTTTGTAGCAGCCATTTTGTAATTCAGTGCAAACGTGGCAGTTGCTGTGTAAACACGTCCCACTGCAAGATGCAGGAGTGTACAAGCTTGATTGTGAATGTGGTCTCTCCTACACAGGACAAACTAAAAGATCAATTAAAACCCGCGTTAAAGAACATATAGCTGATGTGAAGAATCGACGCTCCGGGAAGTCTGCAGTCTGTGAACACGTACAGGATCGCCCCCGTCACTACATCAGATTTGATAAACTACAAATCCTCGCTAAAGAACACAGATTCCTTTCAAGGATGATTCGCGAGGCTATTGAAATCAAAAAACATCCTAATTTCAATAGAGAAGGTGGCTGGGTGCTACCATCTGCTTGGGATCCTATAATAAATAAAATTAAATCCCAACCCAAGCATAAAACTGCAAGGCTTCATGATACCATAATTTCATACTGTGTAGATCGGAACAAAAGTTAAATTTTAATCTATGGTAACCGCGGTTAACTATGACATCTGGGCGTTGAACATCTCAGTCCCCCCTGTGACCAAGGGTGCTGTAAAGCTCTCGAAACGTCGGGTATTTAAAAATTTAAATATAGGCGATAAATTCCATAAAAACTAGTATTATTTCAACGCGATACTTGTGTCTGTGTTGAACATGAAAATATCAGTCTCAAATTATCTGCTTTAAACATTAAAAAATTCTTGGATTCGACAGCTATCAAACAGGTTTAATTACAGGTTTTAAGTTTTTTAATTACGGATAATTAAAACCCAAGATTATGTAAGAATTAGATTTAAAGAATTTTACCATTTAAAAGACTGATTATAATAAGAAAGTACCATTATTACCCGTTAATTTTGTTTTAAAATAGGTATTATGTGATTGCTGTGATGAATAATGCACTACAAATAAATATGTAGCATAATCTACATACATCTTATTTTATTATAATGTCATTGTGTTTCAAATACTTCAACCATATCTGTGAATCCCTAGATGCATAAGTATCAGTCCCTAACCATAACAGTCACTCCCTAGATGTCTAAATCTACTAAACTCTAAATTTCTCATAAAATACTACATAAAGTGACTGGCCCATTCAGGTATGACATAATAAGTTAATCAGCCATTTTATACAATATTACGAAATGCAATAACATTTTAAATATAGTGAAGACAAATTACTTCCAAAAGTGGCCCTAATTTTGTGGAAACACCCAATACTTATTTGTTTTTTACTCAAGAGCCAAAATATATAATTTCATAAATATAACTTGACAAATGAAGGACTATCATACTAACATTTAACCCCAATTTAAACCCTTTGGAGTTAGAATTTTCAAAAACTGTAAAACACTTACTTCTTTGTTTTTAATCCAAAGCCAAAATACTTAAGTCCATATACATAACTAGAAAAATTACGGACTTTCATACAATTATATCAACTGATCTCTTTCCGGTCGTGTCGGATTGCCGCCCCGTTTGACTATGCGAGTGAGAAAATAGGAAGTGCACTTACGCTTGCGCATGCACTCTTGCACCATAAATATTGAAAGCGGAAAGAAAGAAAGAAAGATTTATTGCAGCACGCCACAAACATCAGTAGGCACTTAAATTTTGACATTTATGGACACATCATTTATAAACATTATAACAAACAAGAACAAAAATAGGAAACAAAAAAACAATTTGACGAATAAAACAATTTAAAATTATGTACACTTATAGATTATAAAAAAAGAAAGCCAAAAAAATCGTTTCTCATGTTGTAGCGCGTCATACAAACGGACCTCACTCAGCTTATGCTGTCGCCGGAGCAACAGCGCTGGTTTTCAGTGGGCCCGAACGGATAGTAACATACGGACGTCCGCGCTCGACACATAATAATATTTTAAAACCAATCTTTCTAACTATGCTGAAATTATTTATTTCAAAGCAAAGGTGTGCTTATTATACATGCATTTCATTTTTATTTTCAAAAATTTTGTGTTACCAGTGTGTTCTTAATTTTATTAATTAATATGTTATATTATTACAAAAAGTTATTATTACGTTGTATTCGTTTTCTTATATTAATATATGTATATTTTTAACACTTATTTTCTAAACTTATACATAAATTACATCAGTTATTAATTAACGACACTAAATAACACTTTTTTTAGCCTGCAGTCAGTGGACCTGTCCGAACAGTATCCAAATTAAGGTTATATTATCATCTTCACTTTATTAGTTGCGACCTTGACCGCCTGTGCTATGTGCCAGTACCCATTTTGGTGAGTAGTACGCTTTAGTGTATGTTCTTCTGATGTGTATTGCTGTCCTGGGCATATGGTAGTCTCCATTGAGACTGGGCCCCAAAAAAGAACCGAAGGCCTCTACCCTCTACCCTCTACCCTCCGGGATCGCTAAATAATTATTAATAACTTTTGTTCATAATAATGGTTCATATGCTATTTGAATTTATGCAAAAGCGAGACAGAAAATCTTGTCCAGATTAACTTGATAGTTAAGTTGTCCGTTTTGAGAAGCCTTTAGAGTGGTACAGAAAGTTTTGATTTATTACGCTAGTTAGATAATATAGGAGAAATTTTAAAAGCAAATCAACAAATAAAAATATAGCAGACTTTTGTGGTGTTCTTCATTCTTTAAATTTAAGAGCTTTAGTCTAGTCGGAGGAATAATTGTCAGTCTATATTACGTTCTGACAAATTCTTAAATTCTCTGTGTGACAACATCGGCTTTCTCTTTGAACTGTATATCTTTCATGTTCTACCTATTATTCTCAATTCCGCTATCTTTCCTTCTATAACGTTTCTTTTATGCTTAAGTATGCCAAGCTTGCCACGTTTTGTGCTAAGGAGAAATAAATCACATTATTAAAAAAATTCAGATTTTTATACGCAATACGATTCAATACTACGTCAAGAAATCGCTATCAGTTTAAAATAGAATGCTAAAACCGATCCCATAAATTTGCATGAAAAACGCGCGCCGCACCGAGGGACATTACTTTTATAAAAATATGACGACCTTCCTCTGATGGAGTTTCCAGGTTCATTTCCATAAATTATAAATAACGATCGTGAACGTACTAAGTGATCCGATTGGGTATCGAATGGTATTGGACTGAAAATATTTCATCGTTAATATTCATCGCTTTCGTGACGAGTTAATGTGTATTGTGATTTTTACTGTTTTTAAAGGGATTCTATAGCCGTCACGTAGACATAATAAAGTAATTTAAATTTTAAAATTAGTTAGCTAAAAATGGGAAAAGCCATGTTTTTACTGAGAAGAATTAATACATGATAGGGACACGCTGAAGCTATAATAATTTTGTATAATAGGTCGACTTTACCGGGGAAAGGCTACGCTCTCACTTAATACAAACATAAAATAACAGCTAACTGCTGATGTGTTTCGTATGGCGATTGTGATAAAAAATTGTTAACTTACCTCATCATCATCACCATCATCATTACAGCCATTCACAAGTCCATTGCTGAACATATGCCTCCCCCAAGGTATGCCACAAAGTACGGTCCTGAGCCACCTGCATCCATCGACTTCCTGCATGTCTTACCAGGTCGTCACTCTATCTAGTGGGGGTCGCCCTTCACTTCGCCTACCGGTACGAGGCTGCCATTTGAGAATCTTTTTTTCCCAACGGTTGTCGGTTCTTCGAGCTATATGGCCGGCCCATTGCCACTTCAGCTTACTAATCCGTTGGGCTATGTAGGTCACTCTGGTTCTACTGCGGATATTCTCGTTTCTAAGTTTATCGCGCAGAGAAACTCCGAGCATAGCCCTTTCCATAGCTCGCTGAGTCACTTCGAGCGTCCTCATACGGCCAGCAGTGAAGGACCACGTCTCGGTCCCGTAGGTCATCACTGGCAACACGCACTGGTTGTACAACTTAGTTTTCAGGTATACCTGACGAGAAGATGGGTCGTAATTTCCCGAACGCTGCCCAGCCGAGTTGAATCCGTCGGATGACCTCTCATTCGAAGTTGGACTTACCTAGTCGGACTATTTATCCCAGGTAAACGTTCTCGTCAACAACATCGAGCTTAGTGCTCCCAACAACGACCGACATAGGTGTGACATGAACATTAAACATGATCTTTGTTTTGTCAATGTTCATCTTAAGACCTATTCGTTAAGAGGCACTATTGAGGTAATTGAGCATAGTGCTTAAGTTCTCTAGCAATTTTGCCATAAGGACTATATTGTCGGCAAATCGAAGGTGAGTGATGTACTCGCCATTGATGTTAATACCGTATCCTTTCCAGTCAGTAGCTTGAAAACGTCTTCCAATGCAGCGGTGAAGAATTTCAGGGCAATAACGTTACCCTGTCTGTCTTACTCTGGTTCTGTACACGGATAGCCATCGTAGCCCTACTGTACAAACACTTCAGCACTACCGACAGTCAATTTGGCACCGCTGAAGAGACGGTAGCACCGCCCAAATTTTGACGGAATCAAAGGCTTTCTCATAGTCCATATACGCCAGGCAAAGTGAGGGAAAAGATTGTATTCTTCGGACTTCTGTACAATTTGCCGAAGGGTATGTATGTAGTTTATGGTACTAAAGTCTTTTCGGAAACCGGCTTGTTCGGGAGGCTGGAAGTCGTCGAGTCTACGTGTGAGACGATTCGTAATGACTCTCTAAAACAGCATGTAGACGCGGCTCAGAAGGAATATAGGTCTGTAGTTCTCCAAGAGGGCGTTGTCACCTTTCTTGAAGAACAAGACCACCGCACTCTGCTTCACGCGTCCCGAGTAGTGCCACTGTGGAGGACGGAATTAAAGAGCCTCTGAAGGACTTTATGTACCGGTTTACCACCCGCTTTCAGAAGCTACACTGTAATTCCATGCTCGCCCGGGGACTTGCCATTTTAAGGTGCTGAAGAGCCACTCTAATCTCGCTCAGACTGACGTCCGGGATGTCATCGGAATAGTGTCGGATAAGACTTGCTCTTGGATCGTTACTCACACTTGCATGTGGCTCCAAAGATGATTGTACAGTTGCCCATAGAACCTCTCAATGTCACTCAGAATCTCACACTCAGTTTGCTGAACGATGCTGCCACACTCAGTCTTCAGCTTTGACAGTTGGCTCTTACTGGCAGATAAATCTCTGGCAAAGACTTTGGAGACCTAGCTCCGCTCGATCGCTTCTTCAATACGAGCAGCATTAAAGTTGCGTAAGTCTCGCCGCAGGCTTTTGTAGATCTGTCTGTTCAGTTGCTTGTATGCTGTCAAATCTGTTGACAATTGCAGCCTCATCTCCCGTCTAACAGCCACGAGATTAAGAGTGTGATCGGAGAGTTTTTGTGTACTTCTGCGGCGGATTTATTTTATTTATTTTATTCTTTATTGCATCCTTAAACAAAAAAATACAAAGGGCGGACAAAATGCCTTGAGGCATTCTCTACCAGTCAACCCATGGAGTGGTGAGAATTTGATGTAGGTGTGGCAATAAGAGAACACTATACAAATGATAATTAACTACATAATATATACAAAGTACTAATAAATAAACTATACATATATGATCTATCCTTACATAAATACAAATATATAAATAAATGGATATACATACAAGTATATATATATTTAAATACATACATAATTAGTATATACAAATGACTATGAATATATACGTCTGTTTGGCAATACATATTAAATTGATGAGTCATATAAAAAGACCAATCATTGTCTTTAAGAAATGATCACGGACCAACTTTTTAAAAGCGTACTTATTGGGAGCTTTTCTGATGTCATCGGGCAAGGAGTTCCAAAGGCGTGTAGCCTGAACTGTGAAGGAGTTACCATAGAACTCGGTGAAGTGAACTGGAGTACAGATTTTGTTGTTAGAAGAAGAGCGTAGGACCCTATCATGAGATGAAGAAAGATAATGAAATTTTATCTTAAGATAAGAAGGCGAAGATGGAATTTTTTGATATGGAAAAAAGTACAAGTAAGTAAAAGTACAAGTAATATTCTGGAGTTGCGCCTCTGCCGCATTGTAAGCCAATTTAGCTTAGATCTGTATTGAGAAATATGATCATACTTACGAAGCCCAAAGATAAATCTTATACAGTTATTGAGTAGGCGTTCCAGCTTGTTCAGAAGATCTTGGAACAGGTCTGAGTAACACACATCTGCATAATCAATTATGGGTAATATAAGTGATTGGACAAGCATGATCTTGGATTTTGTGGGAAGAAAATGTTTTAAACGATACAGAGAGCGTAACGTGGCAGTGGCTTTACGACTCACATCTGAAACCTGAGTTCTCCAATTCAGCGTGCTGTCGATGTGAAGGCCAAGATTTCTAACAGAATTACTGAAAGGAATTGTAGTATTATAATAGTAAATAGGAGGTAAGTCTGTCAGATTAATCTTAGCCAGCATGCTTGAGCTACCCACCAGTATAGCTTGGCATTTCAAAGGATTGACCAAAACTCCATAACGAGTAGACCAATCCTTGATAGCTGCTAAGTTGCCGTTAATGTTTTTGATCCCATTATGGATATCCCCAATCTCAGTTTGCACATAAAGCTGAAGGTCATCGGCATATAAATGGTACGAGCAGTCGATGATGGAGGTAATAAAGTTTATAAAAATTGAAAACATTATAGGAGAAAGAATACCGCCTTGCGGCACACCAGTATCCACATCAGCCCAAGCTGAGGACAGTTACCTCACACTGGCTGACTGCTGTTGACCGCGAAGATAAGATGCAAACCAATCCAATTCAGTAGGGCCAAAATTCAGATGAGACAGTATGGAAAGAAGGATTTCATGATCAACTGTGTTGAAAGCATTTGGGAAATCAACTAGTACCAGTACTGTTATTTTTTTTTCTTCCATGCCTTGTTTAATAATCAATAACATTAATTAATGCAGTAGTGGTACTATGACCAGGACGAAACCCAGACTGATAAATACTCAGTAGGTTATGTTTCGAAATAAAAGTAGAAATTTGCTTGTAAACACAGGATTCTAAAATTTTGGAAAGAAAGGGTAGAATGGATATTGGACGAAAATGATTGGGACGAATGGGAGTAGGAACTTTTGGGAGAGGCTTTACAAAAGCCCTCTTCCAAAGATTAGGATACTGACCTGAACCAAGGGAAAAATCGATTATATTGGAAATTGCCGGGAGCAGGTGCTCTAGTATAAATACAACCATATGTCTACTAATCCCGTCGTAATCCACGGCTTTGGACTGGATTGCTAAAATCAACTTTTTAACATCATCCTGAGAAACAGGAGAAAAATTAAAGGTGCATTTGCATAGAAACAATGGAAGCCATAATTTAGGAACGAATTGTAGGGTCCAGTGCTTTTACAGATGCGAAATGTTGGTTGATTTCATCAAGTGACACAGAAGGACCACAATCCAACGTAGCTGCTCTACAAAGACCGAAAGATTTTAGAAATTTCCACACTAAAACTGGAGAAGAATTATTAATACAGTTATGGAAATATCGGCGTTTAGCTGCACGTACCATCTGATTACACCTATTCCTTGCTGCTTTAAAAGATGTCCAATTTTCTTCAGTTCGATCTCTCTAGAAACGAAGAAAAGCACGATTTCGTCTAGCCATTGCCACCTTTACGCCCTCTGTCATCCAAGGGGCAGGAATACGTTTCAATCTAACCTTGTGAATAGGAACATGAGCATCATAAAGGCTAAGAATATTGTGGTTAAGGATAGTGACTTTATCGTCAACAGTAGATGCTGCTATTAAGGAGGCTAGATCAAGATTAAGAGCGTCATTCCTAAGCTTGTCAAAGTCTATTTTAGAAAAACTGCGAAGATGCATTACAGTAGGGGAATATTTAGGAGGTTTAAGCTTATACGATACATAAATTAAGTCGTGGCGTGAGAAACCCAAAGCGGGTAACTGTCATCATCACATGCATCATCACATGTTCAGGAGAAGCAGCAAGGATTAGATCAATCAATGAGTCATCGGTTCCGATATTATGATGAGTAGCCTTTAAAGGGAGAATAGAAAGATTAACCGACTCAATAATTGAAAGAAACCTTTTGGAACGAGGACAGCTTTTCAACAGATCAGTATTGAAATCACCCATGATTATACAGTGACTATACTCAACAAACAAATATCAACAAGAGCCATATTTTAAGTGGCGAAGTAGTCGGTAGATGGGGGGCAATACACAACCCCTAGAAGCATCCTGATGCCTTTGACATCGAGTTCCACAAATAAAAACTCGGAAGAAGCGGAATAGCAGGAGGGAGATGCTAAGACAATTTTATAAGGAATTGATGCGTGTGGGTAGATTGCTACACCACCTCCACCTTTTCCAACACGATCATTCCTAACAAGTACAAAGCCGGGTAAGTTGACGGTAAAGAAGGTTTCAGCCAACTTTCCGACACTAATATAGCATGAATATACTCGGGAAAAAATGAAGCTTCAAGTTCGGAATAGTGGCTCGGGATACTTTGAGCGTTAATATGACATATGTTCACAGAGTTGTTAGAAGACGTAAAAACTCCTTTGAGTAGTTCGTGTAAATTAAGCACGCTATCGTTGAGAGAATCATTACAAGAGTAAAATGACAAAGTAGAAGAATCATTTGCAGAGCTGACCGACTCAACATCAGACATATTACATATACTAAAATAATAAATAAGTTAAGTAAATATATAGAAAAATAATAAAAAATATAATTAAAAAAAGTAAGTTATGTAAACTAATAACCTATTAACTAACAATTACTAAACATAAACATCACCAACCCATCAGTTCACTGTTTACAGAGTAAACTTAATATAAATAAATTTTATATACAAACTTATGATCTATAATATCTAAAGTGGCAAAAATAATCTTGACTAATAATAAAGTTCCTAAGTAGATGTCACACAAAATATTACAGAAGAATGTTTACCAAGAGAAAATCGATTAAAGCAAAGTATAAGATCGACGTTGGGTGTATGATACATGTGCCCTTTGTCTATAAAAGGCTAAAAAAAGTTATACATAGTTGTCATTGTCAAATCAATGAAATCAAAACCTAAAATTTAACAAAAACAAAATCAAATTAAAAATATGTGGTAGGTAAATTTATAAAAGGATAAGTATTGTTACCAATATCAAGCATAGTATAAACAAACCTACCAAGTAAGAAACCTCAACTAAGAAACAAAAGAAAACTAAACGCAAGCAAGTTATGTATTACAGGATAAAATCTCATTAAGTTTATATTTAGAGAGATAAAGATTCCTATGCAGACTATACTATTAGAAGAAAACAACTTAAAAAAAAAATTGCTCTTATGCTGCTTAAAAGTGAACAACTTATGACTACAGTACAGACAATATTGTTCTGTGCTAGTATTACAGATATTTATGCTATTACATCCAAGACGATGCGGGACTGTAAACACTTAAGTAAATATATGTAAATCAATAATAAAAACAAGAAATTACAAAAATAATCCATACCTAGGAATACCATATGTAAATTAAGCAAGCTATTTTTTAGCAATTAAACGGAGGGACCTTTTGGAATCCTCTTTCTGCACCACCACACCAACTTCATTGCGAGGAGAAGTCTCGCACAGAATTTTTGTATGTGAAGAACTTTGCAGTGCTTGTATGGGTTTCTTTACGCTATTAGTAATACTGCTGTTAGAAGCCATGCTAAGACTTGCTGATGAAAAATCAACAGGAAACTGTTTAATGAGAGTATCAATCTCCTCTTCAGTGAAGATTTTTACCCGTTCATTATTGGGAAGTTTGATAAAAATTGCTCCATCTAAGGTCCACACATTCTCCATTTCAAAATGCTTGCGGGCTTTTTTAATTACAGATTGCCTCATTTTAGTTAAAAACTCAGACACAGATATTTGAGAGCCCTTTAACTTAGTTTTAGCTTTCCACACTTCAGACTTTGTGTTATGCTCTTGAAATTGTACAAGAATTGGACGAGAGTGACCATCTTTTTGAGCATCAATTCGATGGCAACATACTAAGGACACATTTGTAACATGTGGGATACCCATTTTCTTATGTATGATACCCAGTATTTCTTGTTCAATATTAACTTCTGGGGAGTCAGAGATCCCATTAAATAGAAGGATATTCTGTCTGTGCTGCATATCAATAGCATCAATTGACTTAGTGCAGGCTTGAATTTGTTACCGAAGGAGATTGAGCATGGAGCAAACGACGTCCTTGAATTCATAAAACTCCTCGCGGAGTTGATTAAGAGAGGGATTAGTAGGTGTGGAGGCAGCCTTTAATCTGTTTTCAAATTCAGCCATTTTGCGACTCCAGCTTCCTTCAAGTTCTCTTTGCATGACCTCCACATCAGTTACTTTTGCCATTTCTTCCAATATTTGCTATGATATTAGTGAACACAAAGTGAAGTGCTAATCAGTGATATGGTTTGCAGAAACAAAGTGACACTAATGGGTGGTATGTGAATGTCACAAATATTTTATCTGGACATATATTTCAATAGGACTTCAAAAGAAAAGGTAATAAAGATGTAATTGATATGTATATATAGTCCAAACACTGGTTTAAAATAATTTTAAAGTATATAAAATATAAGAGCTAATAAGTCAGCTGTTACTTGTTACACACCTACCCACAAAAAAACGGATCTTGCAGTCTTGCGTATCTTACCTAGTTTGAAGAATATATACGTGGTAGAACCAATCTTAAGCTATATTATGGTTGTAGTACAAATGGATCGGCTTGGCCGAGAAAGTACCACGCTCTCACAGATTACCAACATAAAAGAGAAGCTTAGTGCTGCTGTGTTTTATAAGGTGAGTAAAGAGATCCGAAGACTATTTTGCTATAAACGACGTGTTCAGTCTTATTATTCTGGGATAACAACGCATCAATATTTTGATATCTAATCAAGGAAAGAAGTAAAAGTCCATGGACAGCAGCATCATACCATCATAAGGACTGTTTGCTTGTTTGTCACCATTATTAAATACAGAAGAAGACGAAAAATCTTCTTCTGTATTCCTAATTTGCGTGCACTATTACTGTGACTACTAATTCCAGCACAACACTAGAAAAGGCAACATTATCGACAATATAACACGTGTTTCGCCTCCAAACATGGCATCATTAATTCAATTATTCCTCACCATAGATCTTTACAAGTCCACTGCTAAACATAGGTCACCCTAAGAAACGCACGGTCCTACGCTATCTAAATCTATCGGCTTCCTGCATGTCTTACCAGCTTCTCATCAACCTTACATTCAATCACCGGTACGAAGTTGCCACTCAAGAAGCGAGGCATCAGATGGAAAAATAGATTCTGCAATACAACCCAGCTGCCCTTGTAGATAATATGTCGACGCAACCTTTCCTTAATTAAATAGTGAGTAACCACGTCGAGTGATAATAAAATCGACAAACCACTTATCTAACTTTTATTTTAAGAAGAGGCAGTAAAGCTGAGAATTCGCGAAATAAATTGTTAAGGATTTTGTAGTAGGCCTAAACAATTGTAGAACAAATTCTGTGATTTCTAAAAGCATATAAAAGTTACAGCCCTTAAAGTGTGGTCCTTCAGTTGATATAGCCTATTAGACAGATCTCAATGAAGTTAATGTGACTACATATTATATTTAGTAAAGTATTTGTAAGCTTCTTTTACTAAGTAACAAGACACGAAGTGTTAATTATATAAGAAACAAATATCCAAACTAAGGTTACCCAGTCTACAAAATGTTTATCTCGATTTAGTAAAACGTTTATCTCGGTTTTAGTAAAAGTCTTAAAGGATTTTGTAAAGAAAGAAATAATAATATTAGGTAGTTATTAGTAAAAAGACGCAGTTTTAAGATGGCTGCTGTTAAAACAGATCCCTGATTCTACACGTCTCCAGACATATTACATTGTATGCTAACTGTGTGACTAAAGGAATATAGGAAAATCTAACATTTTAGTAAAAGCTTTTTACTGAATAATAGAAACCATTTGATGTATATTGATAATCTATTAACTAAGATAATCACATAATAAATTCTATAGAAACACTTCTTTTTTATTTTTTACTTAGTTGTGAACGGAAATGAAAATTTCTATCTGATTTACAAAATTACTAGCGTGGTCCATCAGTTCTCAGAACACGAATATAAACATACCGCAAGCCTAGAACAAACAAATTAAAAAAGACCTTCGTTGCATTCAGTGCGATTTTCGTCCAAAGTCGTGTCCACTGCCAATGAACAAGTACAACACTAGGAGAATTGAAGTTGTGTTACTGGCTTTGACTGGCTTTAAAAAGGAGTAAACTCATAAACTTACACAGCTGTTGGCTGTAAAATTAACAACGCTCCGCTAAGGAACGAAAACCTACCCTCTTACGCAATCAAACGCTGGCCACGAGTGGGGGTTGCAAACGACGAAGAAATGATTGTTAAGAGTTGTGAGCTAAAAATTTTTTCATTCAGCAGTACAACATTACTTTTATTATTTTACTATCTCTAACTGTTCCAGTACTCTTAGTAGCAGGCTTTTATCACAAGTATATTACGTCTTCCTATTCGTTTACCGTTATAAGAATACGAACTATCCCAACGTCCCGCGGGGTCTCAAGAGGCGACAGAGAGAAACAGAAACATCTTTAATAACAATTGAAAATAATAAAAAACTGAGCTTGCTGCCTGCCAAGCTTGCCAAGCCTGGTAACTATGACAAAATTCTCGCAATGAGGCAATCTTTAGTGGAGGCCCGCGTTCCGTAATGGACTTGTATAGGCTGTTATAAATTAATGAACGAAGACATTTAAGGATTGGGAATTGGCTATGTTATGTCCAATGGCAAGTTATGTTGAGCGGAATTTGGCCTACTAGGATTGAAATATCTTTTCACGGCTAAATATCCTTTATAACGAGTATCGAAGTTGCAACAACAATGACCCACGTAAACGGCGTTACATTCAAAAAAGTTCGTAAACACCCTATTATTAACGTACCTAACATATCTTTATTATTAAACATATATTCTTAAGAGAACTGTTTGTTGTGAACGCCAAACAAACGCTGTTTTCAGCTATAGAAACTAAGTAGGTCAAACCGCTCACATGACTGTAAACACTTTGTGGTTGAACCGCGTGAAGAAAGTTGGAAACAACATGCTTTTGTTTCTTTAAATTATATTATAATGACATTTAAAAAGGAAGTTAGAGACTGCAACATTATAATTTACATTAAGTTTTTTTTTTCATAATTTCCAAATTTATTGCTACAGTAAACAAACGGCCTAGACACACGGCATTCTTTCAGCCAAGTTGGAAAAGAAAAAAGTGACGAACCTTGTGTCATTTTTACATAAATCATTCGAGTCAATCACATTAGCACCCCTCGTTATTCAAAAAAAATGTTGTACCTTCCTAGAGATACCTATTTAAACGTGGTTGAGCTACGATGCAACTATATTATGGCGGCTCCACATTATCACCGTAAACCGCCGGCACAAGTCGTGCCCTCCACATTCAGGGGATGCTCACAATCGTGCAATAACTTTATTTATTTATTATATTTTTATTATATATTTTATACGTGCTAAAGCCATGCTGTAGTTATATTAGTAGTATACTTGTAGCACGAATGGGTCGGCTCGACCGGGGAAGGACCACTCTCTCACAGAATACCAGCGTAAAAATGGTGGCTTAATGCTGGCGTTTCATATGGTGAGTGTAGAGAACCGGAGACCCTTTTTACTGGAAATGAGGCATTCCATCCTAGTCCTCAGGGGTAACAACGCATCTGCATTTTGATTTGTAATCAAGGATAGATGAAGATGTCTACGGGCCGCAGCAACAACTTACTATCAGGTGGACTGTGTGCCAGTTCGTAACCCTGTCCTATAAAAAAATGCTGTGGCAATATACTCGTATCACTATTTAGACGTCTCTCTTTCTTTTCAATTCTCTTTACAATCCGGTTTCCGTCCCGGTCATAGCACGGCTACTGCCTTAATTAAAGTTACTGATGACATACGGTGGGGTATGGATAATAAACAACTCACAGTCATGACCTTGCTAGATTTCAGTAATGCGTTCAATACTGTTGATTTCGATATACTGTTGAGTCAGTTGTATTCCCTTAACATATCTCCATCAGTAATTGACTGGTTTCATAGTTATCTCTTTGGCCGTCGGCAGTGTATTCATGTTGATGAAACTCACTCATCTTGGTGTGATATTACTGCAGGCGTGCCGCAGGGTGGCGTGCTGTCACCTTTACTCTTTTCCATTTTCATTAATTCAATTACTCATAAAATTTCTTCTCTCTACCACATGTATGCGGATGATGTCCAGATTTACACCCAGTCAACTCTTGAGAATTTGCCGAATGCAATCGCTACATTAAACAATGACTTAAATATGATTCGTGAGTGGAGTCAATCATATGGCCTAAATGTCAATCCTAAAACGTCACAGGCTATCATTTTTGGTAGTCGGAGCTTTATCTCAAGAATAGACTGGTTTTCCATACCACCTGTTGATGTTGAGTCGATGGGGTTGTGATCCCTTACTTTGACAATGTCAAAAATCTTGGTGTTTACCTTGATAGTTCCTTAAATTGGAAACGCCAACTGAATGAGTTAAGTAAGAAAACCTTTGTCGCTCTTAGTTCACTGCGTCGCCTTCGATCATTTCTTCCCATTCCTACAAAAATTATGCTCGCACAGTCTCTTCTCCTTCCGATTCTTGACTATGCTGACGCAAGCTATGTAGACATAACTAAAGACCAGCTAACTAAGCTTGAGAGACTTCAAAATACTAGTATTCGGTTCATATTTGGATTGCGCAAATTTGACCACATTTCCCAATTTCGCTCACGTCTCAAGTGGTTACTTATCCAATTTCGCCGGAACATGCATATTCTTTCTATTCTGTACTGTGTCTTATTTCACCCTTCTACTCCTCCTTATCTTAAGGAGAAATTTAGTTTTGTTGGGCTTCCAGGGGAACCTTTACGCTCTTCAAGAAAACTCATTTTGAGGGTACCAACTCACAATACATCTTTCTTTAATAAATCTTTTACTGTACAGTCTATTAAGCTCTGGAATGCCCTACCTTTGTATATACGCGAAGCTCAGACTATTGTAGTCTTTAAGCGACTTCTTAAAGAGCATTACTTGTCTCAATCGTTCGAAAATCATTAGGATAAATTATGTGATTATGTAGTTTTTTATTTATTTGTTTATGTTATTGTTAGTGGTATATATTTGAGGATATATGTATGTATATGTATATGTATGTATATATGTGTGTATGCATGTATATGTATGGATATGTATATATATATACATATATATATATATATATATATATATATATATATATATATATATATATATATATATATATATATATATATATATATATATATATATATATATATATATATATATATATATATATATATATATATATATATATATATATATATATATATATATATATATATATATGTATAGTACGCGGTTGGTCGAGCTTTGCTCGGTATTTTTCGCTCGGTTTTTTTTTAAATCGTGTGTTTTGGAAATTATATTTAGATACAAATTACATACTGATGAAATAGGAGTAATATTTTTTGATCGTGGCGACATAATAGAAAAAACTGAACTGGTTATTTGATTAAAAAATCGTGAGTGCAATTAGTTTAATTTAAATTTTCGTGTTTTTAAAAAATACTAAAAAAATGGCTCGAAAAAATAGATTTTCTCAAAAAAGAAAGGAAAAATTTTTTAAAAAAGTCGGTCGGCCGGTCTGGGCACGAACCACGGTATTACGATTTTGTGACCGCCCAATATACCATTAAGCTATTTGTATTCGTAAATAAATTGTCAAAATTTACCTTCTTATTCCAATGATATTATAGCAGTTTTTCATTGCCTAAAAACACGGACAAAAAGACATTTTCTAAAAATAAATCCTAGCTAGATCGATTTATTGCCCCGGAAACTCCCTGCACACAACATTTTATGAAAATCGTTGGAGCCGTTTCCGAGATTCCGATTATATATTTAAATATATACAAGAATTGCTCGTTTAATAGTATAGGATATGTATATATATGTATATATATGTATATATATGTGTGTGTGTGTATGTTTATGTATATACGTATGTATATGTGTATCATATTTTTTTTAATGTATTAGTTATTTATATGTTATTTTATTGCATGTATTGATATTATATTAGGTATATTTATATTGCACCACCTACCTAGTACTCACTGTTAATTTTATTCCTTTACACCTTTGGTTGCCTGGAAGAGATCGCTATGTAGCGATAAGGCCGCCAAATTGTGCATGTAATCTGCTCTCTGTTATATTCTTTGTAAATTTGTTTGTGGTGTGCAATAAAGTATTTTCATTCATTCATTCATTCATTCATTCATTCATTCATTCATAGACGTCCAAAACAAGAAATTTATTAGAAAGCGGTGAGAGAAAAAGAACATGGTGTATGACTAAATCAAATCGTCCGTACGACTTTGTAGACCAAAACGAACTGGCACGGTGCCGTGAATGTGGATGTGTACGCGTGAACGCGCGTGAATCCATCCACATTCACGTTCAAGCCTTATTTACATTCAGCCCCTGCCACTACTCCTCGCGCAATACTTCGCAATACTTCCTTCGCTAAATACTGCCGTAGCAGGATCAAAAGAAGTATGTATTTACATTCTGCCTTACCACTCACATCTCACATCACTTTCGACTTTCGGCTATGGCAGACGTTGAAATAATTGCAGCGTCCGCGCTGCGTCTTCTTGTATTAATAGTTTAATAAAAGTTCATAATTCAAAAAGATATTAAATTCAAAGGATGATGGATAGAAAATTTATTTACTTAAAAACATGGTACATAAAATGATCGATGATTTGAAACTGACATGTTTTGTCATAAACATAAACCCAATGTTATATTTTAAAATTATTTCATTGCTTAAAAGTTAGGTTCTAAGTTGGGGAAAACCGACATTTGAGGGAGCGTAGGGCAGTGGCAGCGGCAGCGGCAGTGTCGGCGCGAGTAGCCTGTTTACATACTGTCCTGCCCACTTCTCTGCTCACTTCCCTGCCCAACAGGGCTGAATATAAATGGGGCAATAATGTGGAGCCGCGGTTTTAGTTGTAGTACGAATAGCTCGGCTCGGTCATCGTAGGACAACGCTCTGACAGAATACCAGCGTAAAATAGTAGCTCAATGCTGCTGTGTTTCGTATGGTTAGTGTAGACAACTGGAAATTCTTTTTATTAGAAAAGAGGCATTCCATCACAGTCCTCACGAGTGACAACGCATCTGCATTTTGGTTCTTAGTTGAGGATAAATGTAGATGTCTGTGGGACACAGCATCAACTTACTATCAGTTGGACTGCCTGCTCGTCATTATCACTTTATTCTATAAAAACAAGTATTCCAGCGTAATACTGCTGTCTTTATGTATTTATTTGTACGGATCTCCAACAGTTGTAGATATTAAATTACTGCTAACACATGCCTTACGTCTATAAATTACAATTCTAAAACAGTAGCAGTGTTTATGATTTACCTATTGAAATGGTATTTGGAACAAAAATAAGTTCTGCAAACAAAAGATAGTTAATAGTTTCCGTAAAATGAATAAAAGTTAAGTTTAGCATAAAGTTAGTGACTAATAAATTTTCCATCACATACGATGTTCAGTTTTGCTATGTTTCATACAGATACATTGTATAAACATGGTATACATGTTATTGGAGAATTCTGTCCAAGTTTTGTTCGAGTGCTATCAGTGTTAAAAAAAGATTAGGGTTTCGAGGAGGTCTCCGAGGTACATTATTATTAAATCCGCTTAACAGCTCACTGTCATCAACTTTACCATTGAAAAGTTTATGAAGAAATTTCAAATCAAGAAGAGATATACGAACTGCCAAGGGTTTCATCCTAAAAACTAGGTGTTTAATGAGTCTTTTTTGGACACGTCCGAATTTTCCAATGTGGGTTTTGTAAGCGGGAGACCATACTAGACAACAATATTAAAGTTTGCTACGGCCCAAAGTGTTGTACAGTTGAAGTTTTGCTGTAACCTTTTTGAAATATTTAGACTGTCTAAGAACAAAGCCGAGCAACCTGAAAGAAGCAGTCACTATAGAATTTATATGTTTATGGAAGCTTTAGATTTTGTAGAATTCGAATGTTTCTATACCTTTTATACCTTAACATACGTAGCATTCGATTATTGGAATAAAATATTGTGTACGCTATTTCACACGTCTTATAGCTCTTTACTGCGTCTTATTTACCTTTTGTATTTGAAAATGGATATCTGAGACGTTTATATTATAAATATACACAGCTACATTATGGTGAAAGTATAAATGGCTCGGGGAAAAACCACACTCTCACAGAATACCAGCGTAAAATAGGAGTTTAATGCAACTGTGTTTCGTATGGTGAGTGTAAAGAACATGATACCATTCTACTGGAAATGGGGCATTTTATCTAAGTCCTCAGGGATCTTGTTTTTTAAGCATTTTGTTTCTTAATTGATGATAGATGTAGATGTCTATAATTAGGAAACCCTCAATTAGAAAGGTAGAAGTTTTTTTTATGCGGTTGGTGTCCGCGCCTCACTCATTACGTCGATCGGTTCCTTAGCATGGCTGTACGACGTTTAATATAATAATAGTAGTGCACGAGACAGCGAAAGGCAATCATTAAATATTGCATTATGAGATGTCTCTTTCCTATTCTTCCTGGTCTGGTTTTTTCATCTAGAATCTATCGGATTCTAGATGCTAACCACCATCTGTCAGAGGCCACGAAGTCTTTCTGGCTTTTCCCTTAGTTGCTTCTTACATAGCCCACGGAACTAAATAGGGAATCATGGTGTAGGGATTACTATCTGTGTCTAGTACTTTACCTCATTTCTAAGTGGCTCCGCTCTGGTCGCAGAAAAAGTCGTAGATGCCCTCATTACTTCATCGTAGAAGGCCCAGCACAGGGCAAGGCAACGGCCACTTGAAGAGAGCACCACGATATAGCCCGCATCGTCCGTCGGTTTCTTTCACCCCTAATTCTCGGATTGGTCTCCCTTGACAAATGCTTCCCTCTATTGGGTTTAGTTAACTATTTTTATGACACTAATTCAATTTAATATTTTTATATTATATTATGTTTACATATTTTAATTATTTTTATGCATTCCAACCAGACGAGAAAACAATAGAAATATCGCAAATAAGGAAATAAAATTATTATTGGACCTAACAATGTAAAAAACTCGCCGTGTAGTGTTGGTCTAAGATAAATCATCGCCCCATATATTCGGTGGGTGTTGTGATACTAATCTGTCGAGAAGTCCCGGGAAAAATCAATAATACACAAAATGTTAGTTATTCATCCAAGTTTATTTTATCATCGACTCCTTCAGAAACGATATACTTTCTCCAAAGAATAATTCAATTATCAAAGTGTTTTTAAAAGCTTTTTCCGAAATTGAGTTCAGTTCTTATTGCAAATTCTCGTTTCTGTCTTCTACTGAATGAAATTGGGTGCCACAAGGTGGTAATATGGGTTTAAGAAAAAAAGAAGTAGACTGGAGCCATATCTTGTGAGTAAGGTGGTTTTTGGTCGAAATTTTTTCACGAAATGCGAAGGCGCATTATCGTGGTACAAAATCCAAGAATTTTCTTTCCACAAATCTGGCTTTTTAACGGATTGCTACTCCTGCATTATTGCTTAATTAATGGTTTGAAGTGAATTTTGATAAGTATAAGTAGTGGATATTGTTACACCGTCGATAAATTTTGAAAATAATAATTATTATACTTTTGTTAAAATGAATAGGCGATGCAGCCGATGAAGATGTGCCGAAGAAGTGACTTCAAATAGATTAATTGTAATGCAGGAAATAATTTCCTTTCTCTTATACTTTTATACTCTTCTTAATAGCAGTTACTTCTTAGTTTATTACAGATGATACGGGTCAGTGGATTATCTATTATTATAATTCGTGATTTTCATGCGTTTTCAACAACAAGAATGTTTGATAATAAAAGAAATACGATAAGAATAGTATACAATACTAAATCAAATTCCTGTTTATTATTTAAAGGGACGAGACTAAGAAACCCATTGAGATAAGGTCGTTATATTTATCACGAAAAAATGTCTCCCCGTGCGGAACGCGTTTGTCATGTAGATTAAAGACTTGTTTTAGCTTTCTTTTTTATACTGGCTCAGAATTTAAGGAACGCAAGATTATCGTAAATATTTATAATGTTTAAGTGAATAGATACTCAAGAAGTTAAAGTTTTGCTGCAAATATTCAATTGTACAAAATTAATCTCTTACTAAACTTAGAATAAAATGGAATAACATTTTATTAAATGTAACAAATAATTCTTATTAAAAGTCATTTTTACTTTTACCCCTAGTTCGGAAAAGACCTCTGTTGTGGGAAGAAATAGCAGAAAATCAAGCAGGACTTTTTTTAAAATAAATTATACAATGAGAACGCAGATTATAGAAACTATATACTTAAAAAACTTATTTATGAAACGTCTCGGAAACCTTCATCTCATTCCCAGGCGTCATTGTCAACCATAAGTTCATTTTGTATTCTAATAACCTTTATTACAGTTTTGGTTTTATAAAATACTTAAACTTTGTAATAGAATGCATATAACGTTTTATAAATAAATAAAAAATTTTTATGGTACTATGTTGTAATAACGTCAAAAAACTGGTATGTACTTTGTGGTCGGTCCTGGGATTTCAAAGTTTTTGTAAATACACATTGAATTTTCGTAAATATATAAGTAGGATTCTGTTTTTGCCTAGAAGTCCAATAGATATCCTTTAACCTATTATTCCATCCAGCAGCAGTTGCAGCACTGTTAGCTAAGGCCGGAGAGGACCGGTATAAATTTATTACAACCTGCGGCGCATTGCATTTTAGTCCTCAGAGGACAACGCATCTGTAGCCTAAATCAAATCAAATCATTTATTTTGCTAAAAACATGGCTACAGAAGGATGGAATCAGGGTCAATATTTGTTTCCACATGTTGTGCCTCTCGTGGCATGCGAAAAAATTGTTTAAAATAAATGTGTTCAGAAGAAATGAAAAAATAAAGAAATGAAATTAGAAACGTACACTGTTCTAATTATATTTATGTTTTTAGGAGAACATAACAAGATTTTAAAAATCAATTTTTGTTCAATTGAGAAGAATCACGCTAAATCCTGGATCTATAGTAACTTATTTAGTTAAGCTACTACTGTTTGAATTTAGTTGGACTTATGGCTGCAGAAGCCACTTACCGTCAAGCAAATTGTAAGTTCGTTAATACCATCAATTTATTTAAAAAAAAACGCAAATCTCAAACAATTAATTGCAAATATTAAGCTAACAAAGTACGAGTATACAATTTCGGCTTGAAGTTTAAAGTTCCCGAATTGTGATGCTTAGTAGGGTTTATAAGATCCAATCTTTCGCTGTTCAAGAAAACTTCATTGCTTCATTAATTATACACGACGGCTTAAATAATGTTGTTAAAGCTGCCGGCAGCTGAGAACATAATGTGGTTGACTGTCGAGTGGCCAGTGCTTCGTTTGCTTATCAGTAGCTTAATCTAATTAAGATAAGACAATTGTAGTGGTATTGATTTAAAAAAGCCCTACCTCAAAATAATTGCGGGCTTCAGTAGGCCTCTCCCATAGATTAATTTATTTAAAATTCAAAGAGTTTAAATAAAAGAAGAGTGAAATAAGAAGTCAAAGAAGAAGGCAAATATACTCCAGTGAGTTTTTTCGAGCATGTATGCGTAGATATATGGATGTAAAGGAGGCGAAAGAGGTATGTCAGGATCGTGCCAAATTGAAGTCCGTCGTCTCTGCCTACCCCTGTGGGTGACAGGCGTGAGTGTTTATGTATGTATGAGTTTTTTAATTTTGTTATTCGAAAAACAACAACGGCCCATCTACTGATTTGTTTCCCTCTGCCGCAAATGTAAAAATATGCCAGAACATAAATAATACGATGTATTTACTAATCCGTAAATGTAAGAAAATACATTTACCTAACAAAAAGTGGATATTCTTACACCACCATACGGTAAGTGATCGAATTGGAAGAGGTAATTTCTTATAATATTAGAAGATGAGCTAACAGGATAACTTATGTGGCGCAGTGGCTTAGCGATGAGTCGCAGCGCTGCGAGTCGCGCGTTCGATCCCCACGGGAACTATTATAAAATAAATTTCGCACCAGTAGCAAAGCTTGAATGACTTTCAATAAATATTCTTGGAATCAGTATTGAATAAAAATGATTCTAACCTTTTTTACTCTATCACCCATAAATAATTGTCAAGGGTCTGGATATTTGACCTTGTGAAATGTATGTATGTTAACTTTCCCCACTATACAGGAGAAAATCCTAGTGCGCTTTTGTAACAAAATGAATTTGTATGTAATTTGTAATTTGTAACAAAATAATGTACGCTTTTACAACAAAATCCTAGAAAATATACAAAATTTTTCATCCGCCAAGCTCAATAACTTTATTACATAAAGATTGTATAAAAGGGTTGTTATAGTTTAAAGTTATTTATGGATAATTTTGAAATAAGGTAATCGCTTAAGAATAAGGAAATAGGTAATCGATTGTAAAGTGTACTTTTTCAAAAAACAATGTTAAACTGGGTTTCTTGCTGGTTCATCGTAGAACAGAGGTATTTTCGGAAACTGTGGTAAATTAAATACAAGAGTGACTATAAATAAGTATTATTCATAATGTGTACTAAATAAATTTCATTCATCACATTCTTTTTACAGCCCATCATAGCCGTCTTTCAATGATTGCCTCTTTCGCCACAGTTGCCAGATGCTGCTACCCATCGACTGTTTCAATTTCCCTCTGTCGCCTCTTACGACACTCTTGGGACGACATGATGTAGTGGACATTCTTACACGGCCACTACTCGGTCATCCAACCCAAAGATACCAGCAAACAGCTACAAACAAAGAAGGCTTCAGGTGGTTGTCAATTAGGATGTTTAAGAAAGCATGCCTCAATCTACGTAATAATACTTGCTCCAAGCACTCTTCGCAATTAAACACAATACGTAGGTTTGTGATTGACTTTTTTGTTTGATTGACAGAGTGATATGGCACCTTCTGGCTATTTTCTCCCATTTTTTTAATTAAAATAAATCGAATGCAAGACTTTAATTAACTAAACACGTTGTTGCAAAAATCTTACAAGGTTTATCTGTACACCATGCTTCATTGACGGCACTCGGTACTTAACCTATGTACAGACATTGTATAATACATTACGGTGGATAGAATATTCTGTAAGGTCATAGCGAAAATTTACACGCTCGCAATGCATTCATTAACAAGTAGGTAGAACTGTGTGATGAAAAATGAGTGCACAGAAATGTCTGAACGTACACAGTTTGCTCCAAGCGATAGATTTTAACTGTACTACGGTTGGTAAGTACGATATGGACGGTATGGAAACAGAAATTCTGTTTCGATAAATTTACATCTTCAGCACAAATGATATTGCACAGGCAAATAACATAGACATTTATGGACAAGCATGTGGGACCAGTGCTTAACAGAAAGCTGTAAATGGTCCAAACAGCGATAAGAACTTAAGGTTGGATTAAGAAAGGCAATACAAATGCCAGTAAATTGCGACGGTATATCAGTTATAAACATTATATGAGTAATATGATTATCCCCTAGAACTCGTAAATTGTCATATCTTTTCTTCAGGATTTCGCGGGTTACTAGATAGTTTCTACCCTTTACATAAAAGTGTTGAATAGGCAAATTGGTTTTGTTATTTCCCCTATTTTATTTAACAGGTAATGAAAGAATGACTGCCTTAGAGGTGCATGGAAAACAGATTTATATCAATTTATGATAGCAGAACTTGCAAGTAGTGTCTATCGTTGAATCGTTATTGTTTGTGTTGACGGGAACGTTACGCAACTAGTAATATAATGGTTGTAAAAGGAATACCACGCTCTTTAAAAAGGCCACGCCCTCACTGAATACATGTGTAAAGTAGTAGCTTAATATTGTTGTGTTTCGTATTGTTAGTGTAGAGAACCGGAGACCCTTTTTACTAGAAACGAGACATCTTAGTTCTGAAGGGTCGCCCCACAAACACTCCTTTTTTTATAGAAGAGGGTGCAAACGAGCATGCGGCTCACCTAATATTAAATGACTACCGCTGCTTATGATCAACCGCAACACCAGGGGAATTGCAGATGCGTTGCCGGCCCTTTAGAAAAGAGTAAGCTCTTTTCTTGAAGGTCCCCAGGTCGTATCGGTGCGGAAAATTCGCCGGTGAAAAACTATTCCACAGAGAGGTTGTACGCGAAAGAAAGCTCCTTTTGAAACGTACAGTGGTGGACCGCCAAGCATCCAGATGGTGTGGATGGTATCGAGACGTTTGCCGCGTAGTGCGTTCACGAAATTTGGAGGCCGGGATTAATCCGAAATATTCCTCAGAGCACTCTCCATGGTATATGCGGAAGAAAATGCAAAGGGATGCAACATCTCTTCGCAGTGCCAGTGAATCGAGCCGATCGGAAAGCACTCGGTCGTCGACGATTCGAGCAGCTCTGCGCTGGATGCGGTCAAGTGGAAGGAGCTTGTACTGGGGAGCCCCAGCCCAGAGATGGGAACAACCCACCACCTCCCATGGCCTCACCGACCCTCAGGTCATACGGGCTGAATCTTGGGAGATGCGCGCGGTACTTGCACCATGCTTTTTCCTGCACGCACTTTCTTGACTCCCTACAAATATGTGTTCTATTCCTTGTCCCAATTTAACGTCATTCTCTCCCCCTTCTGGGACTGACGGCACAATAACGCCTACGTCGTCGGGCCTTACTACCAGCATTCTATCTTGCCTTATCCTGCGATCGTGCCACCTATGCGCAAACTCGCGCAGCAGTCCGTAGTTCACCCCATCGCTGACGAGATCTAAGTAGTAAATTGGTCCCTGAACCGATCGAACTAGTCCATCCATCATTTTCGTTCTCAGGTCGTCATACAAAGGACATTTCCATAGAACATGGTGAACAGCCTCTTCTGACACTCACACATACACACATCACACACCGATCACACAGTCGCATATCGCATAATCTCTTCCGAAAACATCCATGTCCGGTGAGAATCTGGGATGTTTGATAGTCCGGTGAGACCCAGGTATACCTGAGCCTCAACGCCACCTCCGGGAAAAATCGATATAGTTCGCGTCCTTTCGTATCATTCATTCATCGTTCCCGCCAGGCACCTATCACCTCAGTCCAGATTTCGCGCTTTCGTCTACTCAACTCTTCTTTGGGCGCGGTCAGACGTGCCACTCCCATCCTACCAGCACGGATGATCTCCAGGTTAGCTGGGAGGACTCGAGCCAGCACCGGTAAGGCCGCCGTGCTAGTGGATCGGTACGCCTTGGTCAGCAATACAAGGGCGGATCGTTGCGATCTCAGTAGTACGCTACGGACTGTATACATGTTCGCTCGCTCGTACCAGCACTCTGCCGCATACGCAAGCGTGGACACAAACACTCCCCTGTACACAATTTTTAAACTCGGGTATCGCACGCCCCATGAGGATGTCGATACGCGAGTCATCTTGCCGAATCTCTTGGTCGCTCTTTCAGAGATATCAGTCGCATGTTGCACAAATGATAGTCCTGAGTCCAAAACCACGCCTAGTACCTTTGCGGTAGTCACAGTCTTGATAGATTCCCCACCAAGTTTAATAACGGGGGGCGCTGAAGTTTCCCTCTAAAAGTCATAGTGGTTGACTTTGAGGAGGAAAACTTCAGTTGATTCCTCAGCCCCCACTCCCGTACAAGGTCCAGAGTGACCCTGGCCCTAGATTCGATATCCGCTCTCGTATCCGATTCAATCAAGATTGTGACATCATCAGCATAGGCAGTCATGACAACTTCCTCAGGCAGAGGGAGTCGGAGCAAATCGTCCATCAACAAGTTCCACAGTGTTGGGCCCAGCACAGAGCCTTGAGGACATCCCATGGTCGAGGCCTTCCACTCTACCCGATCCCCGATGTAGAGGCCCACACGCCTGGAGGTGAAGTAATCCACCAACAATTTATAAATGTTAGGTGGACATCCACCAGGCATTTTCAAAGGCATGAGAGATGTCCAAGAAGATAGCCTGTACGTAGCATGCCTGATGAGAATACTTCGCCGTGCTGAGCAATACACGTAGCGCTGTTACCGTAGACCGCCCCGGAGAAAATCCGTGCTGGTACTCTGATATCCCACGACTAATTGCAGGAGCACATCTCAGAATGACGCTTTCTAATAAATTTCCCAAAACAGGCAGGAGCGTTACTGGACGGTACGCCTTGGCGTCGGTGAGCGGCTTGTCATTACCCTTAGGAATGACAATCAGTCTTCAGTCCTTCCATACTTGGGGAAAAACACCCTCTACAACACACTTAGCATACACCGAGTGAAATTCCCTCGGTGCTGCCATCCAGACATTCTTCACAATTCTCGCACTAACACCATCGAGCCCCGGAGCCGTGTTAGGCAAGGCCTTCACTATGCCTTCCAGATCCCTAACCGCAAGTGGAGACGCAGCTTCACCAGATGGAATAAAAGTCGCTAGCAGGCGAACCTGCCTGTGGTATAGTGAGTCGCAGTCAGTACTGTCATCCGGACAAAGCGCAGACATTAATCTGTGCATCGCGGAAACTAGGCTATCCGGGTGCCCACCTACGAAGGCGATCCCATTGATCACATTTGCAGGCGGATGCACCCTCCCGCTATAAATTCTTTACGCAAGGCCCCATGGGTCCTCATTGCCAGAATTGGCGACTTTTTGGTGTTGCAACAGCTGCGCCTCCACCATCATCTTCTTGTATCGCGCACGCACGCTTTGAAAAGCCGTTCTGGCTATCTCCTCAGACCTGCCTCCCAGACGCCTTTTACTCTGCCAAGCACGCCTAAGTTTGCATTGCAACTTCCGAGTCTTATCTAGTTCATCTGTCCACCATTCGTACCACCCCCACCCCCGACCTCCTGGGGCGACGCTCCCCTAAGTCTTCCTCCGCAGAGCGGATTACGACCTCTGAGAACTCCGCCACCAGGAGGGCCGCGGGTTTTTCCACGTGCAGCCATCCCATTCGTAACTTGACAATCGTCCGGAACCTGTCCCAATCCACCCCCCGGTCACGAAAACGGGGAGTATCCCTGACGGATGCAGCGCAAGTGGACGGCCTGCTGGTAGTAGCTACGTACGTTATCAGGTTGTGGTGACTGGCGCAGACTCCTTCATGCTAAGATGATCACGCCAAAATATTACAAACCGTATTATTAAACCTTTAGAAAGATCATTTAGAAAGATCAAAACATAATTTATTTATCCTGGTCACATATATATAAATTTTATTATAAAGGGGAATTAATTATACTTAGTATAATAATGTTTAATATAATAATATTTTTATACATAGAGGGAGGGGGAGATCGTTACAATATGCAGAAGAAACAGCGTTAGCGATAACACGCAGCCCTGTGGAACACCAGCATTAATACGCTTGCAATCGGAGCTTGCACCGTCTACAACGACCTTGATGCTCCGATCTGCAAGAAAGCTGGCGATCCAATCGCACAATTTCTCGCGAAGCCCATAGGAAGGGAGCTTCCAAAGAAGCGCTTTGTGCCAAACCCGATCGAAGGCTTTCGCTATGTCCAAACTAACGACCAATGCCTCCCCCTTGGACTCTACTGCCTCCGCACATCTGTGAGTTAGGTAGACCAGAAGATCACCAGCTGACCGACCACGGCGAAAACCGTATTGTCAGTCTTAAATCAGCTAGTGATCCTCAAGGTACCTCATGAGCTGGCAGTTTACAATGGACTCCATTGTTTTGGAGACCAAGGAGGTGATGGCGATAGGCCGGTAGTTGGACGGGTCTGAGCGGTCGCCTTTTTTAGGGATCGGGTGGGTGAAAGCCGCCTTCCATGATTTTGGGACTATGCCTAGGGAGTAGGAGTACCGGAAAAGACGCGTTAAAACCGGTGCCAACTCTGGAGCACACATCCTCAGCACAATTGGGGGGATTCCGTCAGGCCCACTCGACTTGTGGATGTCCAGGGAGAGGAGTGCTTTGCGAACCGAGCGCTGTGTGAAGTGCACTTCCGGCATGGAGCACTCACACCGCGGGATGGTCGGCGGCGTACTCCCCCCTTCATCGAGAGTCAAGTTAGACGCAAAGAAAGAGCCTAGAAGATCGGCTTTCTCCTTTGCGGTATGGGCCAGTGAGTCGTCCTCCCTGTGCAGAGATGGAAGAGGTGGCTGACAGAAATTCCCCCGGACAGCCTTGGCGAGAGACCAGATTGCACGGGTTCCAGAAGGAAGGTGAACTAGCTTCTCGCCAATTCCGCCTATGTGCCTTGGCAATGACTCTTTTGAAGGACCTAGAGGCGGAATTATACTTCTTTTTTAGAGCGCTGGTATTTACATCCCGGGACGCTGATGCGTCAGCTCAGGCTTGGTAGCACTCCTGCTTATAGCATGATGCTATTTTACAGGAGCGACCAAACCATGGCTGAGATTTTCCTCCAATGGGCACCACAGAGGAAGGAATATAAAGTTCCATACCCTGAAGTACCACATCAGCGACAGAATCCGCAACAACGTTGGGATCGTCCAGCGAGAAACAAACTCGCCCCCAAGGGTAGGATGCAAAGAAAGATCGCATCCCATCCGAATCGGCTGATCTATAGAGCCAAACACGGCGGCAGCCTCCATAATGCGACTGCGATTTCAGCGTGAGTGGCACCACACTCCAGACAAGACAATGGTCCGAGGAGCCTAAAGGGGCGTCGATGGAAATCTGATATCTGTCCGGGTGAGAGGTCCGCAGAAGGTCCAACGGGGAAGGTGCATGATCCTCCACATCTGGAATCCGCGTAGGCGAAGTAACCAGTTGTGTCAGACCATATGCCAAGGCAAAATCATGAACAGATCTCCCCGCATTACACTCCTACATTTAGATTCTAAACCGAGGGTAAATGTATATGTCAGTATGGTAGAATCCTGTAATATTTTTTATTAAGCGATGTTCTACTTCTTATTCTGACGGACAGAGTGACGAATTTATAGCCTTGAATGCTATTAATATATTAGTCAGTGGGTTCAATTTATTAAAGAGTACCTAATTAATAGGTTCCAAGTTACCTAATACCTATATTAATGGACACCAAGTTAGGTACTTCATTAAAATTTAATAGTTCAAATTTATGTATTTAAACAATAATTATAATATTTATTAAAAATGATTATTAGATATAATTATTTTAATAAATATTATCAAAAATAATTATATATTTAAAAATTTTATTTTTTATAAAAATTTATATTATTTCTAAAAGTATTATTAAAGTACTATGAAAGCACTATTATTTTAAACATGTAAAATTTTTTGCGTGCACAAAATGAAGTATAAATATATACAATTAAAAACATCATTACATACACACACATTACATTTAACGTTTTCTAAATTTATAACATCATCATGATCAATATATTCTTACCCCAAGTCTCTCTTTCAAACCCTTTACAATAAATCGTTTCGTCAACCAAGAATTAATTTTTTCATTTTGTTCTATTCACCTTACTTTCTGTGTATGTAAGGTTGTGAACTGAAAAAGGTGGTAAAATCAATAAACCTTCAACTTGATCATCTCAAATGATGGCAATTTCTTTAATATCAAGTCTTTCAAATATTTGCAAATCTACAATAGCCGTAGATTTCATGATATTTTTCGTACTGTGTTACTTATGGGTCTGTACTTTACTAGATGATCATTTATTATTAAACAATAATATGCACTAGTGTTGTCTGGAATGAGTATCCTGTATTTTGACATTCGATGTTGAAACCTGTTGATCTACGTCTAGAAATTGAATGTGAAAAAGAGTATTTTCACATTCAATTTCTAGACGTAGATCAACAGGTCCTGATTTTAAATTTTCTTTTTGTCGTAAAAAATCAATAAAAAACAATGGAGTTTTATTTTTAAACGTTTGAGGATCAAGCAAAGCATCTACATGAAGATTATAGAACGACTGTGGAAATCCAGATATTGTATAATATACTGTACTTATTATCATGATGCTCCGGGAAGTCTGCAGTCTGTGAACACGTACAGGATCGCCCCCGTTACTACATCAGATTTGATAGACCACAAATCCTTGCTAAAGAACACCGATTCCTTCCAAGGATGATTCGCGAGGCTATTGAAATCAAAAAACATCCTAATTTCAATAGAGAAGATGGCTGGGTGCTACTATCTGCTTGGGATCCTATAATAAATAAACTTAAATCCCAACCCAAGCATACAACTGCAAGACTTCAAGATACCATAAGTTCATACTGTGTAGATCGAAACAAAATGTTAAATTTTTATCTATGGTAACCGCTGTTAATTATGACATTTGCACGTTGAACATCTCAGTCCTCCCGTGACCATGTTTGCTGTAAAGCGCTCGAAACGTCGGGTATTTATAGTTAAATATACGCGATAAAATCCGTAAAAAGTAGTATTATTTCAATGATTATATACAGACATGATTTTGTATTAGAGATATGTTTTAGTAATGGTATAAATGATCCAGCTCTTAACAGATTATATTTAATTACGCTCATTTCTAAATGACTTATGAAATCGATAGTCCAACCTGACTCAACAAACGAGTAGAGTTAATGTTTTAACAAAATATTGTAACTGCACTTTTTAATATAACGTTATATTTAGTGTTAAAAGACTTAAGCGAAATTTCTACATTCTTAGCCCAATAATAAGAAACATTTCATAGTTGATTTTAATGGACATAATATGTTTATTTTTAAAGAAAGAATATTAACAATGCTATAAACATTACTAATATTCCCCTTCACCACACGTGGTAAGCTTAAATTGCTTGTGTTACGAGTGATTCACGACAGTAGTCGAATGGCGGATTCGAACCCACTACCTTTTTGTTCGCGGTCCGCGCCCTGCCGTTAGGCTACTGTCGCTTTTTTTTAAATTTGATTTTGAAATATTGTCTTTTATAGGTCTAAAACTACTACGGAAATTAAAGACAAAAATAATTCTATTTAAATACTAACCTCTTGAAGACTTATTTTATAGGTTACTATTTTATTACGAAAAGCATTAACAGTTATCTGCACGTTATCGTATTCAATACTTCTTTAACAGTTCGATTTGTGAATAAAACTCTTTAAATGAGAATAATATCTTGAAACGTTGATATTACGCGTTTGGCAGTAATACACATTTTAATTTAGCAAGTACTACTTTTACGAGTGTTAAAATATTTGTGACTACGTTTTAGAGTTTCAACTTTTCAGTTTTTCTGAAACAAAGATGCATGGTTAATTTTTAGTATGGGTATGTATTATTAATGCAGTACTAATATTTTAGATGTAAAATATTTATAATTTTGTTTACAATAATATAAAAAGATGTGTGAATGAATTTTGGGTTTTTCTGAAATAAATATGCACAGTTAATTTATGGTACAGATATACGAGTCGTATAAAACTACTCGTATAACAATAATAATACAATAGAATACAATTTGAGTAAGCAAGAAAATTAATAGTTATACGTATATATTAGGGTTTGGGAATTCCCGACAATTTTAAAGTCCCGGGACACGAGACTGCCCACAATCAAAAACCCGGTAATTCCTGGGACTTCGAAACTTTTGAGATCAAAATTTTAAAGGCGGGTAAGCCTTTTTTGATGAATTTTAATTTAGTCAATTTCTCGTAAAACGTATTAAAAAGGCAATGTTTTTGTAAAAATCAACATTTTTATAAAACAGAAAATTAACTTTAACGTTAACTTCAGTCTTAATAATTTCTTTGTTTATTTTCTTTAAATCACACACATTCACTTTTTAAGCAGTTAAATCTAAAAGTTATAAAATGAACTTAGTTAAAAATCATACTAATTCCTAATAACTTTACTTTTAACTAGTAATCCTAGTATCTAATCTTTGGTGAATTGTTAATTCCCATAATCACAGATTTGTTTCTTAGTTAAATAATCTAAATATAAATAGTAAACCACACTTATAAATCAGTATTTTAAATAATCAACTAATACATTAATTAGACTTCTTTGCTGATTAAAATAGGATTAAGTAAAAAAAATAGAATAAAATAGGATTTAAAAAAATAAGAGTTTGTCCAGCAATCTGTTTCTGATTTTTGTAATAATGTCACCGGACAAGGAGAACACCCTCTCGTTTTCAACACATGTCAGTTTAATTGTGATTAAGACTTTATACAATAGTTCCAAATTTTTGGTATGATTTCCGTTTGCTTCAAACAACTGAAACTCCTTTTTTAATGTTGCTGTTTTTTTTCAGAATTTCAGGTACATTTTCTTGGATATTTGTTATTGCTTCTTCCATTTTATTTACAAAATACTCGTCAGGCTTGTTGTGTACTTGAGAGCTACTAGTACTAGGTTCAGCGCCCATTATTTCCACATCTAGTGTCCGGATACTAGGCATATTTTCGAAAACCCTAACCCTATTTCTTTTTGTATATTTATTTTATATTCTTCCGCAAAGCTAATTAGTGCAGTTTTACTAATATTCGAGGTTAAAAATACGTGTTTTGAGACTGTGAGGTGTGGTGGCCAGTGTGCGAATATTTTAACAAGCATACAACTCGTTGTGGTCTTCTCTCTTCTTGGTGAGCTTTCAAAGTTTCGAAGAACCGCTTCGCCAAATCGTTATTAGCCGTGGTCGATCAAATTTTTTTAGCAACCCGTTAATTATTGCCACAGCTGTATGTAATGAAGCGTTTTGTCGACCTAAAGCTTCCACAGTTATTTTGACGCGCTGCAACAAATCAACAAGTGACTACGAAAGAAGATTGTCTCCATTCCGATTGTCTTACATGTTTAAATCAATTAACGCTTTGTTCGCGCAATTTTTCAGCTTTAAAAACCGTTCCGCCATCACAATGATGGAATTCTACCTTGTTTTAACATCCTGTAGTAAACTAAGCTCAAAAGAAGCACCACACCACACTCACATCATAATTGAAATTGACGACTGAGTGATTCAACTGACGCAGACACAATCATAATCCAAACGTCACAGAACAACCAATATGACAGCATGATGGCAGCGCGGCAAATGCACATTGTGTTGTGTGCTCAGTAGTTACGTAGTAGACCAAGTAATTATTCATTTAAACTAACAGATGGCTCTAGGCTCCTTCAATTATTTGAGAATAAAAATGGTTACATAACAATTTTGACTATCTTGTCTCGTCTCGAGTCTCGAGCCGAAAGTCCCGGGACTCGAGACAACCAAAATTACGAAAAGTCCCGGGACTTCAAGACACGAGACATCCCGGGACCCAAACCCTAGTATATATAGGCGTATTCAACACGTGTCTTTTTTATTAAAACATACCAAACAATTCATAAATTGTTAATTTTAGATGGATACAAAACCGGTTCTAATACGCTTATATTCTTCCTTGACAGCCCAAACCAATGGCGTGACGGCTTTCCAGATCTTCGAGCCTTCAGTAGTAGCAGAGTGTAACGTGACAAAGGCCCGTTTTCATCGTTCCTTCTCCAGAAACTCGATTTCCTTAGTGTTATACACCCTTAGTTCGAAGTAGAAGTCACCGCGTCTTGAAGGGTCCGTCTGCAGGGTATGACCGGATCCATGCGCCACGACAAGTGGCTGCGGAAAAGAGCTGAACTGCGATACGGATACACGATGTAAGCCTTCATCGTCCTGTAAAAATATAAATGATAGGAAAGTTAGATAAATCATTGTATACTATATAAATAGTATCACATGGATGAATTTTTTTTCGGCTTTTAGCAATATACTCGTACATTGAAGTTATTATCACGCAGCATAACTGAGATATGTGATATTTTCATAAAAAATAAGTTTATATAATAATGATTAACCAATTTTTTATAAACCAGCCTGGGAATAGAACCTAAACAAAATTGGCGATGGAAAAACATTATAAAACAAATTAAAATAACCCTTCACAATTTACTTCACAAATTAGCTCATAATTTTTTCACACTTCTCACTACGAGATTTAAAGGAATACAATAAAATGTGAAGCACTGACTGGACTAATTTATACACTTAAATTATCAAGATTTAATCACATACGTGAGCACGAATTTTGAATTAAATTTCAATAATTGTTATTCTAGGCTGCAAAAGAATAATTATAGTATATACAGCCTAACTCAAATTTGATATTCAATTTTTTAACTTTTAAAATAAAGAAGTGAATAAAGAATTAAAAGCTATTGTGGAAGCGGATCTATCACAAAGTTCTTCATATTCAGATACCTGCAGACTTTGGGTCAAGGGATAAAACTGTATTAATCCACTTGAAACAAATCGGGAAAGTAAAAAAAAACTTGAACGATGGATACCTCATGATTTCAGTGAATCGAACTTGCAAGCACGCTTCGACTGCTGTGTAACTTTGCTCAACCGATACAAAAATGAAAGGATTTTAAATCTAATCATTACTTGTATGTATTAGATGAGACCTCTCCACCTTAACGTATAGGTTCAGTGTGCCTCTAACCATTCTGTGATTGCTGCCAGTTTTCACCCTCGCAATTACTGAAACAGATGGTCCCAGGTAAACATCGTCATCGTCAACAACGTCGAGCTTAGATGGCAACCGAACCTCCACCGGAATTTCTTAGTACCCTCTGCCCCGCCAATCCCATGGTCGCCACCGTAGCCAGGAATAGCGAGGCGGCCGGAGACTGGGGGCGGTCAATTTGTTTCGTTGCCATGCTTGACGAGCGAGTTGGCAACCGCAGTTTTTTATTGTATAATGGCTGCTCTCAGAAAGATGCTGATGCCCATCTCCTGCCTGTTAAACAGATGTAATAATCAATTCCGAAATATAATCAGCTCTTAATCTCTAAAAACGCCCTCAATTGCTGCAAACCGCATCAATATCGGTTGATGCATTGAAGAGAAAACGTTAACGAAATATTTCGAAAATATTTTTTTTTCAAACAACTTCGAAATATTTTCTTGAATTGTTTTTAATGTTATAAATGTGTGCTTAAATGAGTATAATACTATGAATAGAGTAGAATACTATAAGTGCTTAAAAACCTGCTTCGTAAAAATTTGTTCGTGTTTTTTTTTTAATTAGTAGTAGTAATTCCAAAACTATCTAAAATTCCGAAAGCTGGCTGAATTTGCATTTGAAATTAGCAGGAAGTTCCAGAGGTGGCCTGTAGGGTCAACCGTATTTTAATGTAATGACCTGTTCATTAACGTAACCATCATTTACAACCCTGCTGGGAAAAATGCATGTAATACACATTTGAATAAAATTTACGAGACGATTTCAAACTAAAATTCGAAAACATATTCGTTTGAAATCAGCTCATAAAATAGGACCGTTTATATATCCATAAAATACGGGGCTATTATTAAAAAACCCTCAGATAAAACCACACATCAGCAAAACAAACCTAGTTGTTGTGAGCTTTCCACAATTCATGCGGAGTTGGAAAATCATTTTAAAGTTCGCTGACACCGCTTCGAGCTGTGAATGATATTTCAAAGCTATCGTCGTAATGTAAAACTGTCACGTGTGTGAAAGATATCACTTTGAAGAGTGGAACGATGGCGGAATTGAAACATCTCATAATAATTGTTGGACTCATATCGTACCAAATGGAACTCCGTAGTCTCTACCTTCTCCTGTAGGTGACGGGCATGATTGCTGTTGTATAAGTATATTTCTCTTAACGCGATAAAGTCAGTAAAATTTGTTTTATTCAATATCGAGTATTCGTGTATATATAAAAGAGCGTTGGTATTGTTTTTCGACAAAATTATTTAAAAAAAAGTTGTAATAAAATAAAGGTTTTGTAAACAAAAACTCAATACATAATCACATAGTATTTATTACGTTTTAATTGCGACTAACATTTAAAGCTAAATTACAAATAAATAACAAGTTACAATTTTATAACATAACATCGTGAAAATTATTTTAAAAAAAAGTTGTAATAAAATAAAGGTTTTGTAAACAAATACTCTATACATAATCACCTAATCTTTATTACGTTTTAATTGCGACTAACATTTATAGTTTAATTACAAATAAATAACAAGTTACAACTTTATAATAAACCTTAAACTTTGAGAGAGAATGAAATTAAATTCACAGACAATAGAATAAACAACTACTACGTAAGTACTATCTCGGGAACTTCGTTAGCAATTAATCTTCCTGTGCAATTCATGTTGTCTTTATAGCTATCTAAAATAGTCTTAACACTAGCTTTTACTACAGCTACAGGAGTAGTTTAATTTTAATGTTTTCGTGTGATTTGTATTTTTACGTTTAAGTTAAAACTAAAATAATTCATTCACGCAGTCACGACTTTTTCTGCCACCAGGCGAAGTGACAACAGCGGGGAAGTTAATATAAAGGTTAATGTTTGTTTTTGTAGTATTAATTATAGTTTATAGTAATTAGATTAGAGGCCAATGACTAAAGATATTTTGAAAATTTGAACAAATTTAAAAAAAATTGTGAAAAATATGCAAAAAAAGTTAAAGGGCAAACGGCTTAGTTAAAAGGCTCTTAAGTTGACTGATTTGGTTATTTTTAAAGGAGACGGGCGAAAGTTCATAGAAAGCTGGGTCTGATGTTACAGTAACGATTACTGCATTATATTATTTATATACCAATACCATTTTAAAAAAACTAAAATATTTACAACTGCTTCATGGTAGAAAAAAATATAGGATGTTATTGAACTGTATGAAAACAATGTTATTGCTTACGTTATGCTTACAATGTAATTCTTACAGCAAGCTCTCCCACTTTAAACTTTAAGAAAATATTTATTAGACTTTATTGTAAACTAGACTAACATAATTTTATATACTGTAGGATATTCACACATAGAGGATCCAGACGTCGCCGTCCAACTAAATTCTAGTGGTTTGAAATAATTATAAAACAGCTGAGGGACTATGAATTAAAAACACTTTCTCTTTTATTGACTTATTAATCGTCCATTTCATAATAAACAAATAATATATCGTCTAAAAACGGTGCATGCGGTATTAAATTATCTTGATGCCTTGCCCAGCTTAGGTACCATATTATGGACATTACATGACAACAGCAACCTACAGTTCTTTTTCTTAGCAAGCAATTACAATAATACCAATTGATGGCCTCTCCACCATTATGATAATTGTCAACTAAAATATATGTAAAATATGTTTTTGAGCTTAATTATGTCTCGATTTTATTCGGCCACTTAATAACCAGCTAGAATGGTTGGATATTGACAGTTGTCTTAGTAGGTTGCTAACCGTTTCTCGACACACTTCTATTTCATATCGCCCATCTTGTCGTATGTGTTCTCCATAATGGGACCTAGCGTACTTAATTTGATAAATACCTAAAGATATTTTTATTAAATCACTATGTGTGAGCTGGGGAAAATCATTTAAGTTATCCTTTTGTACACGTATTCTTGTAAAATCAGAAAAGAAACCGTCAGAATCCTTTACAAATAGCCAGAGTCGTTAAAGATCGGAATATTATTGCAGCACACAAAAACAACAGAAAATATTCCCTACCACCGTAAGATCAGAGCAAAACAAACGTAACAAATGATTTGATTGACGCTTGAGTTTTTGAACTAACGTTGACATTTCCGCTTTGTGGCCTGTATAAAACATTGATAATCGATTGTGAAATCGATTTGTTAATCAGTTCAGTCAATTCATTTTACGACTTTTTAGGAACCTTGAAGTGTCACGAGGACCATTATTTAAATAATAAGTTTCCTTATTACCTAAAGAAGAAAACACTGAATTACTTTTTATTCTTTTTTTTTTTACTTTTGTATTAAAATCGATTAACTAACCTATTTCATCCGGCAGCATTGTTTAAAAATGAAAACAACGGAAGTCAGTATTATTTTTATTTAATATTCAATTTCTTTTCCCATGATAAAACTGCTTAATATTTCATTATTAACCACAAAAAAACCGTAAAAAAATATTGATAAATATTTCACTTGTGTAACGGTTAGGCCCAAATTCGCCCGTCTCCTTTGGCTGTAGATATTTTTCGTTTGGTTAGTGTTATTGTTGGACTTATTATTCTATGTTCAGATATTATATATAGAATACTGATTCGGGTACAACTTCTAGTTGTTTTAGAATATTTCTGGTTGATTTGACAAGATAAAATCGATGTCGTTTTTGTATTGTCCGTTAAGGGATCGCCAGATCAATCTACTATTTGCTTTTCTTACACTTGTGTTTATTATAGTTAGTTTATGTTAGAGCGCAAAGTCTACTAGTCCCTGTCCCTTTTCGTTTCTTTCGCCGTAACAGTGCTTTTTAGTAACTAAATATTCTTCCACTTTGGGAGTTGCAGTTGCAACCTTAGCGTTAAAGTCTCCCATTAGTAATATGGTTTTATGTGCTAAATCCAGGGCCATTCTCGATTATATTGTAGAATTCTTCAATAGCATATTCACTTGCCGATTTTGTTGGTGCATAAACTTGTATGAGGGATATCTTATGACCTTGCATATTTATATTTAGTATTGCGACTCGCTCCGTTATTGCATTAAAACTTATTATGTTGTTTTTGATCGACTTGTTTATTATAAAACCAACCCCGTATTTACCAAGAGTTTGTATTACGTAGCACATTATAAAGATTTCGTATTCTTCTACGTTGCTTCCATATGTTCTCATTACCGATATTCCAATCATATCATATTTTAAATTTCTAATAGCTTTCCCAAATTCAAGCAAGCGATCATGTGATGAAAGAGTCCGGACGTTGTATGTTGCAATCGTTAGTTGATATTTATATAGGGTATTGTTTTTCTCTCTTGATGTATTCATTGGAGGGTTTTGGTCATATTTTTAAACGTTGACCAACTGGATTGGAAGATTAAACAATAAGGGTATAATGAACCCAGAAAACCTCAGACCCTTGCTTCCCAATTGAAAGAGAAGTTGGACAAGGCGATCCGCTGTCTCCAATAATATTTATAGCCGTCGATCATAAACAAGATAGACTCCAGTCCATACATAAATAACACTTACTTAAGCCACCTAAGATTTGCTGATGACTTAGTACTTTTATCAGAGGCATCCTCCTAGCTACAGAACACGATAGAAAACCCACACCTAGTTAGTATAAAAAAGTGGAAAAGTAATATTCTGGAATGACCCAATAGGCAAAAGAACAAGAGGGAGACCTATTACGAGATGGGAAGACGATATTAAAACAATAGCTGGTCCAAAATGGAGACTAGTAGCTCAAGACAGAGTCAAATGGGCATCACTGGAGGAGGCTTTTACCAATTCTGTGGTAGCGGTAGATTAAATTGTAATAAGACTAGACAAATAAAAATATAATTATCAAAAATGGTTATAAATATATAAATAAATAGATAAATATAAATTTATGAAAGCATACTACATAACAAAATTATATAAATATTGTTAAATAAATATTATTATATAGGCACATATATTTTAGATACCGATGTTTTATACAAAAAGGGGCAAACGAGCATATGATTCACCTGATGTACCCGTTAGATCAGAAGACGTACACATTTGCCCGCCATAATTTTCTTACGCTCGCTCGGGAGAGGCCCACATATGCGCCTTAAGTGGTTTAGAGTTACTACCCTACAGAAAAAGGATTGTCGTTACAAACTAGTGCCCCCAGTGGTGCCCCCAAGGGTTTGCCTTTTCAACCGCCGCCTTTTTTGTATTCTCAACCGCCACTACACGATTGGCGGTTGAGAATATCCACTATCCCATATCTTCCCGTGGGTGTCGTAAGAGGCGACAGAGGAAGACAGGCAGGAGATGGGCAGCAGTATCTTTCTGATAACAACTGTGATATAATAAAAAACTGCGGTTGCCAACCCACTCGCCAAGCGTGGCAACTATGGCAATTATCCCCCATGAATAACGACGCAAACAGATGGCCCCAGTCCCCGGCGGCCCCGCTATTCCTAGCTACGGTGGCGGGGCAGGGGGTGCTAAGAATCTCCGGTGGAGGTTCGGTTGCCGCCTACGACGACTCGACCTGGCAACATATAACGCACGCACCCTGAGGACTGACGAGAAGATACTGGAGCTGGAAGAAGAGGTAGACAAGTTGCGCTGGCATATTATTGGATTATCCGAGTTCCGAAGAGAGGGGAGGAACACGTCAATCCTCGAGTCCGGCAACTTGTTCTATCACCGGGAGGGCGACCATCTGTCCCAAGGAGGTGTCGGATTTATCATCCACAAGTCTCTCGTCAACAAGGTTGTAAAGATTGGGAGTGTGTTGACGAGGGTCGCGTACCTGATACTCAGAATCATCAAACGATATTCGCTGAAGGTTATACAGGTTTACGCACCAACCTCGGCACATCCCGATGAGGAGGTGGAGGAAATGTATGAGGATATTTCCAGAGCCATGCATTCCTCCAAAACCCACTACACGGTGTTGATGGGAGACTTCAACGCAAAACTAGGCGCTAGAGAATGCGGTGAGCTGAAGGTAGGGAAATTTGGAGTAGGGCAACGGAACCGAAGGGGCCAGCAGCTGGCCGACTTTATGGAGAAAGAGGGACTCTTTATGATGAACTCTTTCTTCCAAAAGCGGCCCTACAGGAAGTGGACCTGGTCGAGCCCCGACAGTTCGAAAAAAAATGAGATTGACTTCATTATGACGACCAGACGCCAACTATTCAGTGATGTCTCAGTGATCGCAAGGATGAAAACTGGCAGCGATCACCGAATGGTTAGAGGCACAACTGAACCTAAACGTTAAGTTGGAGAGGACTCGTCTAATGAAGTCAACGCTCCGTCCCCCTCGTGCTCTAATCCAGAATCCAGAAACCTTTCAGCTCGAGTTACGTAACCGCTTTCAGTGCCTAGAATATTGCAATGCAGTGGACAATATGAACGACAAGCTCGTGGAAACTGTCCATGCGGTCGCAGCTAAGTTCTGCAAGAACCGCCGCAGTATTAACATCAATGGCGAGTACATCACTCACCTTCGATTTGCCGACGATATAGTCCTTATGGCAGAGTCGCTGGAGAACCTTAGCACTATGCTCAATGACCTCAATGGTGTCTCCCAACGGATAGGTCTTAAGATGAACATGGACAAAACAAAGATCATGTTTAATGTCCATGTCACACCTACGCCGGTAGTTGTTGGGAGCACTATGCTCGAAGTTGTTGACGAGTACGTTTACCTGGGACAAATAGTCCGACTAGGTAAGTCCAACTTCGATCGAGTGGTCAATCGACGGATTCAACTCGGCTGGGTAGCGTTCGCCCCCCCCCCCCCCGAACGGTTCCCGCCTTGTCGTGGTGGGGGGGCTTAGTAGCCGTGGCTTGGTCGCCCGCGGTGAACAAAGAGGAACCGACGAGGCTGGCCCGAGGTGAAGGGCCGACCCGAGGCGGCCACTCCGAGTGGGCTTGGGGAGCCCACTTCGGATGTGTGTTGGTGGACTGCGGTAAGAGGGGAGTCCTTACCACCTACCGCTGCAGCCGAGGTGGAGTCGCGGAGGAAGCGGAGTGTTGGTATGGCGATGCGCCACTTGCCCTATCCTCCGCGACTCAAACGGGGTCGCACCGTTGATGTGGTGGTGGTGGGGCTGCGGGGGGGGGGAGAGGATTGTCGGTATTGCGAGGCACCGCTCTCTCTACCCTCCGCAGCCGAATCTTGGTTGGCGGCGGAGCCATAGACCAGATCCGCCGCTGGGGTCGGGAAGGCTAGTACTTCTAAGTGCTCGTTTTTCCTGGCCCCATGGCCTTCTTGCATCGGACGCGGGGGCGTCCGTTGCGCAGATATAATTGGAGGCCGTGAAGGAAGGCGCGCCATGTGTTCTGGTGCGCCTTACCTGTGAAGGAGCACGGGGAAGAATATTCCTCTCCCGAGGAGGTGCTGCCATGGAGCGGCAGGCGCTGGTGGGGCTGCAGATGTGTGCGAACGAGCGTTCCCGTGGCCCTGCCAATAAGCGACAAAGGTGGGGTTTTAGTCGGTGCAAGTCCGACATAACCCGTCCTTGCCCCCGCGAGGCGGGTATGCGTAGGCATTTCCCCATGTAAAAAAAAATGGGCAGCGTTCGGGAAATTACGACACATCTTCTCGTCAGGTATACCTTAACCTCTGAAAACTAAAGTGTATAACCAGCGCGTGTTGCCAGTGATGACGTACGGATCTGAGACCTGCTCCTTCACTGCTGGCCGTATAAGGACGCACAAGGTCACTCAGCGAGCTATGGAGAGGGCTATGCTCGGAGTTTCTCTGTGTGATAGACTCAGAAATGAGGATATCCGCAGTAAAACCAGATTGACCGACAAAGCCCAACGGATTAGTAAGCTTAAGTGGCAATGAGCTGGCCATATAGCTCGAAGAACCGATAATCGATGGGGAAGAAAGGTTCTCGAGTGGCAGCTTCATACTGGTAGGCATAGCGTAGGGCGACTCCCCACTAGATGGAGTGATGACCTGGTAAGACATGCAGGAAGTCGATGGATGCAGGTGGCTTAGGACCGTGCTTTGTGGTGTTACTTGAGGGAGGCCTATGTTCAGCAGTGTTTACTTGTTGAAGTTAGTGTTCACTTGTGAAGGGCTGTAATGATAATGATGAGGGGTATGCAATGAAAGATCGCATCCTATCCCGATCGACTGACCTCTAGTGCCAAACACGGCAGTTTACAGAATGTAGCTGTTATTTCAGCGTGAATAGCACCAACCTCCGGACAAGACAATGGTCCGAGGAGCCTAAATGGGCGTCGAAGGAAATCTGATATCTGTCCGGATGAGAGGTCAGCAGAAGGTTCAACAGGGAAAATGCATGATCCTTGACATCTGGAATCCGCGTAGGCGAAGTAACCAGTTGTGTAAGACCATATCTCAAGGAAAAATCATGAACAGATCTCCCTGCATGATCGGTTAAACGTAAACCAAGCCATTCAACGTGGTGGGCGTTAAAATTGCCGAAGATCACGATCTCTACGGAGGGAATTTGCTATAGCAACGAATCTGTAGCCATTTCGAAGTGGTCTAAAAGTCGGTCTGTTTCGGCATTACCGCTATGGGACCTATGGAGGCACCCGTAGACGCTCGGATAGCCATCGCTGTCTTCGCGCAGCCAAAGGATGGACAGGACCTAAACTTCAAAACTGCCGAGAAAACGTAAAGAACAGGTATCTTGTCTGACGTATTCGCTAACTCCAGCCCGAGGCACAAAGGAGTGTTCCAGTTTGTACCCCGGGTAGGAGCGATATGAAGCATCAGCCGAAAAGGACACCTGCGTCTCAGTTAGAAAGAGCAGAGCTGGCCTCGCCGTCTCGAAATGGTAGCGGCCAGCGTTTAGGTTGGAGTGAAATCCCATGATATTGCAGAAATCCACGGATAGCGTGGCAGGGGTCACCTTGGTCTTGTTGCTCAGCTTGCCTCGAGCAGTTGGTGTATGTTGTCTTCAGCGGTATTTTGAGTTGTTTTGATATTCTTGCTCAGATAATTGGTTCTGGTTATATAATACTTAAAAATAATTTGTTTATAAATAATATCTGTGTAATATATTGTCTTAGACATGTGCGAACTCGGAAAAAATCGACTCGAGTTAACTTGAATTGATATTCAGGTAACTCGATTTTGTCCCCGAGTTACTCAATTCAAATTAGCTGAACTAAGCTGTGTCAATTTGTCACAAATTATTTTTACAATTGTTTATAATTGTTCCATCCAACACAATTATTATTACTAAACTTAATGGGTAGTTATATATTTTTGGTTTGCGTATCTTCATAAAATAATACCACTCTAAAATTAAGACATAAGTCTTAATTTTAGAGTGGTATTATTTTACTTACTTTTATTAATAATTTGACAATCACAAAGTATACTTAATCAATTTATGTTATATATATATATATATATATATATATATATATATATATATATATATATATATATATATATATATATATATAACGTAATATATATTTTATTATAACAATAATGCATAATATCAATGTATAATAATTTTACATAATATATCAATAAATTGCTCGAATTAGTCAATTTATCACTAAATTGTAGACAGACACTGCATTGGCCGTAAGATAAAGACGTGACTCGAGTAGAATTTTGAAACTCGAGCCACTAGGGTTAATATTGTTACGAGCTTGAGGTTTGTGACAATTAAAATTGCCGATGGAATTACCAAAATTAACTCTTTAATTCACTTTACACTAATTAAACTTAAAACACTAATAATTTATCACACTAATTCACTTTATTCCGCTCCGAAGCTTCGCTTGTCTCGCCAAATTCAATACTTCCCCGATCGCATCTTGCAGTGCCTATAAATATAAATAAGCACCGAAATATCCAGAATATTCAAGTAAACACGCGCAAGGTACCGAGAGTTCGAGTTTCAACTTCTAGAAGTTTAGTTCTTCGGTTCGAGACTAGATGGCGCTAGTGCCGTCGACTAAGGTGCGTAACACTGCCCCCTCCTAAAACATGCTCGTCCCGAGCATTATCGGCCCCATAATATCGCCCCAGGCGATCCACATGGACGATCTTAGAAGTCCCTCTTGCGCCTTTCTGTAATGGCTCCGCAATGTGAAGGGCTGTCCTATCCCATGGTGCACCAACATTGTACAATTTCGGTGTTCCTCTACTACGTGTCTGAGGTCCCCGCACGGCCGCACAACTTGTACATGTACGACACCAAGCCTCGACATCGTCACGATAATGGACCCAGTAAAACTGTTCTCGGACCTTCAGCAGAGTTCTTTTAACTCCCATATGGACTCTTGAACGACCATTATGGCACAGCTGTAGAACATTCGGCACTTTAGCTTTAGGGACAATCATTTGCAAACGACAGCCGTCTCCTCGACAATTGTCCCATTTACGGCACAGGACTCCATCCTGAATCAGCAAGCTGTCCCATTGGGCCCAATAGCTTTTCGTTGTTGAACTCATCGCTGAGACGTCGCTCCACTTAGGCTTGGTAGCACGGGCCTTCATCCATTCCAGAATCGGCTTGATGTCCGGATCTTCCTGCTGTGCATGTCGTAGGCTGTCTTTTCACTCGTTGGTGAGGTGGTCTGTCCTGAGCATCCTCACGGATACTACTTCCTAACTCTCTTGCCTAGTACAATGTTTCCGATCTTCAGGACAAGGTCTTCTTGACAATGCATCTGCGTTGCCATGAGATTTCCCGCTGCGATGTCTGATAGTAAAGTCGTATCCCGGCTGCTGCTGGGTGGTGATGTTAGCCGCACTTCCCTTCTGAGATCGTTCACCTTCCCTTTCTAGGGTTCGCTTAGGGCAGCTGGATCGAAGATGGCCCCTTTCCCCACAGCCATAGCACCTAGGGCTGTATCCTTTATTGTGGTCGCGAACTGCTGCAACCTCCCTAGCGTGAGGGGAATGATGTTGCTGCCACCGCCATGCGGTGCCGTTAGCTGCACTACCCTCTTAAGATCGATCAACTTCCCTTTCTACAGTTCGGTTAGGGCAGCTGGATCGTACATGGCCCTTTTTCTCACAGCCATAGCACCTAGGGCTGAATCCTTAGTTGCGGTCGTGAACTGCAGCTGCTGCGATCTCCCTGACGCGATAAGAACGATGATCCTGCCGCACGGCTTCTACCTCCAGTGCATGGACCAAGGCGTCCTTAAGCGTCTCGTGGTGCCCGAGCCTCACAGCTGCTCTGACTTCCAGGTCGCGGATGCCGTCGATGAATGTCTGCACCAGGTTCCCTTCAATGAGCGCAGGTACAGACCGGTATGCTTTCCGTACCAGCTTCTCCACCTCTAGAGCCCACTGCTGCAGGTTTTCGTTGATGCGCCGCACGCGATCTTTAAGATGCGCAAGAAAGACGTGTTCCAGGTGAGCGTCGCCATATCTCGACTCCAATGCCTCAAGGAGTTGCTCATAAGTCACTTCCTCACCGAGAGCTTCCAGAACTGTTAAGGCCTGGTCGCGCAAGACTAGTGTGAGAGCAGTCATGGCCTAACTTTTATTCCAGCCGTTCGCCTTCATAACAGCTTCAAACTGGATTTTGTAGGCCGCCCAGGAAGAAGTCCCGTCGAACGGTGGCACCTTGAACCCACTTAGCGAAGGTGTTGCAGCTACTACGGGAGTCGTAGACGACCTAGGATCGACTAGGTGTAGAAAGTTCTAGTATGAAATTTTTTAGAAATCATTCCTAATTATGCTGCGCGATACCAGATGGCACTATTGGCATTAACAATGGCGCGCAACAATAGCTCAACACCTAATTGTTTGCCATTAGTTTTTTTGTCACCAATCTTACAACAAATTGAAAGTGAGTTTGATAATTTTTCACATTTAAATTTAAACTTTTTGAATTCAAATTTGAGTAGTCCCACTAGTGTACAAAGATAAAGTAAAAATAAAAAAGATAAGAGCAGTTTGAGAAGAAAATAATAAATATGTGACTTGTTAAATAATAGAAGTCCAATTTAATCAGAAGTTTAAAATACTTTAGTGAAACGGGATGTATAAATAAAAAAGCAATGAAACAGCTAGCAAATGTCCAAGAAAAAAAGTTTAGGTCTGTAAGATACACGATAACAAAAAGTTTTTAAGGAACATGAAATTACACGGCAATCAAAATTCATTGCCAAATATGTTGTTTCGAGACACCAAAAGAACGGGTAATTTCTGAAATGTTTTAAACTGCGATAATAATTATTGGTGACAAATGGGCATCGTTACTTCCAACAGCTTAAAGTATTCTATGAATATATCCCTAATTAACCTTAGTTCTAATTTCGTATACACAGCATTGAACAAATATTAAAACGATTTCGGGGTGATAAAAAATGATTGTAGGGAAACCGTTTACGTCATCTAATAAGAATAGCCTTATTGTCATGCATTTAAAAAAAGTCCTAGGGATGAGTATAATCGAAACATAGCTAGTATTTGTGCGAATAAAATTAGAAATTAGAGCTCGAAAAAGAAAAAAAACATTAACATACCCAATACATTAACATAAACAATAACATTAACATATAATGAACAGCTGTTACTTTCGATTTGCTAAATATACGTACTTCAATTAATCTCATGGAAACGTCAGCACTTGTTATAAAAGAAAATTATATTTTCACAATTTTACTGTCTACAAGAAGCTTTTTAATTTTAGGATGAATAGATTACAAAAAAGAGCCATTGCAAATTAATGGCCAATTAGCTATTGCTTAGCAATGGGAAAAATACTGTTTGTCTCAAAAATTTCAGTCATCTATACGTGCTTTGGTCTTATAAGTTGAAAAAATTTTCAACTTATAAGACCAAAGCACGTATAGATGACTGGTTTAAATAGTCAGGCAGTACTTAGTATAGTGGTGCAAATGTTAAGAGTTCGTAAAAGATAATAATTTTTTAACTATAGGAGCTGAATATTTATCTGTTAATGTACAAATTCATGTAAAATATGGTTATACCTTTCTTTATTTCTTAATTTGCAAAAAAATTTAGGTACATAAGAAACTAGTACAAGTGGTTACTTGCAACAGTTTACTTGTTTTTTTATATAGGATAAGGTGACAAATGAACACACAGTCCACCTGATGGTAAGTGGTTGCTGTGATCCACAGACATCTACATCTATCCTCGATTACGAATCAAAATGCAGATGCGTTGTCACCCGTGAGGACTAAGACAAAATACCTCGTTTTCAGTTAAAAGGGTCCCCGGTTCTCTAGACTTATAATACGAAACATATCAGCACTAAGCTACTATTTTAGGCTGGTATTCTGTGAGAGCGTGGTCCTTCCCCGGTCGAGCCGACCCATTCATGCTACCAATGTACTACTAATATAACTGCAGCACGGCCCTACCACGTGTTTTTCTTTTTTAAAGAAAGCAAGTTACATAAATATAAATGACAGTATTTTGCAAATTAAAAAAAATTGAATATTACTTTTTTATTTGTTTATTTATTTCAATCAACAAGGACCATAGGTTAAAATTACATTCATTCAATTCAATTCTAAATAATAAAATTATAAATTATTGATGACGTCTTTTTCCTCTAATATTCATGTATGACATTTCAAATTTTCAATCATTTTCATCGATTTATAATTAACAAGTTATTGAATATTTAAACTGCTCTCCTGTAAAGTTATGCTTTTGCACTTGCATTAGTACACGTAAGACACGTCGATATAATCTGAGATAGAATTTCACCACGTAAACTATTAAGGGGTTTAAATTAATTTATTTTAATTTTCAACATTTCGACGTTTGGTAATATTAGTTAAAATTGGTTTTATACTATGTGGAGTACTCGCGTAAATTTAGGAAATCATTATCATATCTCTCGTCGCGGATCTAGAATGAAAATAACGCTGCCAAAATCAGTCGTCCATTATTTTGATTTTGACTTAAATTCATCAATAAATGCATATTGTTAAAAGTTTCAGGTTCGGGAAAACGTAACGTTTTTTTCCTGAAAACAGATGTCTCTCTAGATACAAAGATAAAGGAGTGGACGGATCACGTTTATTTATTTCATTGCAGAATAGCGTGATAAAATGCTCTAGTCCAAATTGTAGTTTAATAACTCAGATAAAATTGTTTTCTTTACACACTTACTTTGCGTTTTATTATTTATTTAACAGATTTAAAAGAACACTATTGGAAACAAGATATTTATCTCGTTTCCAATAGAACGAAACAAGTTAACTTGGAGTTAATAAAAGTTCCCACACATGACATAATACCAGTATAACAAATTGGATCACTATTTTGATAGTGATGGGCTTCAATTAAATTACGATTTACCATTTAGAGGTTCATCATCACTTACCGCCGGGTGTTACTATAAGCAAGCACTAGCTTATAGTAAAAACGAAAGCAATGAGGGTTGCCAAATGGATAAATGGAGTGACGATCAGTCCAAGGCGGATGTCAGTACCTGTATGAGTGAATCATAAAACGGGCTACGTGGCGTACTTTGTGACACCCGTGTGTTCAGCACTGGACTGCAGGTGATGGTGAGGATGGCTGAATGAGGCATTCTTTCTTATTACGCATGGGTGTAATACATCTGATTTTTGATTTTGAAACCTTAATACTTAGATGTGGATGTCTACGGGCCACAACGTCCAGTTATCAGTAGACTTTGCTTTCGTTAGTCCTCCTGAACGTAAAAAATAAAACTTATGTACAGTTCAATAAGACCGTGTCGTAACATTGTTAGAATATTCATTACCCTGTCGTAAGAGACGATAGAGGGAAACTGTGACAAGAGACGAGCTGCAGCATCTTCCTGCACTTCCTGCGCTTACTGCAACGAATCCGCACGCCAAGCATGGCAACTATGGCAAAGTCCCTCCTATGAGGCAATACATGTGGGATGCCTATGTTCAGCAGTGGAATTGTATAAACTATAACGGATGTATGAAAGCACGATAAGTCCATTTATACGACGAGCACCTGGTAAATAAGGACTTAAAATTACAAATAGTAATTTTATTTGTGCCGCTGGGGTTTGAAACCGAGTTGATCGCATACTAAGCCTGAATCACCACAGTTTACTTGTGATAAATAAATTTAATTCACTGACATTAAAATGTAAAACCAATTAATATTTTATTTCCTTTATATTCCCAGGATTATCTAGAATTTATGTAAACCGTCCCACTTCTTTTATCAGTTTTCCAATTTCATAAAACAATCATGCATGTTTTTTGGTTAAAATATAACTTAAATCATTCCTGGCATTATTCTCTCCCTTTACCCACGCGAAGTTATATCAAGTCAGCTCAGCCATTCCGATAATGGAAAGACCGACAGATAGATAGATCTAAATTTAAAACAAATGGTCATTTACGCATTAATACCGTACAAATAACACGTGGAACCTTATAAAATACAGTTCGATATCAGAAACAGATACATTTTTATACGTATGTATGTATGTCTGTATTAACAATGCCTGACAGACACATTGATTTAAGTACAGGTTCAGGTCAAAATCAGTTACGGGTTTATCGGTCAAGAAATTGTCAGTAGCAGTCAAGTAGTCAGTAGACTGGCGATATTTCATACCCTTGCCTCGGAAAGCAAGTAAAGGCGTACTTCCTTCTTCTGAACTCTCTCCGGTAGTGTCGGATCGCGAAAGAACAGAGAATGCACATGTGCTCGCGCATACACTTGGGCACTTTAACCCTGCGCAGATGTCTAGGTTGGCCGCTAAGACAGAAATTCGAGCTAGAGGACACATTTTTTTATTGGATAGGGTGAAAAACGAGCATAGAGTCTACTTGATAGTAAGCGGTTGCTGTGGCCCATAGACATCTACATCTATCCTCGATTACGAGTCAAATTATAGCAATTATTTTACGCTGTTATTCTACGAGAGGGTGGTCTTTCTCCAGTCAAACCGACTCATTCGTGCTACAACCATAATATAGCTGCAGCGTAGCTCTACCACGTATAAAATGTAATTAATAAAGAGGATCCAATAGATAGTTTGGTCTAAAATTTTGTTTATGATTTTGTACAAAATGTATTTTAATGCATTTTCATAGTCTACACATTCATACTTAAAAAATAGTTGTCAAATAATAAAAGGAAGCCATAAAGATTGTATACCTGTTGAACTAAACTTTAACCGTTTTAAAACAAAACGTAAGATAATGATAATCTAATGTCTCATTAATAAATAACTAAACTAAAGAGTTTACTAATTTAAACTCTGATTTTTCATTCCGTAGAATTCTGGTATTTCATAAGTGTTGCTGCTAAAAAAGTTCTCCACCAAAAAAGCGACAAATGTGACCCATTTGAGGTAATAAAAAAATTGTACGTATTTTTATGTTTTATCTACAAAAAGGTAAATCTAAATATTTACTTACTCAAGTGACCTAATAAAAAGATAATAAATATTTCAATATCACGAACAATGTATCGAATTAACTTTAACTACTTTTTTTTTCTTTAGCTGACATCACTGTCTACTACTGTCTAGTATAGTAAACCTTTAAAAAAATGTTAGCTGTCACGTTGCGTCAGTTACGTTGATTTATTTTCATTCGGCTTCTTCGAATGCTCGAATGCGTTCATGTGTTATCGGTGTTTGCTGCTATTTGTTAAGTTTTTTCCTTGGTTACTTTTCGTGTTGTGATGATTTTTTATTTTCATAAACGTTATGTAGCTTGTGGCTCTTTCCGGGAAGCAGCCTCATCTGACAGAGCACAAGACTCTGACTTTTTTTCTTCTCAGACACCCAACGAAAAGACCACAATTCTTTACAAATATAATATAGAAAATTGGCCGCAAAACACTGATTGGAGTGCAACGGAATGTACTAAAAAAACTTCTGAGATGACTGGAATTGGTCTGTCAAGTGTGTATAAAATTACCAAAGAATATAAAGACACAAAAGAGTTTCAAAAGCCGAAAAAGGGTGAAACTCATCTATCTTTTATACAAAAATTTGACGAAATTACTTTCGCCGCAATTCGAAGAAAGATTCACGCGTTTCTCTACAGGAACGTGATTTTCACTGTTGAAAAGTTAAAGTTATTGCTAATTCTTTAACCCCTTGTTGCTGATATCCCCCATTGTTTTAAAACTGTTTTTAACCTATGTTACCTGTCTACATTTTAACTGTAATGTAAATGCTTATTTCAGATTCACCAAGAGATAGCTGGTGATCCAGAAATGCCTGTTATGTCGAAATCGACATTAAGAAAAGTATTGAAGCATTTAAATTTTAAATACGCAAGTCGCAATCGTCGAAGTACAATAACAGGTCGCAAGTAGATAGCACTATGGCGTCAAAAATACTTGCACCAAATAAAACAACATAGAAGTGATGAAACGTGGGTAAAGAGAAGACAAGTTTTGAATAATGTGGTAATTACCTTTTTATAACCTATTTTTCTTCAAAGTAATAGTCGGCAATCAAATATGTACTTACGTAACACTTAAATTAACTTTTTTAATAAATTTCTGTTGCCAAAATGAATAAATAAATAAAGAAATCCATATTTATAGTTAATATTTTTCAATTTATACGCATATATTATCCTCATGTATAAGTGAAATATTAAAAATACTTTTTATTTTCAGGATATACCGTCAATAAAGTCTAGTATGATCTTCATGACAAGCTTTCCTCGATGGCTTGACAACGAGGCTTAAGACACCTACAGGCAAAGGAAGGCGACTTATATTTAGCGATGTAGGTAGCGAAGAAGGATTTTTGAAAGATGGCTTATTGGTTTTTGAGGCAAAAAAGTTTGACAGATACCACAAAGGAGATGACTGGGGAAGTATTTGAGGAGTGGTTCACAAAAATCATTCCAAAATTAAAACCAAACTCTGTAGTAGTGTTAGATAGTGCTTCCTGTCATTCGAGGAAAGTCGAAAAAGTACCAACAAGTGCATGGAGAAAAGGCAATATCCAAGCGTGGTTGACTTCAAAAAATTTTAAATTTGAAGAAAAATGCTAAAATTTAATTTATTGGAAATTGTGAGTCAGGAAAAATACAAATACCAACAGTGTATTGTAGACGAGACGGCCGCAGCATAAGGCACTACTGTGCTTAGACTGCCCCATATCATTGTGACCTCAACCCTATTGAGTTGTTGTGGGCTCACGCGAAGGGGCATGTCGCAAGATACAACGGAAATTTTAAAATGGCGGAAGTTAAAAATTGACACAGTCGCAGACTCTTTAACAATTCATGTCAGCAATGATGATGATGATGATGATGATAAAGATTTATGTATAATTGATGATTAAAGATTATGATAAAAATATGTTATATTTACTTGTGCGTTTTTTACTGTTTGTTATGAAAAGGGACGTAATTATCACTCGCCGTAAAACCACTTTTAATGTGGAACGCCGCACTTAATAAAATGGATACATTCACTAACAAACTTTAGCTATTTTGAGGCTGACAGTAATAAATTTAATTGTTGTTCATATTCTGTATTTAGGTCTTAAAAATTTTGAAGACCAATTCTATCAAAAGTTTATTAGCATACATTTACAGTATTTATCTGCCGATTTCATACCATAAAAGCATCATTGAATGCTCTCCACGTAATTAAAAGCCTTGGAAGCACGAGCCGTACAATTTCACTCATTTATTGATGAGCACCGTAAAATGTTTTACGAACGGATGACTCGATAGAGTAGAAAATTACTAAAGCACGTTGATTAAGCTTTTCATAGTGAATTAAAATTTAAACATTTTTTATACAGCTGAAGTAAGTGGCTACTGCAGTCTTTGCCATCCTGCAGCTAATTTCAAACAAACAAGGCTACGGATATCCTTCATACCAGGGAGAAGCAGTATGGGAACTGCTATTTATGTCATAATTAATAAGCAGGTACCACCAGCAGGTACCCTACACGCGAGTTAATCAACTAAATTGGTGATATATTGACGATGGTCCACATTAAGTGTACCCTTAACCGACGGGCAGGTATTTGGATGTGTAAGAAGCAATAGAGTTGTGTAAGGATGGTGACAAATGGAAGTCAGTAGTATCTGACTACCCGTCTATGTAACCGGTGTGAGTGTTTATATAATTATATATGTACCAAACAAACAATATAACCAAGCTTAGGGGATCCACTGTTTTCTTAAGGTTTCCTTCGCGAAGAAGATTTATTAAATAATTAGCTTTAAATCGCTAACAAGTTGTCAATATAAATACAAAAGTAATGAACTGTTAATAGTGTTCCTAAATGGATTTCAATAGGACAAAAGAAGTGATTTAAGCAAATATCTAAAATTCAGAATATATTCGTGAAATTAACAAACATCCAAACCGTAAGTAGATTTTTTATGCCTTTGTTTGATCCTATTAAGAGAATACTGTATAGAATGCAACAGCTGTGTACCAAAAACTGCTGAACCACACGTCCCACGTTAACCAAATATTATGCATAATTTAAAATTAGTACGTTTAATAAAATAGACAGAAAAGGCAACATGCCTGCGATTTCCTCGGTGTTGCACTTTCCTTTGGGTAAGCCGTCTCCTTCCCAGTGCCCTCTCTTCTATAAAAAAGTAATAACATTGCATCTGCTTCTTTAATAGCCTTACTGGGATAATAACTTCAAAGATTTACCCAAATTCACGCTGCATTTCTTTTATATTCTCATAATTAATTTCACCCAATTTAATAAACAGGTTTTCCTTTTCAAAAAAACTTTCGGAATAGTGTTCACGTAGAAGAATCCATCACACCTTTTATCCCATGGATGTTACTAAAATCGATTCCGGGAATTGCCATAAATATGACTTTCGAGATTGAAGAGTGAAATGGCCATCTGCTGCTGAGTCTCACAGCGGAGTGAGGGAACGTAGCCCCTCGCGTTGCCGCGGGGTCAGCAGCCGGCCCGTGCTCCCGCGTCCACCGTTATAGCACGAGGCGCAACAAGGTGCGCAGAAAGTAATTTAATGATATTTCATTTATTCCACATGTTAAATACTCAGACCAGGGAAGTGGAGTAGCGGCAAATGTGTGTAAGATGTTTGGTAATACGGTCACCAATCTTCTTCCTAGGAGTAGTGCTTATGGAAAATCTTACCAAACAAGAGGCTCATGTGCGGTAGGGGACTTTTGCGAGCTGATGAGAAGAACGTGTCTGCTACATGCTGCAACTATATCATGATTGTTGTACGAATGGGCTGCCTCGACCGGTAAGGGGCCACGCTCTCACAGCTTACCAGCGTAAAAAATCTACTCAATGCTGCTCAGTTTCGCATGTTGACTGTAGAGAACTGGAGGCGCTTTTTTACTGAAGAAGAGGCATTCTGTATTAGTCCACAGACGATCTGTATTCTGATTCTGAACCGAGCACATATATAGTTTATGGGTCACAGCATCTACTTACCATCACGTGGCCTGTATACTCATTTATCAGCCTTGTTCTACTAAAAAAAGGAAAAAGAAAATCTGTGAGAACAAAATCACATTCTCCTGTATTATATGAGGTGCAAAAATATTTTAGTCTTACACTGAATTTTGTTGGAAAATAACAAGCTCATAAATGGGTAAGATTCTGAAGAATTAAGAATTTAGTCATTATATTTTGTGAGCCCCACGGAGCGCGGTTTTAATAAGTATTTCAAATGGATTCTGTGTCCAGTTTAAATTCAGAGTTATTAAAAATATGAATATATTCATAACAAATCCTTCATCAGAAGTACTTCGTGAAACCAGCGTGGTCAAAGTGGAATAAAATCACAATAATAACGATAACTATCTGCATTGAAGTACTGATCAATATAAATTGGTGTCTGCTTAATTAATATTTTTGGTCCAAACTTTATTCCGTGACAGTACAATTCACTATAAACTTCTCAAAGTGTAATACAGCAAAGTAGACACAAAAGAGGAATATAATATCCACTCCAATAAGTTGAACAAAGTTCTCAGTTTAATCATTGAGGAAGTGATTCAGAATTGTTGTTACATAGTGATTATTCGGAACATTTCTTATAAAGGTATTTTGCGATACATATATTTTGTTTACAAACAATACGGATAGAATAATTGCTGCCTCATTTCACCCGGTGCGTGTCGTAAGAGACGACCGATGGAAACAAACCAGGAGATGGACAGCTGTCTATTCCTATTAACGATTGAAACAGTAAGTAAAATCTTTAACAGTAGTAAAGCCACACGGCAGCATTTGCTGTTGCACGGCTGAGCCGACTCAAATCGGGGTGGTACCACGACATCACAGAACACCAGCGTGAAATTGAAGTTTTCTTCTGCGTTTCGCCTGGTAAGCTCAGGTGGCCAGAGGCCTAAACCCCCCCCCCCCCAAAAAAAGATAGCGGAGTTAAAAAAATACTACCCTAGTATGGTGCCAGCACCCTTGGTGACGGAGAATCTCTCGCTGAACATCCACGCCAAATCTAGTAGGGTAGATTTGTTCTTTTTGTTTTTTTTTTTCCTTCTTAACGTGGGTGCACAGACTGCCCCGCGTATTCAGGTGGAGTCATTCGGAGTAGAAATCATTCTTAATTGACGATAAATGCAATTGTATAGACATCTACATTTCTCTCATCTATGGGCCACAGCATCCATTCTATAAAAGAAGATTCTGCTTACCCCATCTCTTGTTTCATTTCCCTCGGTCACCTCCTACGACAGCCACGGAGTGATGTGGGGTAGTGAATTCTCTTATTTTACACTGGGAATCTGTAAGGGCTTGCTCTTTACCAGGACGAGCCGACCCGTTATTGCTACAACCATAATGTTAAAACTACAACTATTGCTGAATTTTTTTATAGCATAGGTTGACAAATGAGCACACAGTCCATCTGATGATAAGTGATTTCTGCGGCCCATAGACATCTACATCTATCCTCGTTTACGAATCAAAATGCAGACAGCAGAGAGACTTAGATGAAATACCTCCTTTCCAGTAAAAAGGGTCTCCGGTTCTCTACACTCACCATGCGAAACACAGCAGCAATAAGCTACTATTTGACGCTGGTATTCTGAGAGAGCGTGGTCCTTCCCCGGTTGAGCCGATCCATTCGTGCTACAACTATACTACTAATATAACTGCAGCATGGCTTTACCACGTAAAAATTTCAACTATAACAAATTTAGACGAGTACATATTGCAATTTTACTCGACTCAATTTGTCTTTTTGAAGGAACAAGCAACAAAATAAATGAAGAGGCGCTTTTCGTTTGTGTTCTAATCAAACAAATTGCAAGTCGATCCACTTTTCAACTTTGTTAGCATTCGAAATTGCTTTCACAACTACTTTATAAAATAAACTTAAGCTAGTATACTAGAAGAACTTGTTTAAATAGGTTTGCTTAGCACCTTAAACACTACTTTGAGTGTGTTTACATATTTACAATCCAAAATTACGTGTTTACGTCAACCGATTTCTTACAATTTCTTTTTTATATTTAGGTACTTATAAACATTTTTTGCAGTAATAAGTTTTTGATTAATGACAATTGTATGAATTCCCTATAAAGCTGTCTATGGGAGAGATCTGTTTTCAGAAGTGGAGTGTTCAGGTTTTATTGGCTGTAACAGATGAATGCATAAAACTGTTTTGGATTTTATCGCGTTTAATTTAACCGAAGTTTCGGATGCTTAACAATACCCGTGGTCACGGGAGGAGTTAGTACCTAAGATTCAACTCGCTGGGTAGCTTTCTGGAAATCACGACACATTTTCTCATCAGTTATGACTCAAAACTTGAAAACAAGATTATACAACTAGTGCGTTTTGCCAATGATGACTTACAGATCTGAAACGTGCTCCTGCATTGTTATGCTATGAGCTTTATGCGCTGAAGAAGAAATGTTTATTTGTGTTTACCGTTACCGCCTGTCTGAGCTCTACTGCTGTATAGCGGTCGTCCCCATAGATTTCCGGAGAGGGGGATATTTACCATAGCTACCACGCTTTGGTAGGCGGGTTAGTACTCGCAGTTTTTTTTACAAGGTGGGTTAAAATCACGATGTCTGCGGATGACACCTGTTGTAGCACGAAGTCTGTAACAATTTGGACGTGTTCAATGAGTCAGTCTGTGTCAGCATTTAATTATTTCATTATCATTTTACTAAGTTTGTATAAAAAGGCTTATTATAATATTAAGGGGTTTATGGATGATAATAATCCCTGGGAAGGGTGATGGCTACCAAGCTATTTCTAATTTGTCTAGTGTTGTTAATTGTAAACATGATTGCAAGCTTCCAATTATGGAAAAAAAAATAGTCCCGCAGGGTTTCTTGCTGGTTCTTCCCAGGACAGAGGTATTTTTTGCGAACCAGTGGTAAATGAAAAAAGTGACTTTCAATAGGTATTGTATAATCTACATTGAATAAAAAAACTTCTGTTTCGTTACCGCTTTATAAGGGAGCCTCTATATACTATATATAGAGGCACCCTTAGACGCGGGGATGGTCTTCGCTGTCTACGCGCAGCCATAGGATGGTCAGGTCCGTACCTTAGAGACTGCCGAGTCTTCAAAAATAGTATGAAACACTTGTGTCTTGGTTAGAAATAGCAAGAGCAGATTTGCCATCTCCAGATGGTAGTGGATGCCGTTAAGGTTTGAATAAAGTTTCCAGATGATGCAGAAATTCACGGATAGCGTGGCAGGGCTCGCCTTTGTCTTATTGCTCCGCTTGCCCCAAGCAGTTTTAGTCTGAGTTTTTCGTCTAGTAGATTATGGTTTTTTGATGAAAATGCAAATCGTTCACATTTTATGTGAAATATTGGGGTTCACATTTTTTATTTTATTTATTTTATATAAAATAATCATAGTGACAAACGAGAGAACAAAACACCTGATAGGAAATGGATGCTGGTGCCTATAGCCGCCTACATCTATCCACGATTAAATATCATAATGTGGAACATTGTCACCATTCAGGACTAAAATTGAATGGCTCGTTACCAGTGAAAGGGGTCTCCGGTTCTCTACACTCATCATACGTTACACATCAACAATGCGCTGCTATTTAACGCTGGTATTCTGTATACTAACGATAAAAAAAATTTCTAATAATTTCCAGTATACATTAATACGTTAAGAATTTACATTTTTAAAATAAAACCCACATGTTACTAGTATGAAGACGTCTCGATGTCTAAAAAACTACGCTATTTACGCTTTTTACAGAATTTTGTGTACACATTCACAGAAATGACTCAAGGCTGCAGAATGCAGAGTCACGTTCCTGAGGCACACGTCGCAGCTACAGCGCTGGCATGACAGCTGCTTACTTTGCAAGGATACATAATCTTTTTATAGCCACCATCGGTGCAGCTTCAGTTCGTATACATCTTTTTGGAGTATGTTACACCGAAATTCTTATGTGGTTGAAAATACGAAAACTTTTGGTAAATCCTTACCTTATTACTATTATTTCCAATTTTCCGAAAATTTTATGTCAAACGTCAATAAAAGTTAGCTTGAAAATCGAATAGTGCACGACTCATAATTCTCATATGATGAATTATAAATAGTTTAAAAGAAAATAGATTTTTAAATTTTACTATGCTATTATAGAAATTCAATTTTTTTATTCTTGTTACATGAAAAAACTTTTAACAGAATTACCTCACTCCTGAGCGTAGGTGCTCAGACTGCCCTGCGTATTCTGGGGGGGGGAGGGGCAAAACGCTCAAGACAACTGTTGCTGCTGCAACTGTTCGGGGCAAGCTAAGCAACAAGTTTGACTTATTACTTTTGCGGTTTTTTTTTTGGTAATTTTTACACCTTTCACGTCGTTGAATGTCCGTATAACAATCGCCGGTCAAAACATGTCTGCTGCTTACTGCTTGCTTGCTTGCTGCTTACTCATTGACCAGTTAATACATCTATGATCGATTAAGCCAATAAATAAATATTTATTATTCGTTCATCATGGTTTATATTGATATGTATATGTATATAATAGCAGCTTAATACTGCTGAGTTTCGTATGATGAATGTTTTTACTGGAAACGAGGCATTCCATCTTAGTCCTCAGAGGTGACAACGCATCTGCGTTTTGATTCTCAATCAAGGATAAGTGCCACAGCATTCACTTACCATTGGGTGGACTGCGTGTTCGCTTGTCACCTTTATTCTATAAAAACTAGATTGGTTCACAGAGTGGATATCTGCCACAGTTGCCACCCTCGGCTGAAGGGCTTACGACTTCAGTTTTATTATTTTAAATTGTTATCAGGAAGATGCTACTGCCTATCTCCAGTTTCGTTTCCCTCGGTCGCATTTCACGACGCTGAATGATATGAGGAAGTCAATATTCATATACTCCTCTACAGTGTGGTATATATATGGTGGTTATTAATATAGAAGAAAGATTTTATAATGCCGGCAATAACTTACAAAAATATTAGAATATAAGGAGTGTGCGGTCCGTGATATCGTCGAGGGTCTTATTTCACCTGTCGCTTTTCACTTTTTACGTGAAAACATTCTCCCAATTTGCAAATTATGCACATATTTCAACGTAAACGACTCCAGAGGGTCGCTCGTAAAAACAATGTGCGAAACCACTTGACTTACCTTCACAAGGAGTCCCTGAGCATTTATCTTGAACACTTTCATTTACAAATAGAGGAGCTCGAAATAAAAGCTGTAAATAAAATTTGTGTTATAAATATTTTGAGTTACCACGTGCACATTTATTCGAGAAAGGCTATCAAAGTTCACTGCTGAACATATGCCTCCCAGAGAAAAGAAACGTAAATCGAGGTTGCTGATTATGATGTACCGGGTAGGGCCAAAATCAATTTTTATGTTCTCAGTAGCGGCCCGTAGTTCCCGGTATTTCACCCTCATGCCTCAGAAAACGGGTAAAGCAGGTCCTGGGGCTAATTTCTCTCCAGATTATGATAATGAGATAACAGGGAGTGCACACAGGTGAACAACACACGCACAGGCTTGCGCATAAACTTGGGCAGTATTATCCTGTTTTGCGCAAATGGCTCGTCTCCGTTGAGACTAGTCGCTCTGACCGAAAATCGGTCTTAAGGACATTGTAATTATTATTATTTGACTTAGTTGTCACGCTGGGCAGACGGGTTGGCAACTGCAGTTTTTTTTCTAGTTGTACTTAGAAAGACGCTGCTGCCCGTCTCCGCACTACAAAAGGAAACGGTGGAACCCGAACAGGAAAGGGCAACCACCGGGGCGACTCTGCAGCCTCCCGCCAATCCTGCCACAGAACGGCAGCCCTCAAAAAAGAGGAGGCGGGAGAGAAGCAGGAGGAAGAAGTCGCAGCCTCCTCGGGCTGTTACCTCTACCCCGACACCTGGACCAACAGCCCCTCAGGCGCAGGTTATCAAGGAGACTACCAGCAAGGGCGTGGGTAGAGTGCAGGAGAGGGCTCCACCAGAAGAGAGAGCCCGACCCTCACACAGAGCACGCTCTGCCCACAAACTAGAAATCCAACGCCCGAGACCAGCACCAACGCCTTCAGAAAGGAGACCACCTACGGCCGACCTCGAAACAGCCGATGCAATCCAACGACTAGTTGGCATTGCCATCGAGGTCGGCACTCAAGTCCTGGCCGACATTAGAGCCGGGACCGACCCAATATCAGCAATTATGAAGGCGCTGGCAAACCTCCTGGCCCGACACTATGGAGGAGAATAACTTGCGCCTAATGTACTGGAACCCGGACGGAATACAGCAGAAGCTGCAGGAACTCCGCACTGTCGCCCAGCAACAGGACATACACATTATACTGCTGGGCGAAACAATACTGAACCCCAAGACGCGCATAAAGCTGCCAAACTACCACATTTACAGAAGGGACGAGGTCAATTCTCGAGGGGCCGCCTACAGAGGGACGGCGGTTCTAGTGAGGAGGGACATCGTCCACCAGGAGCTGGAACTACCATCCTACCAGACAATGCGCTCAATCGGCATAAGAATGGAGGCGGCGGGTGAGGAACTAAGGATATATGCAGCATACCGCCCGCCAGGGACTCCATTCTGCTCCTCAGACATCCGGACGGTGATGGAAGGCGATGCACCAGTAATCATCGCCGGGGACCTAAACGCCAAACACCCGGCGTGGGGGTCCAGAGTGATCACCCCACCGGGTCGTGAACTATACGAAGATGCTGAGAAGAACCAGTATGACGTTTTAGGTCCCGAGGAACCTACACACGTTCCTACAGATCCAAGGAGGCACCCGGATGTATTAGACATCGTGCTCACTAGGAACGTCAACTATCCGATAGTGGTAGAAGTGCTGTACGACCTCCCTTCACAGCACCTCCCTATACTGATAACCCTTGGCCTAAAGGCAGTGACTACGCCGCCTAGAGTTTTTAAAACCCGTGTCGACTGGAGGCTCTACTGTCAACACCTCCAGCAGAGACCTCCAGCACACCAACCTATTAGCACAGCGGACGACGTAGAGGCCGCTGCGACTAGAATCACCAATAACATCAAGGAAGCCCTCCACGCGGCTTCTACTGTCGTCCCGATTACAGCAAGGCGAGATGATCTGCCGCGTGAGATATGCGTGCAGATCAAGCGCAAAAGAGCGCTGAGAAAGCTCTGGGCGCGTACTTGCTGTCCCAGGATCAAAACCCAGCTGAACACCCTCACGGAGGAACTGTCGGTTTTAGTCCAAGCCTTCAGAGGAGACGCATGGGATCGGCGCATCCAGAAGGCGGAGGAGAAAGACGTATCGCTTTACAGACTAAACCGACAGCTAACCAAAGCTAAACCTCCCGTTTGCCCGCTGACTGATAATACGGGCAAACGATGTTATGATGCCAAGGGCAGAGCGGATATCCTAGTCGAGCACTTCGAGGAGCAATTTATGCCGAATACAGCAATATATATACTGTTTCGACTCGCCGCTCACTTAGCGGTCAGCCGCCGTAGAGTCTATATTACCTGAGGATGCCTCGTGTAGAGGCGAAACACGTGTCGTATTATCGTCGATGGTGTGTCTTGCCTGGAATAGTGGTGTTGAGAGTAGTGGTGCTTGGTCTAGTGGTGACGGAGTTAGTGTATGCAGTTGAGGGAGGGCGGGAGGTGCGCTTCAATCCAGGTAAGACACATCATTTTATATGTTTAGCGGAAAGTTGCAAAGAAATTGATATTTTTATTTTTTATTATAATGGATTTCCGCAAAGTAACGCCTGATTCTATCAATTATCTTAAAAAGGCTAGCACGGCCGAACAGGCAAGACTCTATGTTAAAATAACAAAGCTACATCGTATTGCTGCTCAAAATGTTTGGTTTAATCAGCAGTGTAAACAACTCCATGTTATTCCCAATTATATCCAAATACGTTCTAACACACATAGTCGAGCGGCCAGTGTTGCCATTTCCAAAGCTCAGAATATTTGGCTTAATGAAGAATGTCGTCGTTGGTTTTCCAATAGAGATAACTTAAAAACCCACCTTGAAGTATTATATTCTGAACTTTCATATAAATTACATAATATTGAATTTGATATTTTGGATGGGAAAGCCAGAGAACTTGCTTCAATGGCTATTTACGAGAAATATCAAATTCAATCCCATAAGTTAAAACGACTTGTATCTTCTTCATCCCGTAAACGTAACAACGACATACATACTGAATATCACCAATTTTATCCCCGTGTTAAAAATCTTTCCGATGTCCAGTTTCCAACGGATGAGTTGTCCCTTTTACACAAAGGCCTTAAGTATAATATAACACCTTCGGTCTCCCAAAGATCGTTAGAGACTGTAGCCGTTGACGCGGAGGTGGCTGTTGTGATCGGGAGGAAAGATAACATCGTTAAAAGTTTGTTAGCTAAAGAAATTCAGGAGGCACCCGCATCTTCCCATTGCAATCCTGAGTTCCCCATTTTTATATCACTAAAACATAGAATAAAAGACAATAACCTTATTGTTACTAAGGCCGACAAGGGAAATACTGTTGTCATTATGGAGAGTAGCGGGTATAGCCAGAAGGTTAACGATGTTATCCAAGGTGACGACTTTCAGCTGTTAGAGTCTGATCCAACCAAAAAGTTTACTTCGGATATTAAAGTATGTATACAAAAGTCGTCATATGTTTTTCCCGATCACAACTTGTCTCGGAGCAATCTTGTTCCAATGAATCCTCAAGCACCCACTTTATATGGGTTACCTAAATTACATAAAGAACATGTTCCTATTCGTCCAGTTGTCTCATATATAGGTGCACCAGCTTATCTCCTTGCTAAAAAATTAAACTTCCTCCTTCGGGAGAAATCTGGTTTCAACCCCACTTACAGCCTTAAAAATAGTTTAGAACTTATTTCCAAAATAAAAGATATTCGTATTCCACCTAAATCTATGTTGTTGTCTTTAGACGTTGATAGTCTTTTCACAAACGTCCCATTCCCTGACTGTTTGCGTATACTCTCAAATCTCTTTAAAAAACGTCGTCTGCATCCCGGGGAAACAAATGATCTTCTTAATTTAACCTTTCTCTGTATGAAACAAAATTATTTCCGGTTTAATAACCGTTTCTATCTACAAAAAGAAGGGTTAGCTATGGGGTCCCCTCTAAGTCCACTTATGGCGGACATTTTCATGGATGATTTCGAAAAACAACATATAGTTGTTAACCAAAATATCTTATACTATTATCGATATGTAGACGACATAATTATTTGCTGGACAGGCACAAGGAGACAACTGGATGTTTTCCTTAATAAAATAAATAGAGTCCACGAAAAAATTAAATTTAAACTTGAATTGGAACAAGATGGCTCCCTTAATTTCCTTGATTTAACAATAACAAGAAAAGAATCGTTACATGTTTTTCAAATTTATCGAAAGCCAACTCATACCGACACGGTCATCCCCGCATCATCGTGTCATCCATGGCAACATAAATTAGCCGCTTTTTATTGTTACATTAACCGTCTGTCCACTGTTCCATTAAATAAAGAAAATTATTTAAAAGAACTTAATATAATTTATCAAATTGCGGTCTCTAACGGTTTTTCAAAAAGTCTCATTGATAATATTATTAAAAAGAAACAAAAGCATGTTGTTCGCAATTCTTTGTACGCGGTTCGATCTCAAAGTGTCCGGCGGTATGTGGGTAGTTTGACCTACTTAGGCCCCATATCGGAAAAAATAGCTAATAGTCTTAAGAAAAACGGCATTAACGTAGCATTAAAAACAAACAATTCGCTTAGGAATATTTGTAACAATAAAGATAAGTTAAATATTAGTCAAAAATCGGGTGTTTATAAACTTGTTTGTGACGAATGCCACGCCGTTTACGTGGGTCAGACTGGTCGCAATTTCGGGACGCGCTATAAAGAACATATGGCCGCGTACAGAAATTGCAATCCTGATAAATCCCATTTTGCTAAACATCTCTTGGACACTGGACACAACCTAGCTAGCGACCATTCCTTTGAAGTCTTACATACCTGTAATAAGGGGCTGCGACTGTGTGTGCTGGAGCAGTTGGAGATTTTAAAAAGTAATAATGGTAATTATACACTGCTGAATGAACAAACAAATGTTTCTAATTCACCTTTGTTAAACATCTTTAAGGCCAATCTTTAATAATAATTTTAAGATTAATAATAATAAATAATTATAATAATATCAATAAAACAATAATAATAATAGTATTTAAAATATTAATCATAACAATAATAATAATTAGTAGCAGATTTGTTATCGCACGGCGCGGTCACTCAAAACAATAATAATAATAATAGTATTTAAAAATAATCATAACAATAATAATAACTGTTGACAGGTTTGTTATCGCACGACGCGGTCACTCGCTATTTTGGTAGGGAGCGATTGTGTCAACGTGTATAAATAGCAACTGTTTCGACTCGCCGCTCACTTAGCGGTCAGCCGCCGTAGAGTCTATATTACCTGAGGATGCCTCGTGTAGAGGCGAAACACGTGTCGTATTATCGTCGATGGTGTGTCTTGCCTGGAATAGTGGTGTTGAGAGTAGTGGTGCTTGGTCTAGTGGTGACGGAGTTAGTGTATGCAGTTGAGGGAGGGCGGGAGGTGCGCTTCAATCCAGGTAAGACACATCATTTTATATGTTTAGCGGAAAGTTGCAAAGAAATTGATATTTTTATTTTTTATTATAATGGATTTCCGCAAAGTAACGCCTGATTCTATCAATTATCTTAAAAAGGCTAGCACGGCCGAACAGGCAAGACTCTATGTTAAAATAACAAAGCTACATCGTATTGCTGCTCAAAATGTTTGGTTTAATCAGCAGTGTAAACAACTCCATGTTATTCCCAATTATATCCAAATACGTTCTAACACACATAGTCGAGCGGCCAGTGTTGCCATTTCCAAAGCTCAGAATATTTGGCTTAATGAAGAATGTCGTCGTTGGTTTTCCAATAGAGATAACTTAAAAACCCACCTTAAAGTATTATATTCTGAACTTTCATATAAATTACATAATATTGAATTTGATATTTTGGATGGGAAAGCCAGAGAACTTGCTTCAATGGCTATTTACGAGAAATATCAAATTCAATCCCATAAGTTAAAACGACTTGTATCTTCTTCATCCCGTAAACGTAACAACGACATACATACTGAATATCACCAATTTTATCCCCGTGTTAAAAATCTTTCCGATGTCCAGTTTCCAACGGATGAGTTGTCCCTTTTACACAAAGGCCTTAAGTATAATATAACACCTTCGGTCTCCCAAAGATCGTTAGAGACTGTAGCCGTTGACGCGGAGGTGGCTGTTGTGATCGGGAGGAAAGATAACATCGTTAAAAGTTTGTTAGCTAAAGAAATTCAGGAGGCACCCGCATCTTCCCATTGCAATCCTGAGTTCCCCATTTTTATATCACTAAAACATAGAATAAAAGACAATAACCTTATTGTTACTAAGGCCGACAAGGGAAATACTGTTGTCATTATGGAGAGTAGCGGGTATAGCCAGAAGGTTAACGATGTTATCCAAGGTGACGACTTTCAGCTGTTAGAGTCTGATCCAACCAAAAAGTTTACTTCGGATATTAAAGTATGTATACAAAAGTCGTCATATGTTTTTCCCGATCACAACTTGTCTCGGAGCAATCTTGTTCCAATGAATCCTCAAGCACCCACTTTATATGGGTTACCTAAATTACATAAAGAACATGTTCCTATTCGTCCAGTTGTCTCATATATAGGTGCACCAGCTTATCTCCTTGCTAAAAAATTAAACTTCCTCCTTCGGGAGAAATCTGGTTTCAACCCCACTTACAGCCTTAAAAATAGTTTAGAACTTATTTCCAAAATAAAAGATATTCGTATTCCACCTAAATCTATGTTGTTGTCTTTAGACGTTGATAGTCTTTTCACAAACGTCCCATTCCCTGACTGTTTGCGTATACTCTCAAATCTCTTTAAAAAACGTCGTCTGCATCCCGGGGAAACAAATGATCTTCTTAATTTAACCTTTCTCTGTATGAAACAAAATTATTTCCGGTTTAATAACCGTTTCTATCTACAAAAAGAAGGGTTAGCTATGGGGTCCCCTCTAAGTCCACTTATGGCGGACATTTTCATGGATGATTTCGAAAAACAACATATAGTTGTTAACCAAAATATCTTATACTATTATCGATATGTAGACGACATAATTATTTGCTGGACAGGCACAAGGAGACAACTGGATGTTTTCCTTAATAAAATAAATAGAGTCCACGAAAAAATTAAATTTAAACTTGAATTGGAACAAGATGGCTCCCTTAATTTCCTTGATTTAACAATAACAAGAAAAGAATCGTTACATGTTTTTCAAATTTATCGAAAGCCAACTCATACCGACACGGTCATCCCCGCATCATCGTGTCATCCATGGCAACATAAATTAGCCGCTTTTTATTGTTACATTAACCGTCTGTCCACTGTTCCATTAAATAAAGAAAATTATTTAAAAGAACTTAATATAATTTATCAAATTGCGGTCTCTAACGGTTTTTCAAAAAGTCTCATTGATAATATTATTAAAAAGAAACAAAAGCATGTTGTTCGCAATTCTTTGTACGCGGTTCGATCTCAAAGTGTCCGGCGGTATGTGGGTAGTTTGACCTACTTAGGCCCCATATCGGAAAAAATAGCTAATAGTCTTAAGAAAAACGGCATTAACGTAGCATTAAAAACAAACAATTCGCTTAGGAATATTTGTAACAATAAAGATAAGTTAAATATTAGTCAAAAATCGGGTGTTTATAAACTTGTTTGTGACGAATGCCACGCCGTTTACGTGGGTCAGACTGGTCGCAATTTCGGGACGCGCTATAAAGAACATATGGCCGCGTACAGAAATTGCAATCCTGATAAATCCCATTTTGCTAAACATCTCTTGGACACTGGACACAACCTAGCTAGCGACCATTCCTTTGAAGTCTTACATACCTGTAATAAGGGGCTGCGACTGTGTGTGCTGGAGCAGTTGGAGATTTTAAAAAGTAATAATGGTAATTATACACTGCTGAATGAACAAACAAATGTTTCTAATTCACCTTTGTTAAACATCTTTAAGGCCAATCTTTAATAATAATTTTAAGATTAATAATAATAAATAATTATAATAATATCAATAAAACAATAATAATAATAGTATTTAAAATATTAATCATAACAATAATAATAATTAGTAGCAGATTTGTTATCGCACGGCGCGGTCACTCAAAACAATAATAATAATAATAGTATTTAAAAATAATCATAACAATAATAATAACTGTTGACAGGTTTGTTATCGCACGACGCGGTCACTCGCTATTTTGGTAGGGAGCGATTGTGTCAACGTGTATAAATAGCAACTGTTTCGACTCGCCGCTCACTTAGCGGTCAGCCGCCGTAGAGTCTATATTACCTGAGGATGCCTCGTGTAGAGGCGAAACACGTGTCGTATTATCGTCGATGGTGTGTCTTGCCTGGAATAGTGGTGTTGAGAGTAGTGGTGCTTGGTCTAGTGGTGACGGAGTTAGTGTATGCAGTTGAGGGAGGGCGGGAGGTGCGCTTCAATCCAGGTAAGACACATCATTTTATATGTTTAGCGGAAAGTTGCAAAGAAATTGATATTTTTATTTTTTATTATAATGGATTTCCGCAAAGTAACGCCTGATTCTATCAATTATCTTAAAAAGGCTAGCACGGCCGAACAGGCAAGACTCTATGTTAAAATAACAAAGCTACATCGTATTGCTGCTCAAAATGTTTGGTTTAATCAGCAGTGTAAACAACTCCATGTTATTCCCAATTATATCCAAATACGTTCTAACACACATAGTCGAGCGGCCAGTGTTGCCATTTCCAAAGCTCAGAATATTTGGCTTAATGAAGAATGTCGTCGTTGGTTTTCCAATAGAGATAACTTAAAAACCCACCTTAAAGTATTATATTCTGAACTTTCATATAAATTACATAATATTGAATTTGATATTTTGGATGGGAAAGCCAGAGAACTTGCTTCAATGGCTATTTACGAGAAATATCAAATTCAATCCCATAAGTTAAAACGACTTGTATCTTCTTCATCCCGTAAACGTAACAACGACATACATACTGAATATCACCAATTTTATCCCCGTGTTAAAAATCTTTCCGATGTCCAGTTTCCAACGGATGAGTTGTCCCTTTTACACAAAGGCCTTAAGTATAATATAACACCTTCGGTCTCCCAAAGATCGTTAGAGACTGTAGCCGTTGACGCGGAGGTGGCTGTTGTGATCGGGAGGAAAGATAACATCGTTAAAAGTTTGTTAGCTAAAGAAATTCAGGAGGCACCCGCATCTTCCCATTGCAATCCTGAGTTCCCCATTTTTATATCACTAAAACATAGAATAAAAGACAATAACCTTATTGTTACTAAGGCCGACAAGGGAAATACTGTTGTCATTATGGAGAGTAGCGGGTATAGCCAGAAGGTTAACGATGTTATCCAAGGTGACGACTTTCAGCTGTTAGAGTCTGATCCAACCAAAAAGTTTACTTCGGATATTAAAGTATGTATACAAAAGTCGTCATATGTTTTTCCCGATCACAACTTGTCTCGGAGCAATCTTGTTCCAATGAATCCTCAAGCACCCACTTTATATGGGTTACCTAAATTACATAAAGAACATGTTCCTATTCGTCCAGTTGTCTCATATATAGGTGCACCAGCTTATCTCCTTGCTAAAAAATTAAACTTCCTCCTTCGGGAGAAATCTGGTTTCAACCCCACTTACAGCCTTAAAAATAGTTTAGAACTTATTTCCAAAATAAAAGATATTCGTATTCCACCTAAATCTATGTTGTTGTCTTTAGACGTTGATAGTCTTTTCACAAACGTCCCATTCCCTGACTGTTTGCGTATACTCTCAAATCTCTTTAAAAAACGTCGTCTGCATCCCGGGGAAACAAATGATCTTCTTAATTTAACCTTTCTCTGTATGAAACAAAATTATTTCCGGTTTAATAACCGTTTCTATCTACAAAAAGAAGGGTTAGCTATGGGGTCCCCTCTAAGTCCACTTATGGCGGACATTTTCATGGATGATTTCGAAAAACAACATATAGTTGTTAACCAAAATATCTTATACTATTATCGATATGTAGACGACATAATTATTTGCTGGACAGGCACAAGGAGACAACTGGATGTTTTCCTTAATAAAATAAATAGAGTCCACGAAAAAATTAAATTTAAACTTGAATTGGAACAAGATGGCTCCCTTAATTTCCTTGATTTAACAATAACAAGAAAAGAGTCGTTACATGTTTTTCAAATTTATCGAAAGCCAACTCATACCGACACGGTCATCCCCGCATCATCGTGTCATCCATGGCAACATAAATTAGCCGCTTTTTATTGTTACATTAACCGTCTGTCCACTGTTCCATTAAATAAAGAAAATTATTTAAAAGAACTTAATATAATTTATCAAATTGCGGTCTCTAACGGTTTTTCAAAAAGTCTCATTGATAATATTATTAAAAAGAAACAAAAGCATGTTGTTCGCAATTCTTTGTACGCGGTTCGATCTCAAAGTGTCCGGCGGTATGTGGGTAGTTTGACCTACTTAGGCCCCATATCGGAAAAAATAGCTAATAGTCTTAAGAAAAACGGCATTAACGTAGCATTAAAAACAAACAATTCGCTTAGGAATATTTGTAACAATAAAGATAAGTTAAATATTAGTCAAAAATCGGGTGTTTATAAACTTGTTTGTGACGAATGCCACGCCGTTTACGTGGGTCAGACTGGTCGCAATTTCGGGACGCGCTATAAAGAACATATGGCCGCGTACAGAAATTGCAATCCTGATAAATCCCATTTTGCTAAACATCTCTTGGACACTGGACACAACCTAGCTAGCGACCATTCCTTTGAAGTCTTACATACCTGTAATAAGGGGCTGCGACTGTGTGTGCTGGAGCAGTTGGAGATTTTAAAAAGTAATAATGGTAATTATACACTGCTGAATGAACAAACAAATGTTTCTAATTCACCTTTGTTAAACATCTTTAAGGCCAATCTTTAATAATAATTTTAAGATTAATAATAATAAATAATTATAATAATATCAATAAAACAATAATAATAATAGTATTTAAAATATTAGTCATAACAATAATAATAATTAGTAGCAGATTTGTTATCGCACGGCGCGGTCACTCAAAACAATAATAATAATAATAGTATTTAAAAATAATCATAACAATAATAATAACTGTTGACAGGTTTGTTATCGCACGACGCGGTCACTCGCTACTTTGGTAGGGAGCGATTGTGTCAACGTGTATAAATAGCAACTGTTTCGACTCGCCGCTCACTTAGCGGTCAGCCGCCGTAGAGTCTATATTACCTGAGGATGCCTCGTGTAGAGGCGAAACACGTGTCGTATTATCGTCGATGGTGTGTCTTGCCTGGAATAGTGGTGTTGAGAGTAGTGGTGCTTGGTCTAGTGGTGACGGAGTTAGTGTATGCAGTTGAGGGAGGGCGGGAGGTGCGCTTCAATCCAGGTAAGACACATCATTTTATATGTTTAGCGGAAAGTTGCAAAGAAATTGATATTTTTATTTTTTATTATAATGGATTTCCGCAAAGTAACGCCTGATTCTATCAATTATTTTGATACATTAATTTATTAATTGAGGGCTTGTTTTTATACATAACATATCATAAATAAAGAATTTTTTGAATTTAGATATTGTTTTCCCTACTCTGATCTTTTTATGTAGGTATTATATGAGCAAGGTGCAATAGAGAGACTTCAAAGAGAAGAAATCACTTTAAATACTTTTAAACTTGATTACTTTGCAACACAGCAGTTGCTATGAAATGTTAATAATTTTTCAAAATTCTTTTTTTATTTTATTTAAATTAATAGCAATAGTCTTATTTTTGAACAGCTTGGGGCACATTTTGGCCATCTCATTTGAAAAAACACTACACAAAATAGAAGTTTAATTTTATATAGAAGTTAAAAAAAATTTTTATGTGTGTATTAAAACGGCATTTCAGTTGTTACAAGTAGCTTGTGATATACCTAAATCAGCTTTAAAGGGTCATAAACTATACTCAAAAATCAAATTAATGATTTCTTATTGTATAAACATGAATATTTGAAATTGAATAACACAAATTTTAACAACGTCGATATTTTAAAATAGGTTCAAAAAGATAAATTAAACCCGACAAAATCTGTAAAATTAGTTTTATTCAATGTCAAAAATCAAAATTTTAAGTCGGTTCTGAATCACAATATATGGAAGAATTGAAAATCTGACTTAAGGAACTACTATATGGAAATTATTTTTTCTTTTAAGTTACTTGATGTCGGTCCTATTAAAAGTTTAATTTTTATTCCAACAATATTCTTTTGTTATACTCTCCTTTTGTGCTGGTACAAGTTTTTAAGAATTTCGATACACAATTAATTTTAATATAATAATATTCCACAACTATCACACAACGCCATCTAGTCCCAAGCTAAGCAGAGCTTGTGTTATGGGTACTAGACAACTGATAAACATACTTATATATTTCTAAATACATAAATATTATAGATAAATAATATTTATTTTGAGATGTTTTTTAAAGAAAATGATTTTGAGACTTAAAATATTATATAAAAATTATAATTTAGTATGCCACATATAATATCTGGTCGTGTCGGATAACTATCCCATCGGACTATGAGAGTAAGGGAATAGAGAGTGCATCTGTACTACTGTACTACTACTACTACTATACTGTACATACTGTACTTCGCATATATTGGGGCACTATAATTCTGTTCTGCGCAGATGCTTAGTCTCCGTTGACGTCGTCTAAGAATATCTACTATAGACCCCATGTCATCCCGTAGTAAGGGTGAAGGTGAGAATATCTTTTGCTTATTATCATTCTGTGGGTGAAGTGAGAGACGGCGGAGGATAAACTGATGATGGACAACAACATCATCCCAAAGAACTAGATAAAATAGGACTGCGACTGCTAACTTGCCTGCCAAGGTGCCGTATCGGGCTCGAAGAACCAAAATGTATAGTCAGGTACCTTTATGTTTAACTATTAACTTAGTTATCATTCAATAGCTCGACTATCTGGCTGCACATGAATATGGTAGAAAAGCGTATGGGACCCTACAAACCCCAACTAAAGACCCCAGCAGTCCATAATACCCTAGCCCTACCATAGAAATGTATCTACGCATAAGTGAAGTGATGACATAGCCTCAAATCCTATTTACGTCTGACGTTCGGATATTGTTCAAATAAAACCAATGACTCCAGGCTAAAAAAAGTGTAATTTAGTATCGGCAATTACTATCTGAAGAAATTTAAGTGGAATGTTTTAGAAATTTAGCAATAAATGATAAATAAAAAAAAACATATTCATATATTTATTAAATACATTCCAACGTTAATATAACTTATTTAAGTAATATGACAAATTATTTAGTAAAGATAACGATAATACAATGTTATGGAAATAAATGCAAAGAGTATACATAATATTCAAATTATACAAACACCTTAAGCTTGATATTTATAATTTTAGCATTGTTTTAGAGATTGGTTTAATAACGTATATACGTGGTAGAGCCATGCTGCAGATATATTAGTAGTGTTACGCGCTCAAATCGGCGGCACTAGCGCCATCTAGTCTCGAACCGAAGAACTAAACTTCTTGAAGTTTAAAACTCGAACTCTCGGTACCTTGCGCGTGTTTACTTGAACATTCTGGATATTTGCTAATTTATATAAATAGGCGCTGCAAGATGCGATCGAGGCAGTATTGAATTGGAGATACGAGCGAAGCTTCGGAGTGGAATTAAGTGAATTGTTGTGTTTAATTATTAGTGTTTTAAGTTTTAATTTGTGTAAAGTAAATTAAAGTGTTAATTTAGGTAATTCTATCGGCAATTTTTATTGTCACGAACCTCAAGCTCGTAACAATTGGTGTCAGAAGTGGGATAAAATCATGCCGATTTTACCTAAGGAGGAAACGGAGGGTGTCCGTACCCGAAGTCAACGCCAGCAGGACACGGACCAACGAAGATTTGGTGGTGCAGCGCCACAGACGTCGGAGGGCCAGCCACCGGCTGCAGGCCCGTCAGTAGCTCCTACATCTGCAGCACCCGACCTAGGTGCTCCGATGGTGATGTTGCAGGAACAGGCCCGCCGACAGGAGGAACAGGCCCGTTGGTTAAAAGAGCAGCAGGAGGAACAGGCTCGCCGACAGGAGGAACAGGCTCGCCCGTCGTTTAGAAGAGCAACTCGAACGCGATAAGGAACAGCAGATGCTCCTCATGAAGGACCTTCACGCTTTTTTCGGAAAGGAGATACGGGAGGTGAAGGATAAGGTTGCTCAACATGACAACCGCTCGTCGAAGGCCGAAACCCGAATCGACCAAGTAAACAATCGGGTTGACAACGTAATGGCTGACGTGAAGAAAACGCTGGACGACCTCAAACTTGGGGATGGAACAACAGCTCCCGTAGTTACAACACCTTCGGTACGTGGATTCAAAGTGCCGCCGTTCCACGGTACCTCTTCCTGGTCAGCCTACAAGATCCAGTTCGAGGCTGTTATGAAGGCGAACGGCTGGAATAAAAGCCAGGCCATGACTGCTCTCACACTAGGCCTGTGCGACCAGGCCTTAACAGTTCTGGAAGCTCTCGGTGAGGAAGTGACTTATGAGCAACTCCTTGAGGCAATGGAGGCGAGATATGGCGACGCTCACCTGGAACACGTCTTTCGTGCGCAGCTTAAAGATCGCGTGCAGCGCATCAACGAAAACCTGCAGCAGTGGGCTCTAGAGGTGGAGAAGCTGGTGCGAAAAGCATACTGGTCTGTACCTGCGCTCATTGAAGGGAACCTGGTGCAGACATTCATCGACGGCATCCGTGACCTGGAAGTGAGCTGCTGTGAGGCTCGGGCACCACGAGACGCTTAAGGACGCCTTGGCCCATGCACTGGAGGTAGAAGGCGTGCGGCAGGATCATCGTTCCCATCGCGTCAGGGAGGTTGCAGCAGCTACAGTTCGCGACCGCAACAGAGGATACAGCCCTAGGTGCTATGGCTGTGGGGAAAAGGGCCATCTTCGATCCAGCTGCCCTAAGCGAACCCTAGAAAGGGACGGTGAACGATCTCAGGAGGGTAGTGAGGCCAACAGCACCACCCAGCAGCAGTGGGGAAACGAGTAAAAGCCAGAACTGCGGGGCTGGTGCTGGCTGATGTTAAAAGAGCCCCAAGGATCTCGATCTCACAAACCCATGATGGGAACAGTTTATTCATTAAGGGCGAGGTCAACGGAATGCCGTGTAAACTGACCATAGACACTGGAGCCTCTCGTACGGTTGTTAGTTCCCAACTTATAAGTCAGTTCCTTGGGGACTCCGCATACAACCTAGAACGCATTAATTTGGTAACAGCCACCGGTCAGCGTATACCCGTCCGTGGAGAGAAGGAGATGGAGTTGAACCTAGGCAACGTGATCTACCTGCATAATGTCATCGTGGCTGATATAATAGACGACTGCATCCTAGGCCTAGACTTTATGAGGAATAATTGTTGTGAGATCGACGTTAAGCAAGGTGTTTTGAAATGTGGACAGGAGGAACTTTTTATGGAAGGTGCGTTACCAGGAAACGTGTACAGCATTAGGAAGATTGTACTTCCGCCTAGATCGGAAACGATTGTTCCGGTTAGTCTTCCTCGTAACGCTGGGCAAGCTCACCGTTGTGTACTTGTGGAAAGGGTAAACAATGACCTTCCATGGAAAGTAGCTCGAACCTTGGTCAGGACCACTGACATCTCAGGGGTACGTGTGCTGAACCTTTGCGACCGGGAACAGATTATAGAAAAAGGCACACTGATTGGTACTTGTAAGGAAGTGGATTGGTTACGTCGGTGCCAATATCTATCGACTGGGACCCCCAGCAAGGATGCAGAAACGAGAGTGACCACACTTTTGGAAGACTGTCGCAGTGTTCTCTCCCCGAACGAATTGGTCAAGGCGAAGAAGTTGTTACTCAAGTACGCCGATGTATTCTCATCAAACGATGCTGACATAGGAAAGACTGGCTTAGTTCAACACAAAATAAACACAGGAGAAAAATTGCCTATCCGTCAGCGGCCAAGAAGATTGCCGGTAGCACGTGGAAAGGAAGTGGAAACCATGATTGAAGGAATGGTTAAGGATGGTGTTATTGAACTTTCCTCTAGTCCATGGTGTTCACCCGTGGTGCTGGTGAAGAAGAAGGATGGCAGCATGCGGTTTTGTGTTGACTACCGCCGTCTGAACGACGTTACGAAGAAGGACAGCTATCCCTTGCCAAGAATTGATGACACGCTGGACATGCTTACAGGAGTAAAGTGGTTTAGCACGCTGGATCTAAAAAGTGGCTACTGGCAAGTTGAAATTGACCCTAAGGACAAGGAGAAAACTGCGTTCTCGACGGGAAAGGGTCTGTGGCAATTTAAAGTAATGCCGTTTGGGTTGTGCAACGCTCCAGCAACGTTTGAAAGGCTGATGGAACTTGTACTTACCGGGCTAATTGGCGATGCCTGTCTGGTCTACTTGGATGACATCATCATCGTGGGCCGTACGTTTGAGGAACACCTTCAGAACCTGGAACGCGTGCTCATGAAGATTCAGAGTGCCAACCTCAAGTTGAGTCCGAAGAAATGTTCACTATTCAAACGACAAGTTAACTTTTTAGGGTATGTAGTGTCGGAAGAAGGTATCCGTACGGATCCGGAGAAAATCGCCGCTGTCAAGGGTTGGCCGGTTCCAAAAGACAAGAAGCAGGTTAGAGCATTTTTGGGTTTGTGTTCCTATTATCGGCGATTTGTGAAGAACTTTGCAGATATAGCCAAACCTCTGCATAAGCTAACCGAGGAGAAGCGACATTTCTGCTGGGATGAAAGTTGTAATATCGCATTCCAGGAGCTCAAGGACCGTCGGTGCAAAACACCTATTTTGGGATACCCTGATGCAAGCAAAAAATTTATAGTTGACACAGACGCAAGTGATATAGGACTTGGCGGTGTGTTGTCTCAACGGAATGGTGACCAAGAGGTCGTGATAGCGTACTTCAGCAAGTCGTTGTCAAAACCGGAAAGGAACTATTGTGTCACAAGACGCGAATTGCTAGCTGTGGTAAAGTCGTTGCAGCATTTTAGCAAATATCTTCTGGGACGAAAATTTCATTTAAGAACTGACCATGCTGCACTAAAATGGCTATTGCAGTTTAAAAATCCAGAAGGACAAGTTGCGAGGAGGATTGAACTACTGCAGGAATACAACTTTGAGATCGAACATCGCAGCGGAAAATCTCACGGCAACGCAGATGCATTGTCAAGAAGACCTTATCCTGAAGATTGCAACCATTGTACTAGGCAAGAGAGTAAGGAAGAGGTATCCGTGAGGATGCTCAGGACGGACCACCTCGACAACGAATGGAAGGACAGCTTACAACATGCACAGCAGGAAGATCCGGACATCAAGCCGATTCTGGAATGGATAAAGGCCAGTGCTCCCAAGCCCAAGTGGAGCGACGTCTCAGCGATGAGTTCGACCACTAAAAGCTATTGGGCCCAGTGGGACAGCTTGCTGCTTCAGGATGGAGTTCTGTGCCGTAAATGGGAAAATGTTCGGGGAGACAGCTGTCATTCACAAATGGTTGTCCCTAAAGCTAAAGTACCGGATGTTCTACAGCTGTACCATAATGATTATTCAGGATGCCATCTGGGAGTTAAACGAACACTACTGAAGATCCGAGAACGGTTTTACTGGGTCCACTGTCGAAACGATGTCGAGGACTGGTGTCGCAAATGTACAAGTTGTGCGACTGTAAAGGGACCTCAGACTCGTAGTAGAGGTGCATTGAAGTTGTACAATGTTGGTGCACCATGGGAGAGAATAGCCATTGACGTGGCGGGGCCGTTTCCGGAGAGTGAAAGCGGTAATAAGTATTTCATGGTTGTGATGGATTACTTCACTAAGTGGCCAGAAGTCTTCGCCATTCCAAATCAAGAAGCTTCAACAGTTGCTGATAAGCTAGTTCATGAAGTCTTCTGTCGTTTTGGTGTACCTTTAGAGATTCACAGCGATCAAGGAAGGAATTTTGAGTCTCAAATATTCCAGGAAACTTGCCGAGTTATGGGTACTCATAAAACAAGAACGACTTCTTATCACCCGCAATCTGATGGAATGGTAGAACGATTTAATCAGACATTGGAGAGGTACCTAGCAAAAGTTTTAGACAATCGGCAACGAGATTGCGACAAGCACATACAACCGTTTTTGTTGTCATATCGAAGCGCTGTTCACGAAAGTACAGCAGTGACACCAGCTTTCGCAAACTTTGGAAGAGAATTACGGCTGCCTGCAGACCTGATCACCGGGATACCACCTGATGCTCCACGCAGTATAACCGATTATGCAAATGACTTGCGGAACAAAATGAATGACGTTTATGAGCACGTCAGACAATCGGGCCAGCAAATGTCTGAAAAGATGAAAACCCGGTACGACCGCAAAATGAACAACAAAGGGTTCGACGAAGGTTCACTTGTGTGGTTGCACAATCCAGTCCGCAGCAAAGGGAAATCTCCTAAGCTTCAAGCTAAATGGGACGGCCCATACCGGATTGTGACCAGGATCAACGATGTAACCTACCGGATACAGAAAGGCGCAAGAGGGACTCCTAAGATCGTCCATGTGGATCGCCTAGCGCGTTATTATGGGGCCGATAATGCTCGGGACGAGCATGTCTTAGGAGGGGGCAGTGTTACGCGCTCAAATCGGCGGCACTAGCGCCATCTAGTCTCGAACCGAAGAACTAAACTTCTTGAAGTTTAAAACTCGAACTCTCGGTACCTTGCGCGTGTTTACTTGAACATTCTGGATATTTGCTAATTTATATAAATAGGCGCTGCAAGATGCGATCGAGGCAGTATTGAATTGGCGATACGAGCGAAGCTTCGGAGTGGAATTAAGTGAATTAGTGTGTTTAATTATTAGTGTTTTAAGTTTTAATTTGTGTAAAGTAAATTAAAGTGTTAATTTAGGTAATTCTATCGGCAATTTTTATTGTCACGAACCTCAAGCTCGTAACAGTAGCATAGTTGTATCACGAATGGGTCGGCTCGACCGGGGAAGGACCACGCTCTCACAAAATACCAGCGTGAAATAGTAACTTAATGCTGCTGTGTTTCGTATGGTGAGTGTAGAGAATCGGAGACCCTTTTTACTGGAAATGAGGCATTCCATCTTAGTCCTCACGGGTGTCAACGCATCTGCATTTTGATTTGTAATCGAGGATAGATGTAAATGTCTATGGGCCGCAGGAACCACTTTCCATCAGGTGGATTGTGTGCTCGTTTGTCACGCTAACCTAAAAAAAAAAAAAAAAAACATTATTTTGTATCACACGCGGAGATCCGTACGTTACTGTCCGTTCGGGCTCACTGCAAACCAGCGCTATTGTTTCGCCGACACCATAAGCACCATAAATAAAGTCCGTTTGCCCGACGCACCGCAACACACTTCTTGTGAAACTTTTTTACTGTAAGTTATAAGTATACATGCTTTTAAAATGTTATATCAATTTGTTCTTTTTTAATTTTGTTATAATATTCTTAGTAAAAGTGTCATTGATTTGTGAAAATGTTTAAAATGTGCCTAATGATGTTTGTTATAGTTATTATAAATCTTTCTATCTTTTTTTCTTAGTTATCACTACAGTTTTAAATTTGAACATTTTGGATATTTCGAATTCAAAGCCGTTATTAGTCAGGTTTGAAAATTGATCGTTTCATCTGAATAAATTAAACATTTAAAATTATTTATGTTTTATACCTTGGTAGCTCAGATAGTTAGCGCTCGCTATAACTTCACAGTACGCGAGCAAACCGGGTTCGATCCCCGCCGGCACAAATTATTTCGTTGATTTCAACGTAACTTAACGTGACGTACTTGGTGGTTAAGGAAAACATCGTGAGGAAACCTGGAATTTCTGAGAAATAAGAGAAAAAAATATCTCAAGGACATGTGGAGTCCGCTGACACGTATTGGGGTATCGCGGCCGATAATTCCTGCCCTAAAACCTTCTCAGAAATATGGGAAGGCAAGCCTACCCTCATTTTCCCACTGCTGCCAACGGTCCCCGGGCACTTGTGCCCATCAGTGGGACATATAGGCTGTAACTTTAACTTTGAAGAATTTTACATATTTTCACTAATATAACTGTTATTTCTGTTAATTTGCAGCTGAAGTCAATTATATTTTTCAAAAATGTTTTTTCCCCAATTTTCTGCAAAGATGTAATAATTACAAATTAAAGCCTTTATTCCAAGTACTATTTGTTTTACTTGTACGTCAAAAGCATATTTAACTATAAATAATAAAAGCAAAAAAAAATTTAATATTTGGTATATTATGTTACAAATAGTTTGCTATCACTCGACGCCATATTATGGCGTTTGACAGATGCGCATATAATTTGAGACACCAGAATACGACGTTTGGACAGACGAGGGGATAATGTGTATATTGCATGTAAAAGAGTCATCAAACAAAAGTTGCATAAACAAGTGCAGTGGTTAAACCAGTAATAAATAACAAAATTAAACAAGTTCATTGAAAATAAAAAATATAATTAAAAATAGTTCTTATAAATAACATTAAAAATAGAATTGTTCTGAGCACTCTTATCTATAGTTCCGAGCAATATAATTTACTCATTAGTTCTGAGGGGTCCCTTCTAAATATTACTATACTCTTAGGAGAGGTCTACAAATTTGTCACCGAGGAGACCGATATGAACAAATAGGGCTTGACAGATTATATTTATTTACAGTTTGCCAAGATATCGTGTAACATACATTGAATACCAGCACAAAATAGCAGCTTAATTAAGACCACCGTTTGTGTCCAAGTTTCCCGGTATTGTAACAAATTTGTTTGAACGCAATAAAAAATTATCAATATAAGAAAGAAAGAATATAAGAAAATATTATCTATCTTAACGTTGTAGTCTATCGTATGTTGGGTGTATAGAACCGGTAAACGTTTTTACTGAAAACAAGACATTCCATTTTAGTCCTCAACGGTGAAAAATTATTTGCAATTTGATTTTTAAACGAGGATAAATGTTTGTCTATGGGCCGCAGCAACCACTTACCGTCAAGTGGACTGTGTACTCGTTTGTTACCCAAATTCTAAAGAAACCTTGTATTACAAAGAAATTGAAATTCTTCTCGCACTTGTTACATCTTTGTGTGTTATTCGCACGTAGCAACGGGAGGCTTTCAAATTACTTATAATAATATTCTTTTAACAACACAAAGCGTTAGCAGCTGCGACTCAATTATTATTTTATCACAATACGCAATATTTTTGCGTCCTACATTTTGTAAGTGTTTGTGAAAATATACTGTGGTAACAAACTATGATTGCTCAAGAAATTATTGAAGCGGCAATTTGTATATTTAGACTACAGCAGTAACTAGTAATTGTCAGCGAATAAATTTAATAATTTAAGTTATTAAATGACTCGTTTCTCTGTCTCGCTCTCTGTCGAGAAAATGAAACTTCATTTAAGGGATTTTCTGTTTAATCTTCGTTATAATACCATACTTCAGTACTTAAAACTAATTCGTAATTAATGAAGATATATCTTGACCTTTAAGAAGACTGATATTTCTGTCCTCGTCATCATCATAAGTCTGGACATATGGTCATTCCAAGTCTTAGGTTTTATAATACGGGCATCAGTATACTTGTTCATTTTTTCTTTCCTTATTAAAATGGCAAACTAAGTACGAGTTTTTTAGAGAATAATTGTGACTCGCAAACACACTACCCACCTGATGGTAAGTGAATGCTGTGGCCTATAGACGTCATTCTATTCTCAATTAAGAATTAAAATGTAGGTGCGTTTCATCCCTGAGGACTAAGATTAAATACGTAGTTTCTAATAAAAGTGTCTCCGGTTCTCTACACTCACCATACACAATGAATTGAAGGACTTGCTTAGCTGTGAGCAATTTCACTTCTTCTGGGCTAAGTACTTATAGTTTCCTAGATGAGTATTACGTTTACGCATTAACGGTCCACAATTTACGAAGTTACGATGTGTTGAGGTACTTATTCTGTTAAAGAACAGAATCGGCATGTTCTTGCGCATATGGACACGTGTTTTTTTTTTAACAACAATGTCTAGTCAAATCTCTTGCCGAAATACGTAGTTTATTTTTGCTGATTCAAAGGGCTTCTGAAACAAATTTACTACCATAAGCACGGATTTAGGTTTTAGAATTTTTTAAAAATCACATATTAAGAGATTTAGAGTGATAAAGAATTTCAGGGGTCAACCGGGTCTGCCTTTTGAGATTCCACAAAATGGCTCGATCTGATCCCTCCCGAGCAAGTCTGTCGGCTTGTTAATTGACTAAAATGCCCGCACAAAGCGGAAACAAACTCAAACCGACCCTTTAAATGCCCTGAGATGTAATAACCCCAGGGCGTTTAAACGGGGCACACATTCTTAATGATGTCTTATATACTGCGCTATGGCTGGGGAAGACAGATTCTCTAGTAATAGTTTCACACTAGTAAGCGCACTGGTGTGACTTTCCACTAGATAGAATGATAACCTTATGAAACATGTAGATCTTCGATGGATGCATGTGGCTTTGAGCCATGTTTTGGGCATTCCTTAGGTGAGGTGACGATGAACAATTAACTTTGAAAAAAAGTATGCTTACATTAACCCAGAATATAAAATAAAAAGTAAGGCATTTACAACACAAATGCAATAATTTTGAATGCTCGAACTAACAAAGCTAAATACTGCCAATAATTTCACAGTAATAATTACTGAATGGAAATATGATTGCTTACTGTACCGTAAATTACACAATAAACAACACAGTTCAGTTGGAATATGCTGGCGCAGCGTATTGATAAGTAAATGTGCGTAATGTAACTATTTCAAATATATTATCAAAATCACAATCACAAGAAAAAAAGGTGTAACAGGTGAACGGAATATCTTTCTATGGCGCTGATATTTTACAATTTTGATCTATCAATAAATGCTACTAATTGGGTACGTATTATTTTGATTTCGATAGTTTTTAATTGATTTATTTATTTGTTTAGTTCAAATATTTTGTTGTAATTTTTGTAGCACCGAAAGCTTATTTCAAATTAATAATATTTATTGATAGATCAATTTCATTTTTTTTATTTAAATTAACCTGTAAAATAAAGGATATGTAAGGTCAGTGCCACAGGCTTCTATTTCGTTCGCCTGTTACACTCCATTTTTTCCAGACGGTAAAAAATCACCCCGTAAATCATGTAACAAAAACCTTGTGGTTGCCGTTAACACGATGACTGCGAAACGAGGCTTTAAACACCCCGTCCGTGTCTCGTCTTTATAGCGGTAAGGAAAAACTTAAACTTCTCTGTCGTGCGAGAGGTGTTACTTTCGTCTGGTTTAGTCTAGGAAAGAGATAACTATGTAACTGAGATGTGCTATTGATACCGAGTTTTTGGTATACCTACCTTAATACCGGATTTTTTAGGCCTCGTACCGCACTGAATAAATTAAAGTTTAATACAGTGCGTTACGAGGTTGCCAACACCTCGTACCCCACACACCTCGCACTGCACCCTACGCTAGCTTTACGCGGTTAGTGTTGTGCAAAACGTTGAACGCTGCACCCGCGACGATATAATAAGGTGTCGAAACGTTGCCGAATAGAGTTAATTAATATTATTATTGATGATGAAGAGGATTTTGATTGATAATGATGAAGAAAATTCTCACAGAATGTATCAGTTTCCAAAATATTATTGTTTGACCTGTTTTAAAGCATGTTAAGTGTATTATGAAACTCATTGTTATACGAAAAGGAATAACTTTACTTCAGAAAACTCATTTTATTAAGTAAATTATATGTGTTTTGTTTTAATGGTAATTAATCTAACGACACGCACATGTTTTATACATGTGCGTGTCGTGCAGGGTCTTTTATAATACAATAAACTCCCCGGCCAATTCAGAGGTTATAAAACCATATACATTTTGCAAATAAAAAATTATTTTAATTAATTTCCATATGTTTGATTCTAATAACGCAATTAACGGTGACTACAGGATTTTTATTACATGTAGTGTATATCGTATTGTGGCGACGTAAGAATATCTGCCAACTCATATCGTCCCGTGGAAGTCGTAAGATGCGAAGAAGTGATACAACCAGGAGATAGTACCCAGGAGGTAGCAGTACATACATATATAAACACTCACACCTGTCACCCAGAGGGGTAGGCAGAGACTGCGGACTTCCATTTGACACGATCCTGACATACCTCTTTCGCCTCCTTTAAATCCATATATCTACCCATACATGCTCGTCGGTTAAGGGTACTTTTAACGTGGCCCATTTTCAAAATATCGCCAATTTGGTCGATAAACTTTTTTCTAGGGCGTCCCTTCCCGACTCTGCCGTTCACATCTGCCATATAAATTTGCTTTGTCGCTCTTTCCTCATTCATTCTAGATGCTACCAAGAATTTCTTGACAGAAAAATCCTGTATCTGATTTTAGCCTGGACGCTAATTCGAAAACAGGACCCCATGATCAGCATCCGCGTTACTGTCACTAGATTAACGAGGCAGCAATGTAGTATTGGCTTATATTACAAGAAATCATTATCTTAAATGCTTAGTCTTCGATTTTATACGTGATAGAGCCGTGCTGCCGCTACGTTATGGTTTTAACACAAATGGGTCGTCTCGACCGGGGAAAAACCGCGCTCTCACAGAATACTAGGTTAAAATAGCAACTTGATGGTGCTGTGTTTCGTATGGTGAGTGTAGAGAACCGGAGACCCTTTTACACTGGAAACGAGGCATTCCATTTTAGTTCTCAGGGGTGACAACGCATCTCCATTTTGATTCTTAAACTTGTTGAATGTGGCCCATACACTTAGCTTAGTTTAGTTTAGTTTACGACGGGCTGTTTTCCGCAACTCCACGTCTAAGCGCGTATTTTGCATGTGGGCAAGAATAATATGCTTATTCGAGCCATGATATCTCCCCGAAGAAGCTCAGCAGTCCCTTGATAATGCAAGCAACTTCGGGGAGCGATCCCGGCGTGCCGAGATGTTTAGCCCTGTATGAAGCGACTTCTGGACATGTCAGCAACACGTGAGCCGCCGTTTCTTCCTCTCCCACGCATGCCTGTCACAGGGGGCTGTCAGTAACACCTATGGTGAACAAATGGTTGTTAAAAGAGCCATGTCCGCTGATAGCACTTGTTACTATCCTGATTTGTGGCTTGTTCAGTCTCATTAGAACCTTGGTTAGACGACTGTTTATTTCAGGTAGGGCCTCCCTAGCTTGTCTACAGTCTACTAAATTTTTCCAAAGCTGAGCGTGTAAATTATTGAAGTATCTACGTACCAGTGAACGAACGTAGCCAAAGGGGATTGGTATTATTGGTTCCGGCCCTATAGTTGCTAGGGCCGATCCCCTTCTGGCCAGTTCATCTGCTGCATCGTTGCCTCTAGATCCACTGTGTCCATTAATCCATTGCAGAGTCACATTGTTGTGCTTACATACCTCATTCAATCGTTGATGGCACTCATATATCAGTACAGAGTTCGTCACATTGCAACTCGGAGCTTGTAGTACCGCCATACTGTCGGTCAGTATTCTGATGGAGAAGTCTTTCACCTTCCTAGCATCTATTGCTATGGCCGCTTGGATGATACCCATGCATTCGGCCTGGAATACTGTGTTGTAGGTACCCAGCGGTTAGCACATGTGGATATTAAGGTCTTCAGAGAAAGCCCCAGACCCCACACCGTCATTTGTCTTAGAGCCATCCATGAAAACTTTGAGCTCTCTTGGATCCAATCCTTCCAGATGGTCAGTTTCCTTCAATTGTATCCTGTACTTCTTATCGAGTACAAATTGTTTTGGGATCCTATCATACTTGGCTTGTAAGATAGGAATTTTTGAGTAAATTCTATCGATTATATCTGTATGGGGGACTCTACTCTTACTTAAAAGATTTAGGGTCTTGAGTCTAACGGCAGCTATAGTTGCTTCTTGTTGTATATATAGATGAAGCGGTGTTAGCTCCAGCATAGCCTCCAAAGCTGCTGTTGGTGTTGTCCTTATGCAGCCCGTGGCAGCCATACAAGCTTATCTCTGGTAACGCTGAAGCTTTTGTATAGTGGTGGCTTCATTGGTTTTGGTCCACCATACCAGAGAGCCGTACGTGATCATGGGCCTAATTACAGTTTTGTACAGCCACAGTATAATTTTTGGCGTTAAACCCCATCGTTTGCCAATCATGTTTCTGCACTGCCAGAAAGTTTAACTAGCTTTGCTGATTTTGTTGTCTATGTGTTTGTTCCAGTTAAGTTTACTGTCCAAGGTAAGATCTAGGTATTTTACCTCGGAAGAAAGTTGGAGTTTTGTTCTGAAAAGGCTTGGAATATGATAGTTATTCAGCATTCGTTTTTGTGTGAACATTACTATAACCGTTTTATTTGCATTAACGGTTAGGTCATATTCCCTGCACCATCTCTCCACAATACGGAGAGCCGCTTGGGTCAGGTCGCACACAATGCTTGCTGTCTTACCAGAGACCAGTATTGTCAGATCATCTGAATAACCGACTGTGTAGAAATGATTATCGTTTAATTTGCTGATGAGTTCATTAATGACCATACTCCACAGGAGAGGTGAAAGAACCCCACCCTGCAGGCATCCTTTCATGATCTGAATTGTCTGAGATTCACCAGCAATCTTTATTGTTCGTGTACTGAGCATGTTTACTATCCAGTCAATCAGCGCCGGTTCAACATTATGTCTACTTAGGGCACCTTTTATGCTGGAGAAGTTTGTTCTGTAAAAAGCACCTTCTATGTCTATGAAGCAGCCTTGACATATGGCTTTGTTTTGGATGGCCTCTTCAATTTTTGTTATTACCTGGTGAAGTGCCGATTCTGTTGATTTACCTAAGCTATAGGCGTGTTTTTTTTCGTGTAGCGGTACGTTAATTAGCGCCGACCCTCTCAACTCCCGTTCACACATCCTTTACATTGTCTTTAGGAGAAAGGATGTGAGGCTAATAGGCCTATAAGATTTAGGGTCTGTATAGTCGTTCTTACCTGGTTTGGGTATGAACGTGACTTTCACCTCCCTCCACCCCCTAGGAACATATTTAAGAGCCAGACATACTCTCATTATGGCAACAAGTCTGACTATTAGGACCTTACCTCACCACTGAAGAAGTGCCGAGAATAAGCCGTCAGGTCTTGCTGCCTTATAGGGTTGGAAACTATGAATGGCCCAATGGATTTTGTCCATCGTCAACACTCTTTGTGCTAATTCCCAGTCTTCTTTTGTTGGTGTCAGTGCATCTTCACGCCGGTTTACCTTTTGAACTACACAGTAACCTGGGAAGTGAGTCAATTAGGATGCGTTGGGTTTCATTCGGCGATGTTGAGCAGCTTCCGTCGGGTTTCTCTAAAGAGATAGATCCCGGCGTGTTCTGTTTGGCTAGGATTTTCCTTATCCGATTTGCTTGTTCACAGGTTTCTATGCTACCACAGAATTTGCGCTACCCTGTTGAGCGTCGATACCTGATACATTTTTGTATTCAGACTTAGCTTTCTTGTATAGAAGTCAGTTTTCACCCTTTGAGGTATTCATTGCCCTAATTAGGGCTTTTCTTACCTTCTTACGTTTCCTGTCTAGTTCTTTACCCCACCACTGTTGCATTTGCTCAGCATGTTTTGGTGGAGTGATTACTGGACATGATTCATGGTAGCTATCGATCATGGCTTTAGTAACAGCTGCTACCTGTTCTTCTAGGAGCGATTGATCTGCTATGGTATTAGTTCCCCCAGCACCCGCGAGCGAAGACGTCAGCCTGTTGAGGTATTTTGTTTTATCCGTCTTGCGGGGATTTCTCCATGGTGGTATAGCGGGTATATCGACCTGTAGTACGCAGCAGATCCATCTGTGGTCTGAGTATGAGGCCTCTTTCGACATATGCCATCCCGTTATTAGCTTAGCTGCTCCTTCTGTTGCAAGTGTGAGGTCGATTATTGTGCGACAGCATTTATTTATGAAGGTTGGTTCGGAACCAGTGTTTAATATGGTTAGGTTAGTGCTAAATAAATATTCAACTAAAACCTTACCTCGTTCATTAGGTTTTTCCATTCCCCAAAGGGGATGATGCGCGTTGGAGTCCGTCCCGCTCACAACCTCTAGTCCGGCCCTCTCACAGAAATTCACCAGCCTGACGAGGTCGTGAGGGGGAGGGGTGTCTTCCTCAGGCATGTAGACCGAGGCGACAACTAACTTTTTCTCCTGTGTGTTTTGTAGTGCTACGGCATACATGTCTCTGGAACAGAAATCTGTTAGTGGTTTTGCACAGATATCTTTAGTAGTATAAATACACGCTCTAGGCTTGTCGTGCTCAGAGTTGTAGAATAACTCATCTCTTAGGTTGTTTAGGCCTTGAATTTTACCGGCCCCAACCCGTGGCTCTTGGATTAGGGCTATGGCCGTCCTTTGTGCCTCCAACCACTTGCGTAATTGAGCCGAAGCTGTCTCACTGTGGTGGAGGTTGGCCTGCACTAGGCTAGTTTTGGACGAGGGGCACGCCATCATCGATCGCGTCATCCCCGTCCCCGCCTAAAAATAAGCCTGCCAGCAGATCTCGGGTTTCATCATCAGCCACTGAGTCGGAATTGGACGGCAAAGTTTAGTCCTCTTCGTCGCTCAGTGAGCTGCCGCTGAGCTCAGTTTCCACTGGGGGCTTCGGCTCGGTTATGCAGGCAGTTTTTTCACTGGACTTGACATCCAGTGATTTCGATGTTCGGGCAACCATGGTCACGGTATCCATAACTTCCGGGTTCTTTTCTGTCTCTTTGCTAGGTGGGAAATCAACGAATTTTCCTCCACGACCCTGGAATTTAACGTATACCGCCCCACATACACATGCGAGACGGCGCCCGGCTTTCATTTGGGTCGGGAAATGATCCTCCGGCACCGAAACAACGAGAAACCACCCGTCCGTTTGTTTATCCGCTTTGGGTAGAAGCCAGTCCTTGATGTTTACTCAGCAGTTCGGGTACGCAAGCACACGACCAATGTCGCGTGAGTCCTTCCAGGCACCTTGGGCATCAGGGATAAGGATACTACATTTGATTCTTTGTGGTATCTCTGACTGTTTTTAGTAGTCAGCAAGGTGTTGGATTTGGGGTCGAGGGTATTAATTTTCCCCTTCAACCAGTCCAGAGCCTTCTGGTCATCGCACCACAGCTTTAGGACACCCTCCGTGTAAACGGTTTTGCCTCTAAAAACCGGACCCGACGCATCAGGGTCCTGGTTACTCCAGGCCTCGCTGATCATCTTCCTCTGTATGGCCACGAGGATGTCATCAGCTATCTCCTTTGTTATGTGACCTGAACGCGCACACGTTAAGGCCACACCAAATCTGCTTTAGCAGCAGAAGCGTAGCTTGTTCTTGCAGCCTTTGTTTGCTGTTCAAATCGCACTTTTTTGTGCTCTCCTCTCGGCGAGGTGGACTCTTCCAGCAATCTTTTGGCTGCTCTTTATTTCTTTCCAGGACGTTTGGCTGCTCTCTGCTTCCTGGCGGATTTCTTAGAGCTGGTTCCGGCGGCCGTGCCTACTGCTCGGGCTGGATTTTCATCCTGCCCAGTTTCGGCGCGACAACTGGTTCCAGCTCCAAACACCGCAGTAGCAGTAGCTTGTCCAGCTCCCTGAGTCTTGCTCTTGGAAGCAACGAGCGCGGCTCTTTCTCTGCGGCCTTTTTCTCGCTGCTTCTTATTCTTCTTTTTGACCTTTGCACTACTGCCTGCTGGGATAGACCCACCTGATGGTGCGTCGGGTCGGCAAGTCACCATTTTGGGTGCTTTGCGCTTCCCCTTACGGCTCACTACTTGCCAGGCAGCGGAGAAAATATCTTCGATCCTTTGGGGCTCCGCAGGAGTTTTGCTATTCGCGGCCCCTTGCTCATTTTTCTCGTCCAGCTCCTTGGACTTGGAACTGCATTTATAGACATCCAGCGCGAAAATTGCCCCCTTGGTGGGGCCACTTACGCTGGGTGATACAGTCAGTGGAACGGCCGGTTTAACGGCGGTTCCTTCTGCTTTATCAGTGTATAAGGTAAACACCTCTGACACTTCTCCTTCTCTACTAATTGGCCTTGTGTTGTCCATAGTTTTTGATATGTGTAATAATTCATCCCCCCGGCTTCCCACCCTCCATGGAGCCCGCACCTTTGGGAATGCCCTACTTTATTAAAAGAATTTCGGACGTTAGCATTACCGGGGGAATATAGGGACGCAGAGTTGGCTCACAGCGTGACATCGGGAGCTCGATCCAGCTGGCAGATAGGGCTGAAAAGGCCCATCCCCACTGCCCGAGTTGACTTTCACTTGCCCCGTCAGCATGGCCTTTACCACCACCTAGCCCCTTTCAGGGAGACTAGGCAGCCCCACATCCCTCACCTGCGACCCTCTGACGGGACGCTTGGCCATTTCCTTACTTATGGCCCATAAACTTACTATCAGGTGGACCGTGTGCTCGTTTATCACCCTTATTCTATAAAAAAATATTTTCGGAGTACGTAATAGTTCTATACAAACTCGTCCCTATGTTCTAGCACATCAGTAGTATCAACTACTTGCATGCACATAAAAGTAGTTGATATTCAGACTATAAAACCTTAATGTGCTGAAAATGTAACGATACATTTCTTTGTGTAACGTTTAGCAAAAGTAACATGGATCGGTGCGGTCAGACGGCACGACGCCAGGATTATTAAAATGTAAAGAACGTTTACGGTAATGTTGCAGAAATTTATTAACATAGCCGCTCCTGTGTAAATTCACTCCTTCAGCAATCATTTTAATTGCACCCTACTAGTTGATAAAACTTATTATTATTAAAATTTAAAGCCAAATTTAAAGGAATAAATACTTCTGAAATAGACTTTTACTTTTTTTACTACCGGTATGAATAGACTAAGAAATAACACAATTTCGTTGAACTTTTTACATTTGAGTTACATAGTATATTTATCTGCAATTTTGGTACCTTTAGGGATGGAAAATTTTCTCCAAATTTACATGGGACCATTCCTGAAGTATATCCTTTTTAATAAAAGAAAAATAATCAAAATTGGTTTATAATTGACGAAGATACCGCGTAGCATATATACAAAAAATCGAATTGTATACCGTCCCCTTTTTTTGAAGTCGGATAAAAAGTTTATGGGTGGACCCGTTATAAATGATTTGCCTTAAAGAGAGCTAATAGTCTTACGTTTAGCAGATTTGGATAGTTGGGATTGATAAATTGAATCTACGACATAGTAATATCCGTAGTTTAATTTATCAACAACTACTACAATTCCCGACGTTTCGGGTGCCCGGCTGTTAGCCCGGCTACTTTCAGTTTTTGAATATTAATTTTTGGTCCGATTTACGCAAAACGAGCTTACAGTATCTGACCAAAAATTAATAATCAAAAACTGAAGGTAGCTGGGCTAACAATGACATTGGGACGTCAAACATCTCAGTCCCCCCGTGAATGAAATATGTAAAAGTATTGAACTAAACGCGATAGAATCCGTAAATTTAGTTTTATTCAATGTGGTCGTCCGCGATAGTGTTCGCGTAAATTTAAGAAATCATTAATTCAAAACTTATTTGCTTCTAATTCCATAGTCAAATAAATTTTAGTGTTTATGGGGTTAAAGTGGTCTAAGAATGGACGGATTTAAACAATGTCACGATGAGCACTGAGTCCGTGAACACGTTGTGGTCGATCAAAATCTGATGACGACAGGATCGTCACAACATTAGATTTTGATCGACCATAAATCCTCATTCAAGAACACTTATTCCTTCCATAGACAATTTACGAGGCTACTGAAATCAAAAAACATCCTAACTTTAATAGAAAAGATGGTTGGGCGCTACCATCTGCGTGATATCCTACGTTTAGGCCAAATCGTGGCGACTTGAAACTTGCAAGGCGATCATCTCAGGCGTGGAATCGGTTTGCGCGGGGGGGGGGGGCGTTCGTTTTGCGCCTACGGTGGTGCCAGCTAGTCTGGAATAATCTCTTGTGTGCGACAGCCGTGCTGGCTGGAGGTCGGGAAGTTAAGTTAGAATATTTAGGTCTCGTGGAGACTGCCTCTTTTGCATTGTCTTATTTTGTTTGTATACGTGACAACGAGGCTTTCCTTGAGTTTTTAGTGACTAATTTTACTTCTATTGCCATTAATTTATGTCGATAATTTGCTTGTGTGTTAATTTTAATATCGTACGAAGGAATTTTTGCTTGGTCGGGTTGAACGCTAAACTTTGTGATCCGGGTGGAGATCGCGTTCGATTATAGTTTGTGCTAAGTGACGTTAGACTTGAGTTCAGATAGCGGTGAACGCCCACCGGAGTGATTGCGCCTTGTGGAGCGGGGCAACGCATGTGATTCTGCTGAACGATTACATCGGTAATGTCAGGTTACATTACACACCTTCCTACACCACTCACACCTAACATTTACCCTTACGGTACCTTGTAGTTAACCCTACCTCCGGAACTCGGTAAGTTTTTGTTTGCTTATACAGCCATTATAATAATTGTCCATTGGCCATTGGGCCCGGACCCTCGAGTTGCCCGTCGAGTTGGGTTACTATGGGCCCTAGCCCAGTCGACTTTTTTGGGGGCAACTGAGGGCCGTAACATCCTATATTAAATAAAATTAAATCAGAACTCCAGCTTACAATTCCAAGACTTGCGATAATAATAATAATAATAATATTTATTTCTCTCTACAATTGCAGTTTATAACATCATTACATCTAATTTTTTTTCTAAGTAACTTACAAATGCTATTTGTAGAGACTGGTGACAATACTAGGATTCCCTGTGCTTCAGCCAACATTGATTTGAGATACTGAGATAATATAAGTTCATTATGCGTATGTCGGACAAAAGTTTATAATTTTAAACTGAAGGTAGCTGTGGTTATCTATAACGTTGTGACGTCGAACATCTCATTCTCAATCGCGAACAAAGGGGTTAGAGGGTAGTATAAGTAGAATTAAAAATAAGTTATTATACGCCATGAAATCCTTAGAACTTACTTTTATTTAAATTTATAGTGTTCGCGTAAACATAAGATATCATTATAATAAGTCAAACTAATGAAAACACTGTGGTTGCGAACCCGCCTGCGTGCGTGGCAACTATTTCCAAATCCTCAATATCAAGCAATTTACGTCGAAGCACTTTTGTAAGCTTAAATAGATGTTAACGGACTCTAGATGAGCTCTACACTTGTACTTCACACACTTGTACAACACTTGTTGATGAGTTATATTTGACCTTTGTTAATTCGTGATAGTAGACGTCTACAAATATAATGTGCTCTGTCTTCTTTTTAATCTGTCTGTCTGTCTCGACTAATTTTCTAAACGGCTGAATCCATTGTGATGTAACAAATGAAAAATAAATCTTCTTGGATTATCTTACATATAAATAACGCTAGTTAGTATACAATTCGTTGATGCCCTGACCCTTGAATAGATTAATTAGATTAATTTTATCATTTGAAGTTTGGTCTGCGGATAACGGATAATTTTCTTCATTATCCTTATCTAAAGTTAATCCCACAGGATTCGAAACGCAATTAGGCTTTCACTATAATGCCATTTTAATTAAAGGTTATCAGGTTAATATCATAGCTTTGAATTTTCCAGTAGACAGGGTTAGTGTAACATAACTTGATTTTAATTCGTATTTGTAATATCGTAAAACTCGTTTATTTACTGGAAATTATCTAATAATGGCATGAATAAGTAATATTTTTGTTTATTTTATTGAAAGTATGTTTAAGTAACGGTATACTAAATAATGTCCTCGAGACCAAATTTCGGTCACGACAGCCAGTCTCAACGGAGACTAGTCATCGGGGTAGGACAAGATTATAATGCTCGAGCGTATATACAAGCACAAGTTAGTGCACTCTCTACTCCCCCTCACTCTCATAGTCCGATGCGACTGTAATCTGATGATGATGACACAAATAAATAGGAGGCTGCTACCTATACAGATGAACTTAAAGGCAGTCCAATTCCAAGATTCAAAATATTTCTACTACCCAGAAAATATTCTACATTTTTTATAGACTAAGTGTAACAAACGAGCACACAGTCCACCTGGTGGTAAGAGGATGCTGAGATCCATAAACACCTACGTTTATCCTTATTTAAGAAACAAAATGCAGATGCGTTGTCACCCCTGAGGACTAAGATGGAATGCCTCGTTCCTCTACACTCATTATACTACAGAAATAGAAGTTATGTTGTCTTTTTATTACGATTTCTGTGCATCGTATGAAACACAGAAGTATTATGCTACTGTTTTAGTTTATAATTTTTTATATTATTTTCTTTGATCCTTAATTATCTATTCTGTTTTTCCACAAAGGAGTTAGCACTTAGCGATCCTATGAATTAAAAAATATGAAATATGCTTCTTTTTTGCACTGATTCCGTTATCTTTTATAAGAGTTTTCTGTTTGTGCTATTAGTGCGGTGGCACTTATTGCACTGATACGAAATTCAGTACTTCATCAACACTTCCTTCTCCTTTTTTATTAAAATGCCATTTAGTATAAAATATGTTGAATTAAGTTAAAGAAATTATGAAATGATGTCGAAAAACTTCATTCTTGATAAACTTAGCTAAACTTCAAACGATCAAGTCCAAAGAATTTGCATAAATCCAACTTTGAAAAGTATTCGAAGCGTAGTTTGACAAACTTTTACCAAACTCATTTAGATTTATTATCGATAAAAATTTTAATTTAAGTATTTGTTGTTTTTAACTTTTTGTTTAAGAATATTTGGAGTAGATCCAGAATACCATCATAGTCCATCGGATCTGAAGTTTCAATGACAGCCGATGGAGAGGAAATTTTCTCAAGTGGCAGTTACGCACCAGTTAACGACAAGCTTAGGACGGTCCTCCACTAATCAGTGTGACAATCTGTTAAAAGATGAAGTCAATGATGGATGCAGATGGCTCAGAACCGTACTCTGTGGAATTCATTGGCGAAGGATTATGTTCAGCAGTGATTTTGTAATGGTCTGTAATGATGATGATGATTATGGTAAATATTCACTCCGTTTCTAGAATGTGTATGATGAAATTCAATTCACATGGTGGTTGAGGTTGTGGAAGAGAGAATGGTGCCGATATAGCTGCATTATATACACCGTTTATACTGTTGCATCTTCTATATAATATGTTGTTTCATCATCATCATTACAGCCTTTCAAAATTCCACTGTTAATCATGTTCCTGCAGGCCTTCTCCAAGAAGTACATACATAGTCCTGAGTAGTGATTCGCCAGCATCCATCGACTTCCAGCATCTCTACCTTGTCATCTCTACATTTAGTGATCGATATGTGGTTTTTGTATCACTAAATTACGGTTTTAATCACTATTATCGACATTCAAGAATAGGGTCGTCCCTTTTTTATTATAATAATTATTCTGTATGTATGTTTGTCACTGAACTCCTCCCATACATTTTTGTGTGTGTCTGAGTGGGTGTCTTAATTTTTGAGATTTATAATTGGACTCGGTAGATGGAACTGTCGCCAAGATCCAAAGCCGGGGTGCATCGCTAATCTGGTTTAAATTACGAAAACTTTACAATGTACAGTGCATTTACATAAGAGCGTGCAGGGTCACCAATCGGTCACCAAACACACCGTTTTATATACATAAATCATTGCCATATTTCCAATTATTTTAGTATAATATTATCCTTGTGCAATTACTTCCAATAATTTATATAATCAGGCGTAAAAGATAGCCTCGCAATATGGTCGTTCATCACCCTCACGGTGATCAGCGTTTGGTTGCGTGGTTGGAGGGTAGGCAGGCGTTTAGCGGTGGTTTGTTGTGTAATATTTTACAGCAGCGTAACACACTAGTTCTGAATCCAAAAAAATCAAAACACATGATACTGGGAACGCCAACACAGGTACGAAAGATTATATCGAAATGTCCCGCTGTTGTCATAAATAAGGATACAACTAGGACGAGCAGCTGCGATTCGAGTAGCACATTTTTGACATTGTACGTAATTGCTTTTTTAGGCTAAAAGTACTTTATCGAATTTGCAATTACCTAAACCTGACTCTGCGTGTTAATTTATGTGAGTCCCTTGTTCTATCAAAATTCAACTATGCTGATTATTTCATAGGACCGCGACTTCTAGCTCGTACCAAACAAATTATACAACGGGTGCAAAACGCCCGCGCGTGTTTTTGCTTTAGTATACCACCACGTACACATGTAACACCGTTTTTCAACAAAGCCAATATATTAAAAATGGACCTCCGGAGACGACTACCTTTTTCCACTCTTTTGTTCGGTATTGTAAAAAACAAAGAACCATTATATCTGTACAATAAGCTTGATTGGGCCAAAGATCACCCATGCGATCACTGAGACATCACTGAACATTTGCCGTCTGATCTCATTTTTGTCGAACCGTCGGGGTTCAACCCGGTCCACTTCCTGTGGGGCCGCTTCTGTAAAAAAGAGTTCATCATAAAGAGTCCCTCTTTCTCCATAAAGTCGGCCAGCTACTGGCCCCTATGGTTCCGTTGCCCCACTCCAAATTTCCCTAACTTCAGCTCACCGTTCTTTCTTGTGTCCAGTTTTGCGTTGAAGTCTTCCATGAATACCGTATTGTGGATTTTGGAGGAATGTATGGCTCTAGAAATATCCTCATACATTTCCTCCACTTCCTCATCGGGGTACTCCGACGTTGGTGCGTGAACCTGTATGACCATCAGTGAATACCGTTTGGTGATTCTCAGTATAAGGTACGCAACCCTCGTTGACATATTCCCAATCTTTACATTTTTAACGAGACACTTGTGGACGATAAATCCAACAGCTTCTTGGGACAGATGGTCGCCCTTCCGGTGATAGAACCAGTTGCCGGTTTCGAGAATCACCGTGTTCTCTCACTCTCTTCGGACCTCGGATAATCCTATAATATTCCAGCACAACTTGTCTATCTCTTCTTCTAGCTCCAGGATCTTCGCGTTAGTCCACAGGGTGAGTGCGTTATATTTTGCCAGGTCCAGTCATCGTAGGTGACAGCCGAACCTCCACCAGAGGTTCCTAGCACCCCTGCCCCGCCGTTACCATGGTCGCCACCGTAGCCAGGAATAGCGGGGCCGCCGGGGACTGGGAGCCGTTTCTTCGTAACTTTCATCATGGGGGATATATTGCCATAGTAGCCACGCTTGGCAAACGGGTTGGCAACCTCAGTATTTTTGAACAGTTGCTGTTATCGGGAAGATGCTGCAGCCCATCTCCTGCCTGTTTCCCTCTGTCGCCTTTTACGACACCCACGGGAAGATATGGGCTAGTGGATAGTAGATATTCTTGTCCGCCACTACACGGCATTATCTTAAACTAATCTAGTACATAAACTATAATATAAGTTCCATATGTTATAAATGGACGTGGTAAGATATGCAAGAACTAGATGGATGCAGGTGGCCAAGGAAATCGATTTGTGATATTTCTTGGGTGACGTCTATATTCAGCGTTGGATTTCTAAGAGGCTAAAATAGTGATGATAAAATGATATCTCATTACAATGCAATTAGGAACATTTTTATACTCGTATTATTATAATATTTATATATATATATATATATATATATATATATACCACGGATATATTAATCACATGACTTAAGAAATTCTTAGAATAGCCCCACTACACTTGAAGTTACGTGCTCGTCTTTTATCGCCCCATCATATATTCATCAATCAGGAAATTTGAATTTAGCAGATTTGGATGGATTTGCAGTCATATTCATTTGATAGTGACCAGAATTTTGTCCTTCAATAAACAGGGTACAACGAAAGAAGTTAAGATTAAAAAGTGGTGAAAAATTTAACATAGTTACTTCTCTTTTTAAACCCTTCGGTTCGTTCGGTTTCACACAATTCATTTCATGATCTGAGTGTGAACTATCCGCGATCCTAGTCATAAATTTTATGAAAATCAGTCCAGACGTTTCCATTTGATGATATTTCATACGTGCAAAAAAGTGTGTGTCTATTTTAGAGGCATTTATTCATTATTCTCCATTAGAATCTAAATGTAGCCTTTATAAGAAAGTCAATAGATGTAATTTTAATTTGTAGAAGTGTCTGTGATTTCAACACCATCGTGAACTCATCAACATACATTTTGCTCCACTCCCGGTCGATACGACACATTCGTGCTACAACCACTATATAGCTGCAGCGTGGCTCTGCCACGTATGAGTTTCAAAAAGCGACGCACTCATATGCCTCTATCACAATTTTTACCAATACAACCTATCAAGAGTTTTACTCGCAGGAGAGGGAAGGGGTGCGGTGGCAACTGTCAGTGTTACCACACCTAGCGGGCGGTTCGGCAATTCAAATGTTTTATTTATTATTAGGAAAACACTGCTGCCCATCTCACTGCAGCATTAAGCTGCTACCTATTTTATGCTGGTAGTCTGTGAGAGAGTGGTCCTTTCCCGGTCGAGCTGACCCATTCATACTACAAGCACATTTTAGCCGTAGCAAGGTTTTACCACGTACAAGTTATGAATGATATAAAAAAAATTATGTTTATTGAACATAATTTTCACCATAATCAACAATGAAGGAAAACATTGTGAGACAACATGCATAAGAAACGGAAAAAAATATTTTGAAGACATAATGTGAAATCTACAAACACGTATAAAATTGTAGAACATATTATGGAGTTTATTAGTTTGTTAACTTTATCTTGTATTTGTTTGTTTTTTAAGACATAGGTACCTGATTTTATAAACTATGTACTTACGGTATTTTGTATCAAAAGTTATGAAGAGCATGCCAAGAAAGAGGAGTCCTGCATGATCTTTTCACGACCTTAAAAAGGCCGAAAATGATTTGTTATGTTTACGCGAACACTACACATTTTAATAAAAATATTTTTTACGGATTTTAACGCATATTTTGACTTATTTTATATTCTTGACGTTTTGAGTACTTTACATCATCCATGATCACAAGATTCTGAGGTATTCGACGTCGCAATTTCATATTTAATCATCATTATGAATGTTAAAACCCGTAAAAACAAGTTTCGTTTAAGACGTTGGTCCTTACATCGCAAAACGCTGCTGTAAGCGCAAATAAAAATGGTCATCTTTGTAATGTGTGCGATATGACAATAGTTTCTACCTCGACAGTAGCTGGGGAAATAGCAGATTATAAATATGTAAGTATGAAATACGTGAAGTATTTCACGAAACAACACGTCGTTTGTTTCCTAAATCTTTAAATAAGGTTCTATTCACCGAAATACATTTGTAAACGTCTACTCAGGAACAAGCAGCGATTTTGTGATGACGTGATAAACCTTTTCAGACGAAGACCCAGTTCAGTTAACGTAACGATCTTACTGCTGTGTGTATTTTTATAGCCTATCAAAAGTCCATTGCTGAATATGGGCTTCCCCACAGATTGCCTTATAGAGGGATATTTGCCGCTGTTACCCTGCTTCGCATGCGGATTAGAAACCATAGTTTTTTTTGGTTTGTTTCCCCTCTGGCACTATTTACGAAACCCACTGCAATATGGGGGAGTGGATATTTTTACATCGCTACTACAGTAAGGTGATTAAATAAATGTAAGTGAAATACATTTTATATGGTATATTACAGACATATTCAAACCGACCTACGTGGTACGTTTGTTACGTAGTAAAGTCGTGCTGCAGCTGTATAATGGTTGAAGGGCAAGCGGAGAAATGTAGTATACAGTATAAGTACCGTTTTGTTACAGCATACAGAAAGTCCACCTCTCAACGCAGGTCTTCTCATAGATAGATTCGTACAGAGATTAGCTGTAGTAGCCGCGCTCGGCATGCGGGTTGGTAACCGCGGTTTCATTCTTTAGTTATATAGCTAAGTATACGTTTATGTAAAAAGTTTTCATTATTTTATGTAATTTATAAATAATCAAATCAGGCGTTACTGTTTCATTCTTTAGTTATATAGCTAAGTATACGTTTATGTAAAAAGTTTTCATTATTTTATGTAATTTATAAATAATCAAATCAGGCGTTACTGTTTCATTCTTTAGTTATATAGCTAAGTATACGTTTATGTAAAAAGTTTTCATTATTTTATGTAATTTATAAATAATCAAATCAGGCGTTACTGTTTCATTCTTTAGTTATATAGCTAAGTATACGTTTATGTAAAAAGTTTTCATTATTTTATGTAATTGATAAATAATCAAATCAGGCGTTACTGTTTCATTCTTTAGTTATATAGCTAAGTATACGTTTATGTAAAAAGTTTTCATTATTTTATGTAATTTATAAATAATCAAATCAGGCGTTACTGTTTCATTCTTTAGTTATATAGCTAAGTATACGTTTATGTAAAAAGTTTTCATTATTTTATGTAATTTATAAATAATCAAATCAGGCGTTACTGTTTCATTCTTTAGTTATATAGCTAAGTATACGTTTATGTAAAAAGTTTTCATTATTTTATGTAATTTATAAATAATCAAATCAGGCGTTACTGTTTCATTCTTTAGTTATATAGCTAAGTATACGTTTATGTAAAAAGTTTTCATTATTTTATGTAATTTATAAATAATCAAATCAGGCGTTACTGTTTCATTCTTTAGTTATATAGCTAAGTATACGTTTATGTAAAAAGTTTTCATTATTTTATGTAATTGATAAATAATCAAATCAGGCGTTACTGTTTCATTCTTTAGTTATATAGCTAAGTATACGTTTATGTAAAAAGTTTTCATTATTTTATGTAATTTATAAATAATCAAATCAGGCGTTACTGTTTCATTCTTTAGTTATATAGCTAAGTATACGTTTATGTAAAAAGTTTTCATTATTTTATGTAATTTATAAATAATCAAATCAGGCGTTACTGTTTCATTCTTTAGTTATATAGCTAAGTATACGATTATGTAAAAAGTTTTCATTATTTTATGTAATTGATAAATAATCAAATCAGGCGTTACTGTTTCATTCTTTAGTTATATAGCTAAGTATACGTTTATGTAAAAAGTTTTCATTATTTTATGTAATTTATAAATAATCAAATCAGGCGTTACTGTTTCATTCTTTAGTTATATAGCTAAGTATACGTTTATGTAAAAAGTTTTCATTATTTTATGTAATTGATAAATAATCAAATCAGGCGTTACTGTTTCATTCTTTAGTTATATAGCTAAGTATACGTTTATGTAAAAAGTTTTCATTATTTTATGTAATTTATAAATAATCAAATCAGGCGTTACTGTTTCATTCTTTAGTTATATAGCTAAGTATACGTTTATGTAAAAAGTTTTCATTATTTTATGTAATTGATAAATAATCAAATCAGGCGTTACTGTTTCATTCTTTAGTTATATAGCTAAGTATACGTTTATGTAAAAAGTTTTCATTATTTTATGTAATTTATAAATAATCAAATCAGGCGTTACTGTTTCATTCTTTAGTTATATAGCTAAGTATACGTTTATGTAAAAAGTTTTCATTATTTTATGTAATTGATAAATAATCAAATCAGGCGTTACTGTTTCATTCTTTAGTTATATAGCTAAGTATACGTTTATGTAAAAAGTTTTCATTATTTTATGTAATTTATAAATAATCAAATCAGGCGTTACTGTTTCATTCTTTAGTTATATAGCTAAGTATACGTTTATGTAAAAAGTTTTCATTATTTTATGTAATTGATAAATAATCAAATCAGGCGTTACTGTTTCATTCTTTAGTTATATAGCTAAGTATACGTTTATGTAAAAAGTTTTCATTATTTTATGTAATTTATAAATAATCAAATCAGGCGTTACTGTTTCATTCTTTAGTTATATAGCTAAGTATACGTTTATGTAAAAAGTTTTCATTATTTTATGTAATTGATAAATAATCAAATCAGGCGTTACTGTTTCATTCTTTAGTTATATAGCTAAGTATACGTTTATGTAAAAAGTTTTCATTATTTTATGTAATTTATAAATAATCAAATCAGGCGTTACTGTTTCATTCTTTAGTTATATAGCTAAGTATACGTTTATGTAAAAAGTTTTCATTATTTTATGTAATTTATAAATAATCAAATCAGGCGTTACTGTTTCATTCTTTAGTTATATAGCTAAGTATACGTTTATGTAAAAAGTTTTCATTATTTTATGTAATTGATAAATAATCAAATCAGGCGTTACTGTTTCATTCTTTAGTTATATAGCTAAGTATACGTTTATGTAAAAAGTTTTCATTATTTTATGTAATTGATAAATAATCAAATCAGGCGTTACTGTTTCATTCTTTAGTTATATAGCTAAGTATACGTTTATGTAAAAAGTTTTCATTATTTTATGTAATTGATAAATAATCAAATCAGGCGTTACTGTTTCATTCTTTAGTTATATAGCTAAGTATACGTTTATGTAAAAAGTTTTCATTATTTTATGTAATTGATAAATAATCAAATCAGGCGTTACTGTTTCATTCTTTAGTTATATAGCTAAGTATACGTTTATGTAAAAAGTTTTCATTATTTTATGTAATTGATAAATAATCAAATCAGGCGTTACTGTTTCATTCTTTAGTTATATAGCTAAGTATACGTTTATGTAAAAAGTTTTCATTATTTTATGTAATTGATAAATAATCAAATCAGGCGTTACTGTTTCATTCTTTAGTTATATAGCTAAGTATACGTTTATGTAAAAAGTTTTCATTATTTTATGTAATTGATAAATAATCAAATCAGGCGTTACTGTTTCATTCTTTAGTTATATAGCTAAGTATACGTTTATGTAAAAAGTTTTCATTATTTTATGTAATTGATAAATAATCAAATCAGGCGTTACTGTTTCATTCTTTAGTTATATAGCTAAGTATACGTTTATGTAAAAAGTTTTCATTATTTTATGTAATTGATAAATAATCAAATCAGGCGTTACTGTTTCATTCTTTAGTTATATAGCTAAGTATACGTTTATGTAAAAAGTTTTCATTATTTTATGTAATTGATAAATAATCAAATCAGGCGTTACTGTTTCATTCTTTAGTTATATAGCTAAGTATACGTTTATGTAAAAAGTTTTCATTATTTTATGTAATTGATAAATAATCAAATCAGGCGTTACTGTTTCATTCTTTAGTTATATAGCTAAGTATACGTTTATGTAAAAAGTTTTCATTATTTTATGTAATTGATAAATAATCAAATCAGGCGTTACTGTTTCATTCTTTAGTTATATAGCTAAGTATACGTTTATGTAAAAAGTTTTCATTATTTTATGTAATTGATAAATAATCAAATCAGGCGTTACTGTTTCATTCTTTAGTTATATAGCTAAGTATACGTTTATGTAAAAAGTTTTCATTATTTTATGTAATTGATAAATAATCAAATCAGGCGTTACTGTTTCATTCTTTAGTTATATAGCTAAGTATACGTTTATGTAAAAAGTTTTCATTATTTTATGTAATTGATAAATAATCAAATCAGGCGTTACTGTTTCATTCTTTAGTTATATAGCTAAGTATACGTTTATGTAAAAAGTTTTCATTATTTTATGTAATTGATAAATAATCAAATCAGGCGTTACTGTTTCATTCTTTAGTTATATAGCTAAGTATACGTTTATGTAAAAAGTTTTCATTATTTTATGTAATTGATAAATAATCAAATCAGGCGTTACTGTTTCATTCTTTAGTTATATAGCTAAGTATACGTTTATGTAAAAAGTTTTCATTATTTTATGTAATTGATAAATAATCAAATCAGGCGTTACTGTTTCATTCTTTAGTTATATAGCTAAGTATACGTTTATGTAAAAAGTTTTCATTATTTTATGTAATTGATAAATAATCAAATCAGGCGTTACTGTTTCATTCTTTAGTTATATAGCTAAGTATACGTTTATGTAAAAAGTTTTCATTATTTTATGTAATTGATAAATAATCAAATCAGGCGTTACTGTTTCATTCTTTAGTTATATAGCTAAGTATACGTTTATGTAAAAAGTTTTCATTATTTTATGTAATTGATAAATAATCAAATCAGGCGTTACTGTTTCATTCTTTAGTTATATAGCTAAGTATACGTTTATGTAAAAAGTTTTCATTATTTTATGTAATTGATAAATAATCAAATCAGGCGTTACTGTTTCATTCTTTAGTTATATAGCTAAGTATACGTTTATGTAAAAAGTTTTCATTATTTTATGTAATTGATAAATAATCAAATCAGGCGTTACTGTTTCATTCTTTAGTTATATAGCTAAGTATACGTTTATGTAAAAAGTTTTCATTATTTTATGTAATTGATAAATAATCAAATCAGGCGTTACTGTTTCATTCTTTAGTTATATAGCTAAGTATACGTTTATGTAAAAAGTTTTCATTATTTTATGTAATTGATAAATAATCAAATCAGGCGTTACTGTTTCATTCTTTAGTTATATAGCTAAGTATACGTTTATGTAAAAAGTTTTCATTATTTTATGTAATTGATAAATAATCAAATCAGGCGTTACTGTTTCATTCTTTAGTTATATAGCTAAGTATACGTTTATGTAAAAAGTTTTCATTATTTTATGTAATTGATAAATAATCAAATCAGGCGTTACTGTTTCATTCTTTAGTTATATAGCTAAGTATACGTTTATGTAAAAAGTTTTCATTATTTTATGTAATTGATAAATAATCAAATCAGGCGTTACTGTTTCATTCTTTAGTTATATAGCTAAGTATACGTTTATGTAAAAAGTTTTCATTATTTTATGTAATTGATAAATAATCAAATCAGGCGTTACTGTTTCATTCTTTAGTTATATAGCTAAGTATACGTTTATGTAAAAAGTTTTCATTATTTTATGTAATTGATAAATAATCAAATCAGGCGTTACTGTTTCATTCTTTAGTTATATAGCTAAGTATACGTTTATGTAAAAAGTTTTCATTATTTTATGTAATTGATAAATAATCAAATCAGGCGTTACTGTTTCATTCTTTAGTTATATAGCTAAGTATACGTTTATGTAAAAAGTTTTCATTATTTTATGTAATTGATAAATAATCAAATCAGGCGTTACTGTTTCATTCTTTAGTTATATAGCTAAGTATACGTTTATGTAAAAAGTTTTCATTATTTTATGTAATTGATAAATAATCAAATCAGGCGTTACTGTTTCATTCTTTAGTTATATAGCTAAGTATACGTTTATGTAAAAAGTTTTCATTATTTTATGTAATTGATAAATAATCAAATCAGGCGTTACTGTTTCATTCTTTAGTTATATAGCTAAGTATACGTTTATGTAAAAAGTTTTCATTATTTTATGTAATTGATAAATAATCAAATCAGGCGTTACTGTTTCATTCTTTAGTTATATAGCTAAGTATACGTTTATGTAAAAAGTTTTCATTATTTTATGTAATTGATAAATAATCAAATCAGGCGTTACTGTTTCATTCTTTAGTTATATAGCTAAGTATACGTTTATGTAAAAAGTTTTCATTATTTTATGTAATTGATAAATAATCAAATCAGGCGTTACTGTTTCATTCTTTAGTTATATAGCTAAGTATACGTTTATGTAAAAAGTTTTCATTATTTTATGTAATTGATAAATAATCAAATCAGGCGTTACTGTTTCATTCTTTAGTTATATAGCTAAGTATACGTTTATGTAAAAAGTTTTCATTATTTTATGTAATTGATAAATAATCAAATCAGGCGTTACTGTTTCATTCTTTAGTTATATAGCTAAGTATACGTTTATGTAAAAAGTTTTCATTATTTTATGTAATTGATAAATAATCAAATCAGGCGTTACTGTTTCATTCTTTAGTTATATAGCTAAGTATACGTTTATGTAAAAAGTTTTCATTATTTTATGTAATTGATAAATAATCAAATCAGGCGTTACTGTTTCATTCTTTAGTTATATAGCTAAGTATACGTTTATGTAAAAAGTTTTCATTATTTTATGTAATTGATAAATAATCAAATCAGGCGTTACTGTTTCATTCTTTAGTTATATAGCTAAGTATACGTTTATGTAAAAAGTTTTCATTATTTTATGTAATTGATAAATAATCAAATCAGGCGTTACTGTTTCATTCTTTAGTTATATAGCTAAGTATACGTTTATGTAAAAAGTTTTCATTATTTTATGTAATTGATAAATAATCAAATCAGGCGTTACTGTTTCATTCTTTAGTTATATAGCTAAGTATACGTTTATGTAAAAAGTTTTCATTATTTTATGTAATTGATAAATAATCAAATCAGGCGTTACTGTTTCATTCTTTAGTTATATAGCTAAGTATACGTTTATGTAAAAAGTTTTCATTATTTTATGTAATTGATAAATAATCAAATCAGGCGTTACTGTTTCATTCTTTAGTTATATAGCTAAGTATACGTTTATGTAAAAAGTTTTCATTATTTTATGTAATTGATAAATAATCAAATCAGGCGTTACTGTTTCATTCTTTAGTTATATAGCTAAGTATACGTTTATGTAAAAAGTTTTCATTATTTTATGTAATTGATAAATAATCAAATCAGGCGTTACTGTTTCATTCTTTAGTTATATAGCTAAGTATACGTTTATGTAAAAAGTTTTCATTATTTTATGTAATTGATAAATAATCAAATCAGGCGTTACTGTTTCATTCTTTAGTTATATAGCTAAGTATACGTTTATGTAAAAAGTTTTCATTATTTTATGTAATTGATAAATAATCAAATCAGGCGTTACTGTTTCATTCTTTAGTTATATAGCTAAGTATACGTTTATGTAAAAAGTTTTCATTATTTTATGTAATTGATAAATAATCAAATCAGGCGTTACTGTTTCATTCTTTAGTTATATAGCTAAGTATACGTTTATGTAAAAAGTTTTCATTATTTTATGTAATTGATAAATAATCAAATCAGGCGTTACTGTTTCATTCTTTAGTTATATAGCTAAGTATACGTTTATGTAAAAAGTTTTCATTATTTTATGTAATTGATAAATAATCAAATCAGGCGTTACTGTTTCATTCTTTAGTTATATAGCTAAGTATACGTTTATGTAAAAAGTTTTCATTATTTTATGTAATTGATAAATAATCAAATCAGGCGTTACTGTTTCATTCTTTAGTTATATAGCTAAGTAAACGTTTATGTAAAAAGTTTTCATTATTTTATGTAATTGATAAATAATCAAATCAGGCGTTACTGTTTTATTCTTTAGTTATATAGCTAAGTATACGTTTATGTAAAAAGTTTTCATTATTTTATGTAATTGATAAATAATCAAATCAGGCGTTACTGTTTCATTCTTTAGTTATATAGCTAAGTATACGTTTATGTAAAAAGTTTTCATTATTTTATGTAATTGATAAATAATCAAATCAGGCGTTACTGTTTCATTCTTTAGTTATATAGCTAAGTATACGTTTATGTAAAAAGTTTTCATTATTTTATGTAATTGATAAATAATCAAATCAGGCGTTACTGTTTCATTCTTTAGTTATATAGCTAAGTATACGTTTATGTAAAAAGTTTTCATTATTTTATGTAATTGATAAATAATCAAATCAGGCGTTACTGTTTCATTCTTTAGTTATATAGCTAAGTATACGTTTATGTAAAAAGTTTTCATTATTTTATGTAATTGATAAATAATCAAATCAGGCGTTACTGTTTCATTCTTTAGTTATATAGCTAAGTATATGTTTATGTAAAAAGTTTTCATTATTTTATGTAATTGATAAATAATCAAATCAGGCGTTACTGTTTCATTCTTTAGTTATATAGCTAAGTATATGTTTATGTAAAAAGTTTTCATTATTTTATGTAATTGATAAATAATCAAATCAGGCGTTACTGTTTCATTCTTTAGTTATATAGCTAAGTATATGTTTATGTAAAAAGTTTTCATTATTTTATGTAATTGATAAATAATCAAATCAGGCGTTACTGTTTCATTCTTTAGTTATATAGCTAAGTATATGTTTATGTAAAAAGTTTTCATTATTTTATGTAATTGATAAATAATCAAATCAGGCGTTACTGTTTCATTCTTTAGTTATATAGCTAAGTATACGTTTATGTAAAAAGTTTTCATTATTTTATGTAATTGATAAATAATCAAATCAGGCGTTACTGTTTCATTCTTTAGTTATATAGCTAAGTATACGTTTATGTAAAAAGTTTTCATTATTTTATGTAATTGATAAATAATCAAATCAGGCGTTACTGTTTCATTCTTTAGTTATATAGCTAAGTATATGTTTATGTAAAAAGTTTTCATTATTTTATGTAATTGATAAATAATCAAATCAGGCGTTACTGTTTCATTCTTTAGTTATATAGCTAAGTATATGTTTATGTAAAAAGTTTTCATTATTTTATGTAATTGATAAATAATCAAATCAGGCGTTACTGTTTCATTCTTTAGTTATATAGCTAAGTATATGTTTATGTAAAAAGTTTTCATTATTTTATGTAATTGATAAATAATCAAATCAGGCGTTACTGTTTCATTCTTTAGTTATATAGCTAAGTATATGTTTATGTAAAAAGTTTTCATTATTTTATGTAATTGATAAATAATCAAATCAGGCGTTACTGTTTCATTCTTAAGTTATATAGCTAAGTATATGTTTATGTAAAAAGTTTTCATTATTTTATGTAATTGATAAATAATCAAATCAGGCGTTACTGTTTCATTCTTTAGTTATATAGCTAAGTATATGTTTATGTAAAAAGTTTTCATTATTTTATGTAATTGATAAATAATCAAATCAGGCGTTACTGTTTCATTCTTTAGTTATATAGCTAAGTATATGTTTATGTAAAAAGTTTTCATTATTTTATGTAATTGATAAATAATCAAATCAGGCGTTACTGTTTCATTCTTTAGTTATATAGCTAAGTATATGTTTATGTAAAAAGTTTTCATTATTTTATGTAATTGATAAATAATCAAATCAGGCGTTACTGTTTGGAAATCAACTACATTAAAGTTGTTGAAAGTCAATTTGCTAACGTTTCATTACCCTAGCTTTATTACACGGGTCTTAGGTAATTGAATTTTAACATCTTTAATTTTATTTATGGTTCGGGAGGATTTGGGGTGGTGGATATTCTTAGAACGTCACTACACGGTCGGTATATATAAGTGTTTACTGAAGACTTTTTTATTTAAAACTTAATAGGCAAACTAACTTAATGATGGTAATGGCTACTGCAGTTAGTAGGCACCTGCAGGCAACTTCAAACAAAGAAGACTAAAAATGTGTTATCGTCTCTGAGGACTAAGATGCTATATCTCTCAGGCTGTTGTTTTACTGGTTCTTGCTCTTCAGACTGGAACACAACAGTGCAGTAATGCATTGCGCTATAAAGACAGTATTTTAACTGACAGCCTCTCCCACACAGATAAAGTTTACCGCTATCAACAACGTTATCAAGTGGATTGGCGATTCCAATATCTTTAAGTTTTGCACGTTTTATACTCCCTGTCTAAGTATAAAAAATTTGAAAGTTTGTTGGGATGTTTATGTCTGAATCGCTTAAAACTACTAAACAGATTGTCATGAAACTTAGAAATATTATAGATAAAAACCAGAACATGACAAAAGCTATAGTTTTCGTATAAGAAAAGTTTTGTTTAAACCAAAATAACAGCAATTTTAATACATGTTGCAATAAAATATTCATCCATTTTTAATTAAAATGTAAGTGGAATCGCAGTTAAAAGCTAGTGCTTAGTATGTAATGTGCGCGGGTATTTACTTTAACGTAAAAGTATTAAGAAGTCGCTGCCGCCCATCTCCCGGTATGTTCCCCTCTGGCGCCCCGTGCGACACCCACGCGATATGTTTGGATATTTAGACCGCCACCACACGAGTATTTAAAGTAAGGTGGTTAAATAAAAGTAACTCAATTACCGATAGATTCAATACGACGCCTATATTATTAGGTGAATAAAGGTTAGAATAGAAAAAAAAATGCGCGGATTGAACTTCTTTTTTTATTGTAGTAATCGCGACACTTCTTACTTGAAATAAAAATAATTAGAAACTTATTTTGGAATTGCTACTTAAAATTTACCTACAGTGAGAGAAAATTGGTCTGGCTCACCAGGAAGGGTAAATGGAATAGGTAAACTCACGGTTAGCGGCAGCGGCGATCAACTCCAACTTGGCTTCAACGATATCTTCGGATGTGGAAGGCTTCAGTCTTCCTTGACCACACTCCTACGTGATTATATAGTCTATGCACACATCTGGGTCGACCCGGCACACTCACTAACGCTATTTACATTGATTTTCATATTGGAAGTATTAGACAAGAACAGCCATTACCGATGCAGTTCGTCTTGAGTCTCGATTACATGTGGGTATCGATCGCGTCTACTTCTTTTACAGACGCTTTTGTTGTGGGCCAACAGATGGCGCCATAAGTTTGTTGTGCGGTTAATTGGAAAGAAGGATGCAATAGAAAAGTAAGGAAAGCAAGCCAGTACATAATTCCCCCCATTTGAAATCGTTTCAGATTTCATGAGTAAATAATCAATAGCAGTTCTCACTATAAAATTAAATACTAAAAATAGAAGCTAGCTTAGAATAATATGTACCTAACTTACTATAGTATTCACAATTAAATTTTCGTTGCATACCTATTGGAATGGTATATAAGGTAACATAATTTGACAACTAAATCTACCAGCTAAATAACAAAAGGCTATAATATTAATTATGAAAAAAAATTGACAAGTATTGGTATATTATTGATTTAATGGTAGAGGACACAGTTTATTCACTGGTCTCTTAAGGAGTCCATTAGTAGTGCGTAGGGTGACCACACGCACTACACCGTCTTTGCCGGGATGCACGTCTTGAACTCTACCTGAACGCCACTCTAGTGGTGGTAAATTATTATCGACAATTAATACAATATCTCCGACGTGAACATTCGGTTGTTCTCGAAACCATTTAGCGCGTTGCTGTAAGGTATGGACATAATCGCGTTGCCAAATATGCCAAAAAGACTGTATAATTTTTTGCAACATCTGCCAGTGGGTCCGAGGGGAAACATATTCATTAGAGAGTTCAGGTTCTGGTAACGATATAAGAGTACCGTGGGCCAAAAAATGTCCAGGTGTAAGAATATCGACCTCATTAGGATCCGGGGATAGACAGCACAACGGTCTCGAGTTAAGTACGGCTTCGACTTTAGTAAGGATCGTTATTAGCTCCTCGAATGTCAACACTTGTGACCCTATAACGCGTTTTAAGTGGAACTTCATTGATTTTACACCGCTCTCAAATATGCCACCAAAATTACTCCCGGTAGGAGGGTTCAGACGCCAGACAATATTTCGTTTCGCAAGACTAGACTCAAGCGAATCATTGTTCTTATAAACCATTTGTTGTAGTTCGTTAAGGTAGTGCCGGGCACCAATAAAGTTAGTGCCGCAGTCGGTCACTATGAAGGTACAAAGGCCACGACGAGATACGAAGCGATCTAACGCCGCCAGAAAGGCAGAAGTCGATAGCTCGGTTACTGCCTCAAAATGGATAGCCTTTACTGCAAGGCAAACGAATACACACACGTAGGCCTTGTACGTACGAGCGTTTCGTCTACGACTTTCCTTCACTATGAATGGACCGGCAAAGTCAATTCCCACATTTTGGAAACACCGCGTTGATTGTACTCTAGGCGACGGAAGATTTCCCATTAAAGGTTGGCAAGCAACGGGTTTTACCCTAAAACATGCAATACATTTGGATAAACGCGACCGAATTAAGTTACGAATGCCAAGTATCCAATATCTTCGCTGAATAATCGATTGAAGAGTACGAGAACCGCAGTGTAAGTAATTAACATGAAAGTAAACATGAAAATAATAAGCAAAGATAAGCGAGACGCCTTTGGCAACAGTACGGGATGTTTTGCGGTTGCGGGTAGATTAGATTGTTCTAGACGGCCCCCCACTCGCAGCAATCCCTCATCATCAATAAAGGGATTCAGTTTTTTAACGGCTTTGGTGGCTTTGATTTCCTCTGTAAGATGAAGTTTTTGTTCGTGTCGAACCATATAGACGATAGACTGCTCCAGCTCTGATACGCTCAAGAAATTCTTAGTTTTATAGTTTCGTTTGAACGCTGCTACAGCCCGCAAACACCAAGCTAGCACACGCTGAACGCGGGATAGCGTGGAGTAGCGGTCTAAGAGTCCACTAATAAAATCAAGCTCAGTAGAGCCGTTATCCGTTTGAGACACATGAGCAGTAGAGCGCAACTCGGGTACGGAAGCTTGTGATTCCCATTTGAACTTTATTGGCCAAGTGGAGGAATCGTTAGCGAGCCAACTTGGACCTGACCACCACATACAACATGTCGCCAGTTGTGAACCACTGAGACCTCGACTGGAATGATCGGCAGGATTATCATATGTCGATACGTGTAGCCAGCTATCCAAGGATACATCGTCGATGATTTTCGCAACACGATGGGAAACAAAAGTCTTTAGTTTATGAGGTTCCGTATGTAACCATGCTAGAACTGTGCTACTGTCAGTAAAGGCAATCACTTTACTGACAGGGATTTTATCTCGCAGCAATTTTTGCATGTGCTTAAGAACTCGCCCTAAAAGTACAGCACCGCAAAGTTCTAGACGGTTAACCGATAATGGTTTTAGGGGTGCGACTTTTGATTTTGCAATCAGCAGATGCGTTCTAAAATGGTTGGCACGAACTGTCCTTAAGTACACACAACATCCATATGCCTTTGAAGAGCCATCACAAAAACCAATCAATTGATAACTTTCGGCGTCATCATATGTAATTCTACGAGTCAGTTCAATCTGTTTTACAAGTTGAATTTCAGAGATAAAGTTGTGCCATTGGTGTGCGACCTCAGGTGGAACGAGTTCATCCCAACTCAGCTGAAGGCGCCACATATCTTGAAGCAATAGTTTGGCTATTAGAATGACAGGAGTTAGCCAACCAATTGGGTCATAGATGCGAGCGATATTTGATAATATTGCACGCTTTGTTAAATTGGAATTGAACTCTGAAAACGAATACGTAAAGAAGTCTTCTACGGGGTCCCATTGGATACCCAGAATTTTAAGGATGTGGTCGTGATTTTCATCACAAAAGACCCTGGGTATTTGACAATGTTCGGACGGTAGAGCTGCAATAAATTCGGCCGAATTACTACTCCATTTACGCAGCTCAAATTGAGCACAGCTCAGTAGTTTAATAAGTTCATTTTTCAGCTCAAGTGCTTGTTTTAAAGATGGCGCTCCCGTCGTAATGTCGTCCATAAAAGTGTCATGAAGTAAAACGTCAGCTACTTGAGGAAACTCAGAAGCATGATCGACCGCTAGTTGATGCAGGGTACGAATGGCTAAGTACGGTGAACTAGTTAAACCGTATGTCACTGTATTTAATTCGAATTCACGCACGGGATCAGCTGGAGAATTTCTCCACAACACGTGTTGCCACCCTCGGTCTTCCGGACGTAAATCTATATTGCGATACATTTTCGAAATATCGGAGGTGAACACGATTGCGTGAAGACGAAATTTTGTTAGTGTATCAACAATGTCGTTTTGTAACTTAGGACCAGTGTATACGATATCATTTAATGATTTTCCGTTCGTCGTTTTGGCGCTTGCATCAAAAACGACACGTAGTTTTGTCGTAGTACTCTGAGGGCGGAGTACACACTGATGCGGAATTACAAATTTGCCTGATCCAACGTCTGCGGGTTGCATATGCCCCAGATCTGAATATTCCATCATAAAATCAGAATAGTCCTTTTTTAATTCTACATTGCGCTCAAGTCGCTTTTCGAGTTTGAATAAGCGTGATTTTGTCATATCGAAAGATTCACCCAGATCATCGCAAGGTTTCCTCAGTAACAAAGGGACGACGTAACGACAGTCAGGTTTACGTGACACAAGAGTGGAGTATAGTTCCTCACATTTTACCTCTTCGCGGTTCGCTATAAATGTTTTCGGTGGTTCTTCGACCTCCCAAAAACGCTTGACCACGTCATTCAAAAGCCGCGTTGAAGAAACGAGGGAAGACACCATAGGTGGAGAATGAGAGCTGTAATTAATTTTGCCAGTGAGCACCCACCCAAAGACACTGTGTAGAGCGACTGGTAAACCAGGACCTATTTCTAGGCGTTGGCCATCATAAATTTTATGGAATAGTTCTGCGCCCAGCAACAAGTCTATATTAGTGGGTTTGTCGAACTGTTTGTCTGCTAGAACTAGATGTTTGAAATTCGCACGAACCCCAGAAGGTACTTCTACGACAGGCATTTTACTTGTTATGGTATTCATTATTATAGCATTAATAGTGAAGTTTGGACTATCAGAATCCGTTGGCATTACCACGCATGAAGTTTCACCCTTAATTTGATGCACTACATTTTTTCCTAAGCCTGCTACAGCTAAATTGCAGCGACGAATGGGCAACCCTAAACGTTGAGCGAGTGATAACGTCATAAAACTATCCTGAGCTCCACTGTCAATAAGTGCGCGGGCAGTAGTATACTGAGCGGGAGCACCACAACCGCGCACGCGCACTACACATGTGCCGAGTAGAACGAGAGCACGACTGTGACCAACGTGAGCGCTGGTAGTCACGGAGCTCGCAGTCGCGGTTAAGTCGTCAGCCGTAGCTGCTGTTTTATCGATAGTCCTGCCAGTGGAGCAACACGGAACAGCAACAATGGCGGTGCCATCGTGGAGCAACGAATGGTGACGCTCACCACAAGTTGAGCATGTATTTTTCAAAAAACATTTATTGGCATTATGATTTAAACGTAAACAATTCATGCAAACATTTTTATTAGACACTAAGCCATATCTTTCAGAAATATCAAGTTCTTGAAACTTCGGACATTTGAAAAGCGCATGTGGCGCCCCGCAACACAGGCAATCAGCTGTTTTATTTGCAGCATTTGGACCTATAGCAGTGTTCGAAGGCAATGATGTAGTTTTATGATATTGTTTATTATTGTGACTGTTTCGTGTCCCGGTGGCACGCACAGAGTTTTTATGCAACTGTCCTGACCGAAAAACAGAGTCAGAACAATTACCCGGTTGACTAACTTCTAGCACTTTAACATAACTTTGTAAAAAAATTAATAAATCAGAAAAGGTAGGAATTTGCTCCCCGTTTTGCATCTCGAAACGTTTACGCGTATCAGAATCTAAAACACGTGCAGCTAAATAAAATAAAATAAAATCATCTAGGTTCTTAATTTTCATAGCTTTCAGGGCATTAACGGTTTCATTCAACATATTAGTTAAGTTACGTAAATCGGCATAGTTACCAGACTTCAAAGGAATAAAGCTACAAATTTTATTCAAGTACGTTGCGGCCAAAATTCGTTTATTTTGGAACCGCTCGATAAGAGCTTCAAAAACAATTTGGTAGTTGTCAGACGTAACTGGCACTCCTTTCGCGATAGACAGCGCCGAACCCGAGAGACACGTCAACAAATAATGAAACTTTTCGATTGACCTTATATTATTGTTTTCATGTACAAGTGTGGAAAATGTATCGAAGAAAGTTTGCCAATGTTCAATGTTTCCATCAAATTTCGGTAATTCGAGTTTTGGTAAACGTGCTTGCGCGTATGGTTTCATACTATGATATGATAATCCGGAAGTCAAACTCGGGTCCGGGTCGGATCGCGCGTGGGCTCGAGTGCGACCCTCGCTTAGAGCAGCCCTGGCGGCATCGACGGCGTAGTACATGTCGTCAAAGGCAATCACGGGCTTCATATCAATAATATCGTCCGGCTTTAATTTTAACTTTAACTCGTTTATTTGATTCGTATAATCCAAGAATTCTTTACGCACTAAATCAATGCGCTTAAACCTAGCCTCGAATTGAGACGTAGAAGTTGTATCCGTTTGGATATTCTTCGATAAATCATATATTATTTCTCGAAATGCATATTCTCTTTGAATAGTAAGCAACTTGAGTTGTCTCTCAAATTCAGTAGCGTTCGACTTTGTTTTATCTGTCATTATGTTTGAAGTTATAAATAATCAAACCGTAAATTTAAAACAAACCTTAAATTATATAATAATTATATATAAAACAAATTTTTAACCAACCAATAACGTCGCTATTAATAGGTAGATATATATTGTGCCACGCCTATTGAAACAACGATCAGTATTGAATATGTGGTGTAAATTTTTAACCTACTACCTCCGTGTTTAGTTACTACAAAAGGAATTATAATTCATGTAATGAATATCAGAGAATAATTCTGCCTATTTTTAAAATTATATCAAATAAATTTAGTAAGTTGCTTCTTATTATATCGTTCAAATTAAAACAATGAAATGAGTAGGTACTTTACTTAACTTTTATTTGTAAAAGTTTTTTTTTTATTTTTTATTTGAATTGCTATGAACTGTAATTTTGGAGTTTTCGAATGAATTGAACCCAAAATACCATAGGACATTCGCGCTCGTACGGACCACTATGAATAAAGGTTAGAATAGAAAAAAAAAATACGCGGATTGAACTTCTTTTTTTATTGTAGTAATCGCGACACTTCTTACTTGAAATAAAAATAATTAGAAACTTATTTTGGAATTGCTACTTAAAATTTACCTACAGTGAGAGAAAATTGGTCTGGCTCACCAGGAAGGGTAAATGGAATAGGTAAACTCACGGTTACCGGCAGCGGCGATCAACTCCAACTTGGCTTCAACGATATCTTCGGATGTGGAAGGCTTCAGTCTTCCTTGACCACACTCCTACGTGATTATATAGTCTATGCACACATCTGGGTCGACCCGGCACACTCACTAACGCTATTTACATTGATTTTCATATTGGAAGTATTAGACAAGAACAGCCATTACCGATGCAGTTCGTCTTGAGTCTCGATTACATGTGGGTATCGATCGCGTCTACTTCTTTTACAGACGCTTTTGTTGTGGGCCAACAGATGGCGCCATAAGTTTGTTGTGCGGTTAATTGGAAAGAAGGATGCAATAGAAAAGTAAGGAAAGCAAGCCAGTACATTAGGTATATCGGTTAGTGTCACGATGATTTCCAGTCAAACCAAAAAATAAATCCGCACGACTAGACTATACATAATATTTTAACCATTATTTGAATCAGTTGTGAACTCGACTGGCGTGGAGGCATCTCGTTAATCATTTTGACAATAGCTTGGACAATAGGCGCGGACAAATAATCAACACAATTGCAAATGTCTTCACACATGATTTTCTTTCTTTATCAGTTCAATTATGTAAACATTACGTAATATTTTTTTTACATAAGGAAGTAAAGAGAAAGCCTATATTATCTTCTCGCTCAGCAAGTACAAGCGGTTTCATTTATACGCAGTATTAATATAAAATTGTGCAAAATGTGTTTATAACAAATGATACGCATGGATGCGTATAATTTGTTATAAACACATTTTCACTATCCATTAAATATAACCTCACTCAACGTAAATACTGTTGAGTAGTTTGTTATGTGATCATTTAATTCTTATATTTTTGGTTTCTTTCGTTTACGTGAACACCACACATTTAAATCACATTATTTTTCAAACCCCCTGTGACTAGGGGTAACGTAAAGTACTTTAAAATTCGAGAATATAAAAAGATTAATATGCGCGATAAAATACGGAAAACCTAGTTTCCTTTAAATTACATATTTTTCTAAAACACAGGATACGATAACATCCAATAATTGACTGGTATCGGAAGATCGCAATTAGGGTTTGTTCACGGCAATGCTTTTGTGCTCGCTCATACAATGCTTCATGTTGTTGTATTGTGTAGAGCAAGAAATGAAACAACTGAAGTATTTGCAGCTTCAGCGCATTTCATGATAACTCTTTTGTAAATTTTCATTGTGTAATTTTTTTCATAAGATAAGAAAAATTAATGGAAAATAAAATGGAAGCAATGCAATCATAAGCTTTTTAATGCTGGTTTGTTACGAAAGGACTACATAAACTTTTGTGAACGCTTGATTTTACTACCCATCCATTTTGCATATAACTCTTATTAAATCTAATAAACCGCAATAATGAAGAAGAGAGACTTAGATTTATATGTGGTAGAGCCATGTTGCAGCTATGTTAATAGTATAGTTGTAGCACGAATGGGTCGGCTCAATCAGTGAAGCAACAAGCTCTCACAGAATACCAGTGTAAAATCGCTGCTTAAAAGGCCTTCTACACGATCGGGACCAACCACCAACCATCGTGTCCTTGGTCGGGTCAACCTATTTTTGTATTCGTTCTACACGTTTGGTTCAAAGCGTAAAAAATTAGCTAAATATAGCTACTTGTCTTTCGAAGCAACAAAAGATCGGTTTGGCAATAACTTTTTTATGCTTTAAAGGAGAAGTAAAACAACGAAAAAAGAAAGTGGATGAAACTGTGGCTAAAAGAGCGAACTACTTTGAACCATCTCACTTTTTCAAGGATTCTTGATTCTGAAGTCTTTCAAAATTGTCTAAGAATGGATCAAGACACCTTTAATGAATTACTTGAAATAGTGCGCCATTGCAACGTGCGGTGACGTAATATACCCCACGACGACTGTCAAGCGTGCACTGAGGCGCTCTCGTCGGCCGACAGCTTACCACATGGTGGGGGTCAACCACGGACTCGACGTATCGTGAGGGATGCGCTCGCGGAAGGATCTTCTAGGTGTGAGTTGTTTGTGTTTAGCAGTGAGCACATACAACCGCCGATACGACATACTCCGCCGATCGTCGAGTCCGCTGATTCCCGTGGCCGTCACCGGCCCCTAGGCAGATTCTTGGCGCTTTAAGACGCTCGTGTCTATTGTGCCTAGTCGCGTCCTTAAAGTGCCACCACCGCACTTCCCCCAACCCTTTTCTTATAAAAGGGGTAGGCAGTGCCCATAGTGATTAAGCCAACGATTCACCATCCCTATCATCCGCGTCGCGCATCACTGCCGATCGGCTGGTATTTTAGATAGGGCCTTAGATTGATTACCTGACTCACCTGATAGGTAGGGTTTTAACAACATGTCTGATAAGGACAAGGGGGAGCCCCCACCCAGAACCAGAAAACCACCGGACCGTCCTGGCGTTTTGGAAAGACCAATAGCGTACAGGGATATATTCAACCCGGAACGGACTAGAGTAGTGTCCTCCTACTCTCATATCCCAACCCGTAAGCCTTCGTCGCCAGGTAAAGAGCCCGCACCGAGGGCCGCGCTCTCACCCATCGTACCTGAGTGTACGACTGGGCGCAAACCGTTGCCCCAGCAACAGCGGGCCAAGAAAACGCCACGAAGGCACACTCCACCCGAAACCGCAACATCCCTCCAGGAGAAGAGGCAATGCGTCGGATCCCCTTAATCTTCGGAATATTCTACATCCGCAGAAGAAAGCGACCGTCAACAACCGGAGAGACTAATCCGCAGATCGCCACCTAAATCGCCATTGCCGACTAAACAACCCCTCCCAGATCACCTGATCACCATTCCAGCATGGATGCTGTTGATCTGGAGCAGGGAGGAGAAGGGTCGTACGGGTAGAGATCAACCACGTATGCGACCCTAGCACCATCTGCGGGGCACTCACCGTCCGGGCCAACTACCAACCCGTCAGGCCGGCCATCGGACGATGGTCAAAGGTCTTTGACCAGCTACGTCCAACTGGCAGCTGCCCCAGCAGTACCAAGGACCAGGACAGTTGAGGCACTAAAACCCAATCCGGACGAAACATCGAAAAGATACCCGCCCATAATGGCTGAGTGCCTCCCGGACTGGACGAAGTACTTTGAGTTGCTCAACAAGAAGTTGGGCCACCCACCGAATGCTCGTCCGTTCGGGAAGGGGGTTAGGTTCACCCCCCAAAGTCCGGAAGAATTCCGGAAGGTGCAAAAGTACCTAATTGAGATCACCGATAAAGTACCACCCATGTCCTGGTACTGCTACACACCCGAGGATGACAAGCCCACAAACGGATCCATCCGCGATAGAGGGGGTTATCAGGGCAAAGTGATACCTGATCAAATACGTAAAAGGGATCCCCCCTCGTGGACCACCTGAGCCTGGAGTGCCTAAATAAATTGTACCAAGTCGACGAACTCCTGTACATAAAAGGAGTCATCCTAGAGGCCTGCCAAGGAAGAGCGGGTCCATCGCAATGCCACCGCTGCCAGGCCTTTGGCCACGCATCCATGAACTGCTTCAGGCCAGTTAAGTGTGTTCGCTGCGCCGGAGACCATATCGCCAGTAACTGCCCAAGGGGTAGAGACGAAGAACCGCGATGCGCAAACTGCGCCAAAAATCATACAGCCAACTATCGCCGCTGCCCAGTTCTGAGGAGTATTGCAAGGAAACAGGGGATCACTCTACCGGGCCTACTCCCAGAAGAGCCCACGAGGGTGCACCAGAGTCGTCCCAGGGCCGTGGTCCAAGAAGACTGGTGAACTACAATCAGAGGAAAGGGAAGGCAACCCGCCCCTCCTCCACCCGTCACGGCACCTATGGAAACGGTGGTGCCGATTATAACCACATCTAAGGCAACCACCGGGGCGACTCTTCAGCCCCCCGCTAACGACGCAATCGAGCGTCTAACCTCCCAAAAGAGTAAGTGGGGGAGGAAGAAGAAGCAGAAGGTGCAGCCCCCTCCTCAGACAGCAACCTCTACCCCGACCCCAGCGGTATCGATAGCCCAGGCGCAGGTTACCAAACAACAGAAGAAAGCCAGAATGGGTAGAGTGCCAGAAAGGGCTCTATCGGAAAATAGAGCCCGCTCTACATATAGAGCGCACTCCACCCATATACAAAGAGCTGTACACCAACACCCGAGAACAGTGCCAACGCCTTCACAGGCTCCAAGAACACCATCAGCTGGCTTCGAGACTGCTGACGCCATCCAACGTTTGGTTGGCATAGCAATCGAAGTCGGCAGTCAGGTCCTGGCCGATATTAGAGCCAGGACAGATCCGTTTAAAGCAGTGATGAAGGCGCTGGCAAACCTCCTGGCACGGTACTGTGGAGGAGTCTAAGCTGCGCCTCCTCTACTGGAACCCGGGTGGAATACAGCAGAAGCTGCATGAACTCCGCACCGTCGCCCAACAACAAGACATACAAGTGATCTTGCTGGGAGAGACGAAATTAAACCCGAACACGTACGTAAAGCTGCCCAATCACCACATGTGCAGGAGGGACGAGGTCACTTCTTCTCAAGGGGCCGCCTACAGAGGGACGGCGGTTCTAGTGAGAAGGGACATCGTCCATCAAGAACTCGATCTCAAAATGTTGACTCGATAACAAAATGTTGACATAATCATGAACATTATTATATGTAATCAATAAAATGCTATCGCAATTTAAACGTGACATCTCTGGGTAAAGTGTCCTTCCGATTGTGATGTGGTGTTATAACATTCTCATTTCAATAGAGAAGGTCTCACACACATGAAGCTCAAAAGCATTACACTGCTGTTTTACACTGGCATTTAATATGAGCTTGAACCATAGTGGAACAGATCTATACGTGGTGCAGCCCTAATTCGTTGCAACGCGGTTTTATTACGTATATACTATATTGTCTGCATCGTCATCATTACAGCGCATCAGAAGTCCACTGTTGAACATAAGTTTCCCCCTAACTTGCCTCTAGGAGAATCTGGCCATAGCTGCAACGTTTGCGAGACGGTTTGGTAACCGCAGTACAATATAAGTTTGAGCAGTTTTCCTGCTCCCGATCTATTGTTTCAGTTTCCCTTTGCCACCCCTTATCACACCGTCGTATGGTGTAGTTTTCTTGCACTGCCACTACACGGCATAAATATAAATTACATCCAAGCCAAATTTAAAATCATAACCGTGAAATAGTTACATATATTTTTTATAGAATAAGGGTGACAAACGAGCACACAGTCCACCTGATGATGGTAAGTGGATGTTGTGGCCCATAGACATCTGTATTTATCTTCAATTAAGAATCAAAATGCAGATGCGTTGCCAACCCTGAGGTCTGAGATGAAATGCCTCGTTTCCAGTAAAAAGGGTCTCTGGTTCTCTACGCTCACCATACGAAACACAGCAGCATTGAGCTGCTATTTTACACTGGTATTCTGTGAGAGCGTGGTCCTGCCCCGGCAACCACAATATAGCATTGCTCTACCACGTAAAACAGACATCTACAGACACTGTGACGATATCTTCCATATGTTTATACCGAATTCCGAAAGAGAAATTTCGATAATTATTTTTAGAAAATGCTCTTTTTAAAACATTCATATAAAAATATGCTTTTACGTACACTATTTCATCAAATATTTTCCGATGAATTTTCAGTTCCTAGCTACATCGAACACTACATTCATTTATAATGCCCGCTTTGACACGCATCCATTTTGGTTTTTGTTTACAATAGCTTTCAAAAAATGGTACCTAGTCGCGAAACGGTCGTATAAGTATATTTCAACTAAGAGAGAATGTGTGTAAAAATCTATACAATCCGATCTATATTTTAATAATAATGCGACACATATAAATAAAATTGAAAATCTTGTTTGTAATTTAGTAGTATTTGCCTTTTATTGAGCTGAGTGGGTTACTTGCAGGCCATTACTACAAAAATAACCTTTACTTAAATTATTGTCTGTCTGTTTGTTTGTCCGCCTTCGGGGTAATCTTTGGAACGGCGGAAGCTTAACCGATTGTAATGAAACTTTAGAAATAAATGGAGATCAATGCCAGTGATTTAAACTATATTTTATCCGAAAAACTTGGAGATTTTTTTTGAGAATTCCAAATATTTATAAAATAAATTGTCTTTAATTATATCTTAAATCCAAATAATGTTATATTAATGGATCCTATCTAGGCGAAGCCGGGGCTTGAATTAAATACTAGACTGAAGCAGTTCAAGCACGATTTTGCAAATATCACGACCAAAATGTTACATGAAACGCTGATAAAAAATGTTATTATAGTGTAAAGGAATTTCAAAATAACATTAATATGCTTACGACATTAAGGTCATTAATTATAAATGGCGTAATGAATTCTATAAATTGAATTAAATAATATGACATCTATTCGATTTCTCACTGTTGCTTTTTATGACAGCTGCGGGACGGAGCGCGGTGGCGGAGGTTCTTACATTGATACTACGTGGTGCAATGTCTGAATAAATGGCTTTACTGTTAGTAATACTTCATTCAATCACTTCATTATTCAGGACTATAACCGACAGCACGTTGTCACTAAAGAGCCGCTCGGCCGCCCAATGGCCGCTCAAAATTGAGTGACCAATGTTTTGTTAATTTTAGATTTATTGTGGATTTTCGTGCATAATATTTTATGTTTTGCGGCTTGTAGTTGTAACTTTTCACGTGGTAGAGCCACACTGCAGCTAAATTATGGTTGTAGCACGAATAGGTCGGCTCGACCGAGGTAGGATCACGCTCTCACAGAATACCAGCGTAAAATAGGAGCTTATTGCTGCTGTGTTGCATATGGTGAGTGTAGAGGACCGGAAACGATTTTGACTTGAAACGAGGCATTCTATCTTAAAATGCATTGGCAATTTGATTGTTAATTGAGAATAAATCCAAATGTCCATGGGTCTCACACACAGCACCCACTTACCATCAGGTGGACTGTGTGCTCGTTTTTCATCCTTATATATCGTTATATATATATATATATATATATATATATATATATATATATATATATATATATATATATATATATATATATATATTTCTCCTAATAACGCGCAGTGGCCCGGTGTATTGTGCTTTCAGTGCTCTTCTCAAACCATCCTTTCTAAGGATACATACTGTGTAGCCTCTAAGTCTTTTTGTACAAATACTGATTTGAATCCATGACTTGTTACGGGAACCGGTTTTAGATTAGCAATGTACTGTCGCAAACGTGACACAAAATCCACAAAAATATAAAAGTGAAAATATTCGCCTGGACCTGTTAGTGATTTTCCAAAGAAAAATTTTACTGAAGAACAAGGTAAGTCGTTTTTTCAAGCCTTCCGAATACCCAGTAATACAATAAAAGTCAATTCATTTAATTCCCCCGTGAGCCATTAATGCAACCTTCAAAGTTCGTGACCTATTAATACTGTTGCGCGGCTAAGTTGACATCTGGCACTAGCGCCATCGAGTGTTGGGTAACGGAGCGTGGGGAGAGCTTTCCAGAAAATGACATCACTAATCTTTCAACTGATGGCGCCATCTGTTGTCGAAACGAAGAACTAAGCTTCTGGAAGCTGACTCTCGAACTTTCGGCGCTTTGTCGATTGGTGCGCGTATTTACTTGAATGTTCTGGATGATTCGGTACTAATGTGTATTTATAGGCATATTTTATTGTCACGAACCTCAAGCTCGTAACAATACAACCTTCAAAGTTCTATGCATGCGTTCCACCATGCCGTTCGCAGAGAGAGAGATCCACATAACTTCACGAGTTCTTTGAAGAGTTTGACTTTAACTGACAACCTCGGTCTGCGGTTATAGTTTCTGGATAGCCAAAACTACAAACTCATATTTCATAACATGCCCTTGCTACACTTTCTGCACTTATGTCATACAAAGGAGTAAATTCCAGCACACTCGATAAGTGAATCTGTCAATGGCGGTGAAACAGTATTTATAGCCTGATGATGGTGGTAATTGGCATATGAGACCTATATGAATGTGTGAGAATCTTGATCCAGCTAACTTGGTAAATGGCAGAGAAATCTGGCACGCTTTTGTATTTCGGGTCAAATCGCACCAATACCTTCATATAGAAGACCATGTAAACCTTTTCGTCATAAGCTTTATAGACGACCTACCACCTGGGTGACTCATACTTATACCTAACTCTGCGTGAGTTGCTTTATTTCAACTGATAGGTATAGAGAGCCAGTGTACTTACAGGCTATGAGACATTCCATCTTACTCCCCAAAGCTGACAACGCGTCCATGGCCTTCTTGGCTTGAATCCGTTGCAGATGTTCATGGGCTGCAGTAGAAACTGACAATCAGATGGATTTAATTTGTCACTTTAAAACATATTCACATTCAATACATACGTACGTACATATACGAAATATTAAACTTTGAATTTTAATTAATTTGTTGAAATTATAAAAAAAATTGTCGCATGATAAGGTTTTACACAAGCTGTTTTAATGTGTAATTAAGTATTTAACGACCACACAGAAATATTAATGGCGTAATATTTCATATTTATCGATGCCGCGGAAATGATTCGTTTGGCTTTATACTCTGGCTATGAAAATATTACAAAAATGATAATATTGTATTTATTGTCTGTTTCAAGCCAGAAACTTTTGATATGTAACTTTGTGCTAATTTATCATACATTGTGTAATATATGATTTTTATGTATCGTATTTTTAATCTTAAAAGTAAACACTCTAAAATAAAGGGTACTTTTGGACTTTACAATAACAATTAATTTATTCATTCATTATTTATTTATTTTTATTTATTTATTTATTACAAAAACAGTAACAACATCATAAAAGTACAAAACCAAGACGATGCTGTACAAAAACCAAACAATAACTGATAAATATAACTACTGACATAAAATATATACTTATACAATTATAATTAAGAAACAAAAAATTATAATAAAACCTCACAGACCCTGTGCGCCGCTTCTGTGAACTTTGCCAGGCTGCAGTGGTAAATGTCCGTTTCTTCGGAAATAATATTCAATAACTTTAAAGCCCGCGACATAGGTGCAAACCTGAGCAGATTTGTCCTCGCGTGCGGCACCTTACCACCGCCTTATCAGGCACAAACAGCTGCAACACCTCCAGTACCTCAGGATGGTGTAGCTGGCCACGCAAGACTCGCCACACGTACTTGCAGAGTGCGACGTCTCGCCTCACACCAAGCTGGCTGTACCCGACCATGCCGATCACGAACATGCTCGGGTACATCAGCGGGTAAAAAGGATAAACGCCGTACTCCTTTAAATAAAGGAACCGCGTGAATTTATTTTGAATTTTTTCCACCATGTTGATATATTTATCTTCATGGGGATTCCAAATAATTGCACTCGTTTCCAGCCGGCTGCGAACAAGTGCATTGTATAAAACTTTAATAATCGCCGTACTAAGAAAATCCCTGCAACTCCTTATGATAAAACCTAAGTTTCGGAATGCCTTACCGTAGATATCTTCAATGTGATTACGAAACGTTAACTCCGCCACCATCTGCACACCTAAGTCATGTACGAAAGTAACGCGCGGCATTACCGTTCCGTCAACCTCATACCGATATTGCAGCGGCGCCTGTCTGCGTCCGTAACTTATCACCTCACACTTTGTTGTGTTAAAATATAACTTATTAATAGCACTCCACTGCACGACCCTATCTATATCTCGCTGAAGCTGCTCACAATCCGAAACGTCTGCTACCGACAAAAACAGTTTTAAGTCGTCTGCAAATAGGAGACATTTCGAGACCTAAATGACCTCTGGGAGATCATTTATCAATAATATGAACTCCAAGGGACCCAAATTACTCCCCTGGCTCACACCCGAAATCGTGAAGTAAGGTTCGGATTCATACCCTGCAAACTCGACGTACTGCCGGCGTTCACCAAGGTAACTCACGAAAAATTTTAAAAGATGCGGTGTGAAAACCACCGCCGCAAATTTTTCTAAAAGGATATCGTTATCAACGGTATCAAAAGCTTTCCGAAAGTCGAAGTAAGCGGCATCCACCTGCACCCCAGCGTCGATAGCTGACGTCAGGTATGTCATAAATGACAGCAAGTTACTCGCTGTACTTCGGCCCGGCCGAAACCCATGCTGAACATCAGTCAGCTGCGAACTGACCTGCGTATAAATACATTTTTGTAATGCGGATTCAAATACCTTGGCGAACGCAGACAGCACCGCCACAGGTCGGTATCCGCTTACATCTGAAGTCGAACCTCCTTTACACACCGGTATTACTCTTGTCAATTTCCATTCTTCGGGATAGTAGCCTTCTCGGAGACACAGGTTAAAAACGTGAAGCAGAGGCTTTTCAAAAACAGAGCGACCGTCTTTGACTATGTAATGTGGTATACCGTCAGGGCCTACAGAGCACTTAGGCTTGAGGTGTGCGAGAGCGGTGCGGATGTCGCGCACGCTCAGCTGGCAGACGTGCACACGCGCGCTCGCCGCACGCTCCGCCGCTTTCGGATCCAGCGCCGGCCGCGTCTCGCTATATACAGTTTGAAAATAAGACGCGAAACATTGCGCACTCGACTGATCACGTAACTCTAGACCATTTTTTGTTACTCGAGTTTTGTTTCGTCTAGACTGCTTACATCTTACGTAATTCCAAAAAGATTTCGGATCGTCCTTAAAATTCGGCTGTAATTTCTCCTGGTAGGCTTCATAGTTGACTTTTAACTTATATTTTATCTGAGATCGATACCGAGCAAACGCTTCGTAATCACATTGCGCACTCGTCATTTTATACAGTTTACGATACCTCCACTTTCGCTTTATATCGCGTATTAAATCGGATGAGTACCATACCTGGCATGATTCCTATTAAGTTTGGCCCTACGGGCTCTAGGAATACAACGGTCTACTACCTCATTTACAACCGTATATAGGTACGATATGGCTACCTCCGGGGTGTCAATTTGATACAAATTACCCCAATCAATTTGTTGAAAGCTATCGTACAATATATGAAAGTTGGCTTTATAGAAATTCCATCTCCGTATAATACAAGATTTATCAATCTCATCACGAGAATAGAGGCGCTGCACCTGCTGCTCCCTGGCAGTGCCCATCGTCACGCTGACATACACCGGAGGATGTTGTACGTCAATATCTACTAACGGATCATTACACAACTTTACCTCCACTTCACGTGCTAAAAACGTTGTAAATACTAAATCTAAAGTACGGTCGTTAATATTACGGACATTATTTACCTGGCGAAATCCACAGACGGCGTTAAAATATTCCATATAACTGTGCATTTCCACAGGTGCTGAAGGCATATTAAAGTCACCAAGCACTATAACATTATTGTATTTAACACAAATATTTTCTAATATGAGAAATAATTGCATATATTCTCTAGCTACACTATGCGGTGGGATGTAAACAACGCAACATAGAAACATAAACTTCTTATCACGATGTACAGTCGCACACACAATTTCAAATAAGGCGGTGTCCACATTGCCGACAGGAACGCTTTTCAACTCCAGCGATGACGAAGAAGCTAGAAATACTCCTCCGTGCTTGCGGGCATCAGCTCGATCGCATCGCAGTATTTGGAAACCGGGTGGTATAAGTTCACCGGCATGTATGGATCTATGAAGACTTGACTCCGTAGTTGCAAATAAGTCGTATGGTGACTCCAAAATATTCAAATAAAAAGTAGATAATTTTGTTCTAAGTCCTCTATCATTCTGGTAGTAAACATTAATGCCCTTATAACAGGTTTTCATTACCTGTTCCCGGTTTACGGGTGTTTCGAAACCACACCCATTCATTAAATCGGGTATGTATTGGCCAACTATCTCTGCAGTTCACTTTTTCAAACGTGGATTCTGGAACACCAATCCTGAATGACGAATAGTCTCTCTTGGTTTTTGGAACAATCTTTTCAATTTTGATATCCTCAGAACCACAATTTTTTTTCACGTGTTTCCTTATCGCATCTTCCGAGGTTTCAAGATGGAGTGACCACACGTGTAAAAACTTCTTCTTCTGTATAGCCTGGAACGAACCGATTTGGGCGTTTCCTCCAGTTTGGATTGCCTTAAGATAGGCCTTCTTAGACTTTTTATGGCCACCTACTACTTTCCATTCTTCAGTCGCAGACGTTTCAATTATAGTTGAATCATCTTTTTCTGAATTGTTTACTTCCAGTGTGGAAGCAGCCTTTTTTGCCCACTGCATAGCTCGGCGCGCGCGCTGCGTTATTTTTTTCTCAGTTATAGCGACCGTATCTGAGGATATCGGTGTCTCGCTTGCACTTGGGACTGTCAGTACCTTAGTCTGTACGTTGGTCTCGCTGGTCGACTGCCCAGCCCGCAATAGGTCGATTGTTCTAGCGGGCATTTCTTCGATTACCCTCTTCAGGTCACTTATCGTCGAAAACAATTTCTCAATAATGCGCTGTTGATTTTCTATCTTCTTATTCTGCGCTTCAATTAGGGTCACTTGCGTTAGGATTTTTGTTGTCAACGCTTCTACATTCTTTGACAAATTGGCGAAAGCAGACTCCACTTTAAAACTTGTCATTTTTACCGAAATACGGAATAAAAACACGGTGACTAAAGTTCTCGTGTCAATGTTAGGACACACTCAAAATACACACAAAATGGTCTGTATTATAGACCCTCACTAGTCTACCGTCCTAAGCCAGCTAAATCCATCAACTTTTTACATATCTTACCAGGTCGTCACTACATCTAGTAAGTGGTCTCCCTACACTTCGCCTACTGATAGGAGACTGCCACACGAGAACCTCTCTTCCCCATTGGTTGTTGGTTCTTTAGCTATATGACAGGTTTATTGCTACTTCAGCTTACTGATCCGTTGGGTTACGTCGTTACAATATTAATGGCACTACTTCTGTATGTCATTCCTACGATAGTGCAATGACGGTGTGATTGTAACCACTAACCCATATCGACCTGTGGGTTTCAAGAGTGGCGATGGAAGGAAACAAAGCTGGAGATAGACAGCATCATTTTCCTAATAACAACAAAAAATTTAAAAACTTGGCTTGCTGACCCACGTTCCAAGCGCGGCAACTATGACAAATATTTCCCTGTAGCCAGTTAATGGGTTAGGCCTGTGTTCAGCAGTGGACGTTAGACTTTTGTTAGGTTATAACGGCATATCAGTATTTGCAAGTCAGCTTTTAAAGAAAAGGAAAGTCGTTGCCAAATGTAAACTATACGTGAAACCCGCTCTGCATATTTTATGCTAATCTGTGACATTGGGTTCAGCGGCTTTGAATGCATGTTCGCTACGTTTTATAAAATAAGGATGACAAACAAGCACTTCATAGTCCTACTAATGTAAGAGGATTCTGTGACCCATAGATATCTTCAATTCAGAAGCTAAATGCATACGAGTTGTCATCCATAAGTAAAAGGTGGAATGCCTCGTTTCCATTAAAAAGGTTCTTCAGTTTGCTACACTCATTAAGCTGTATCATATAACGAGAGACGCGTGCAGGAGACAATTGCTCGGTTGTGAATTGAACTTTTTGCTGCATAGTTATGATAATATGACAGTGCTGATATTCTGTGTTTGGTTTTCCTTAGTCGAGTCGACCTATTCGTGCTACAACCTAATCTTGGTGCAGCGTGACAGCTACACGTATATTACATATATGTTATAATTGTGTAATAAGTAATAAATAAATAAATAAATAATAAAAAATAAATAAATAACTGAACCATGAACCGCGCATGCATATGCGAGATTCAAGAAACTATTTCCACCCATGGTTTTCGGTACTTTGAGCTATATGTTAAGCTAATTGCCATTTTATCCTTCTTACTCGTATCTGCTGGGTTATATCAATTACGCTTATTCATCTGCAGATAACCTTTATGGGTTTCGATGATGATAATGATACAGTCAAAGCGTAGTTCATCCTAGTTCTAGTTGCAGGATGGCATTGCCACATTACAAAATGAAGTCGTATCGTTTGGAGGACGTGATTCTTCCTTGGTCTAACTGCAGCGTAGCTCTACCACATTATAAATCGAAGGTGTGTCTTTTGAGAGCGTAATTCTTTCCAGGTTTATCTCTAGCGTTGCATTGCTACATTTTAAAACGAATACGTGTTGAAGCTTTTCGTAGGTCTAATTGCAGCATACTACTGCCACATTATAAAAACAAATCACTTGTCGTTAAGATACCAAACACGTGTCCTATAATCAGTGTTTCCTGGGGTTAAGATTCATGTGGATATATATATATATATATTTATATATATGTCAGTTTTGTGTTTATTTATTTCAATTTTAAGTGCTGATTTACTACACGCTTGACAGTAAAGGAAAACATTGCGAGGAAATCTGCATGCCTGAGAAATAATAAAAAATATTTCGAAGATATGTGAAGTTTATTTACTAGCACATATTGAGGCAAAGCGGCGGACATTTCATTGACCTAAAAACCGTCTCAGAAAGTAGAGGAGGCCTGTGACCAGTCGCAGGACGTATTTCGGCTGTAACTTTAATCTAAAATATTCAATAATCAAGAAGAGGATTGAAAAAAGAAGATTGAGCAAAAATGGATCCGCGTGCAAAAATAAAAAATAGTAAAAATATTATTTAGTTCCTTTTATATTAATGTTTTACTAATAATATGAACAAAATAGAATGAAGTTTATACTAAATAGAATTTATTAAATAAAGTACAGTTACATAAATTGATAAAGCATAACCAGACGGAAGTCCTCTACAGCCAAAGGGTGGAGGCTATATATATATATATATATATATATATATATATATATATATATATATATATATATATATATATATGATTTAGCCTGCGAGACAATGAGATTTAATTTATACTAATATAATAAAACAGAAGGGGTTTCCTGTTTATTTAAACACGTTAGTCTCTGGAACTACTTGTCTGATCCGATAAATTCTAATTGTGTATGATAGGTAGGTTCATGAGGAATATTATAGGTTATCCGTGTAGCAGCGGTTGAGAATATTTTCCCGTGGGTGTCGTAAGAGGCGACAGAGGGAGACAGGTAGGAGATATGCAGCAGCATCTTTCTGATAACAGAAAAAGAGAAAAGTAAAGTTACAGCCTATATATGTCCCACTGCGGAGGTTCAGGCCTCCCCTCATTTCTGAGAGGGTTTAGGGCATGGAAGTGTCCGCCGCGCTGCCCAAATGCGTGTTGACGAACTTCACATGTCTTCGAAATATTTTATTTTCTTATTCCTCAGACATGCAAGTTTCCTCACGATGTTTTCCTTCACCGCCAAGCACGTGGTAAATAAGCACTTAAAATTGCAATTAACAATTTCATTGGTGCCGTCGGGGATCGAACCTGGGTTACTCGCGTTCTGTTATATTTACAGCGAGCGTTAACCAGCTACTACGGCTTACTGATAACAAGAATAATATAATAAAAAACTGCGGTTGCCAACCCGCTCGCCAAGCGTGACAACTATGGCAATTATCCTCCTTGAGCAACGGCGCAAACAAACGGCGCCCAGTCCCCGGCAGCTACGCTACTCCTGGCTACGGTAACAACCATGATGACGGTGGGGCAGGGGGTGCTAAGAATCTCTGGTGCATGTTCGGTTGCCACCTACGACGACTCAACCTGGCAACATATAACGCACGCACCCTGTGGACTGACGAGAAGTTACTGAAGCTGTAAGAAGGGTTAGACAAGTTGTAATGGCATATTATTGGATTATCCGAGGTACGAAGCTCCGAAGAGAGGGGGAGGATACGGTAATCCTCGAGTCCGGCAATTTGTTCTATCACCGGGAGGGCGACCATCCGTCCCAAGGAGGTGTCGGATTTATCGTTCACAAGTCTCTCGTCAACAACGTTAAGCGACAGTAACCTAATGGCAAGGCACGGACCGCGAACTCAAGAGGTTGCAGGTTCGAATCCACCATTCGACTACTGTCATAAACCACTCTTAACACAAGCATTTTTCAGCTTACCAGGAGTGGTTAAAGGAAATATTAGTAATGTCAATTAATAAGATTACTAATATTTAAAAATAAAGAACGTTGTAAAGATTGGGAATGTTTCGACGAGGGTCGCATACCTGATACTCAGAATTACCAAACGGTATTCGATGAAAGTTACACAGGTTTTCGCACCGACCTCTGCACATCCCTATGAGGAGGTGAAGGAAATGTATGAGGATATTTTTAGAGCCATGCATTCCTCCAAAACCCACTATACGGTATTGATGGGAGACTTCAACGCAAATCTAGGCACAAGAGAAAGCAGTGAGCTGAAGTTAAGGAAATTTGGAGTAGGGCAACGGAACGCCAGGGGCCAGTAGCTGAACGATTTTATGGAGAAAAAGGGACTCTTTACGATGAACTCTTTCTTCCGGAAGGGGCCCCACCGGAAATGGACCTGGTGGAACCCCGACGGTTCGACAAAAAATGAGATTAACTTCATTATGACGACCAGACGCCTACTGTTCAGTGATGTCTCAGTGATCGCAAGGGTGAAAACCGGCAGCGATCACCTAATAGTTAGAGGCACACTGAACCTAAACGTTAAGTTGAAGAGGTCTCGTCTAGTGAAGTCAACGCTTCTACCCCGTCGTGCGCTAATCCAAGGTCCCGAAAATTTTAGGCTCGAATTACAAAACCGTTTTCAGTGCCTAAAAGACTGAAATACAGTGGACGATAATATGAACAACATCGTGGAAACTGTCTATTCAATCGGAGCTAGGTTTTGCAAGACCCGCCGCAGAAGAACACGGATTTTAGACAGGCAATGAAGCTGCAGTCGTCAGCAGATTTGACAGCATACAGGCAACTGAACAGACTGATCTCCAAATGCATGTGGCAAGACTTACGCAACTTTAATACAGCTCGTATTGAAGATGCGATTGAGCGGGCTCCTAAATCTTTGCCAGAGATCTATCTGCCAGTAAGAGCCAACTGTCAAAGCTGAAGACTGAGTGTGGCAGCATCTTTTTCGGGACACCTGAGATTCTGAAGGAGATTGAGAGGTTCTATGGGCAGCTGTACACATCATCGTTAGAGCCACACGCAAGTGTGAGTAACAGTCCAGGAGCAAGTCTTATCCGACACTATTCCGATGATACCGGACGTCAGTCTGAGCGAGATTAGAATGGCTCTCCAGCACCTTAAAAGCGGCAAGTCACCGGCCGAGGATGGAATTACAGCGAAGCTTCTGAAAGCGGGTGGAAAACCCGTCTTGAAGTCCTTCAGAAGCTCTTTAATTCCATCCTCCATGGAGGCACTACTTTCGGGGCGTGGAGCAGAAGTGCGGTGGTCTTAATCTTCAAGAATGGTGATAACGCCCTCTTGAAGAACTACAAACCAATATCTCTTCTGAGTCTCGTCTACGTGCTGTTTTCGAGAGTCATTACGAATCGTCTCGCACGCAGACTTGACGACTTCCGGCCTCCAAAACAAGCCGATTTCCAAAAAAGCTTTAGTACCATAGACCACATACATACCCTTCGGTAAATTGTACAGAAGTCCGAAGAGTACAATCTGCTATACTTTGCCAGGCGTATGTGGACTATGAGAAAGCCTTTGATTCCGTCGAAATTTGGGCGATGCTGAAGTCGGTATATCGAATTGCTGAAGTTTTTGTACAGTAGGGCTAAGATGGCTGTCCGAGTACAGAACCAGAGTACGAAACCTATCCAACTGCAGAAAGGTGTAAGACAGGGTGAATATTATGTGTATATCCCCCAAACTTTTCACCGCTGCATTGGAAGACGTTTTCAAGCTACTGGACTGGAAATAATATGGTATTCATTTTTTTATTTGGCGAGTACATTACTCACCTTCGATTTGCTGACGATATAGTGGTTATGGCAGAATAACTGGGGGTTAAGCACTATGCTCAATGACCTCAATAGATAGGTCTTAAGATGAACATGGACAAAACAAAGATCATGTTTAATCCTAAAATTAAATCTTACAAGAGGTCAATCGACGGTTTCAACTTGGCTGAGCAGCGTTCGGGAAATTACGACACATTTTCTCGTCAGGTACCTCAAAACCTGAAAACTAAATTGTACAACCAGTGCGTGTTGCCGGTGATGACCTATGGAACCGAGACGTGTTCCTTCACTGCTGGCCATATGAGGACGCTTCAAGTCGCTCAGCAAGCTATAGAGAGGGCTATGCTCGGGGTTTCTCTGCGTGATAAACTTAGAAATGAGGATATCCGCAGTAGAACCAGAATTACCGATATAGCCCTACGGATTAGTAAGCTGAAGTGGCAATGGGCCGGCCATATAGCTCGAAGAACCGACAACCGTTGGGGAAAAAAGATTCTCGAGTGGCAGCCTCGTACCGGTAGGCGAAGTGTAGGACGACCTCCCACTAGATGGAGTGACGACCAGACATGCAGGAAGTCGATGGATGCAGGTGGCTCAGGACCATGCTTTGTGGCATACCTTGGGGGAGGCCGATGTTCAGCAGTGGACTTGTTGACTTGAAGGGCTGTAATGATGATGATGATGATTATAGGTTATCCAGCTTTAGGATACATTTCTCAGCTATTCTTAAATATTGATTTTTGTTAAGCAAGTCACAAGAAAAAGCGCTTATGAACTGCTTTATCCTCGTGCTATGGCGTTAGTTTATTGCTATGATGGAAGTTTCGTTTCAATAAACTCAATTACTATAATAAAATTTTAAGAATTTACTCATCAGGATTGTGATTATACATAAAATTATAATTTAATATAAAAAAAATAGTTTACCAGCCACAATTTGCTTAACAGCTTGTTGGGCATATATTTTCTTTAATTTCTGGGAGAGATAGTGAGGTATAACTCACGTGTCCTTCAATTATATATTTTATCCCGGAGAAATGCGGGTTTCCTTACGATACTCTCTTCTACTACCGACTACGTGGTAAGTCATCAGTTGAAATTGCAAATAAAATTTCTTTGGTGCCGGTGGAAATCGAACCTAGGTTTTTCGTGTGCACAAGAATATTTTTTTATAGTATGAGGTGACAAACGAGCACACATTCCACCTGATGGTAAGTGGATGCTGTGGCCTATAGACATCTTCATCTATTCTCGATTTAGTACCAACATGGAGATTCGTTGTCACCTAGCAAATAGGAACTCCGGTGCTTTACACTTACATATGAAACACAGCAACCAAATGCTGCTGTGTATCGTATGGAGCCGCCTCATTCCTGCTTCCACCATAATATAGCTGCAGTGTGGCTCTATCACGAATATAACTACTAGCCAATATATATTACCCCAGGCTTGTACTCTGCTGCAAACCAGTAAACAAAATTCGTTACAATTATCTGTAATGAAAATGTCATAAGGTGTAGTGTAATAAATAATTTAAAGAATATATAATAAAACACAACGATATAGGGTAGAATTTAAACGCCCAATTGTTCGAGCTGTATAAATTATGGTGCACTCTTAGCTTGAATCAGTCGTTCTACGAGTCTTTTAAAAGGCTTCGTGATCATTTCCGCTGCGATTATTCTTTTAGTACAGATACGAGTAAAAGGGTTTATTTTGAGGGAATATCGCAACCTGCGTAATATCGCAAAGGCAGTGTCGCTATTGGTTTAAATAAATAAAGAAAGAAGAAACATATTTATTATTAATTGCTGCAACTTACTTTTACTAAACCTTAATTTTACAAACAATACGTAACATATTATTTTTTTTAAAAATATGGATTGCAGTGGCAAAAAAGCTAACGCCTCAAAATCGTACTACAAAAACAGAGTTGCAGAGCTGATATTCTGTTGGTATTAGTCCACTCGCAAGCAATCGCTGGACAATAATAGTACCTATTTTCTAAGTTACAATCACTATGTACTTAAGCAAAGTTAACATTTTAACATCAAGTCTCATAGTTACAAGTAATAAGTTATACATTCAACCAGCTAAGTGGCTGTGTTTATTTAATAGGATAAGGGTGACAAACGAGCACACAGTCCACCTGATGATTAGGGGATACCGTGGTCCATAAACATCTACATTTATCCTCAATTATGTATGACAATGCAGATGCTTTATCACCCCCGAGGACTAAGATGGAATGCCTAATATAAACAATAAGCTCTCCGGTTTTCTACACTCACCATATGAAACCATATGAACTTATGCTGCTATTTTACGCTGGTATTCTTGGCAGTCCTTCCCCTGTCGAACCGACCCATTCGTACTTTGCTTTACCACGTCGTTATGTTGTATGAACTTCTAACTGTCTACTGTGTTCTATTTTGTAACTTGAAGTTGATACCTATTAGTATTGTAATAAGTACGCATGGAAATAATATTGAACGTAAGTTATTTCCATAGTTTACCACAGACCTACATAACTAGCAACGGATCCTTTTTCCTCCCTCGTGCAATTATTGTCATATTAGCCTAATCTTCTACCTACTCTCTATACTTGAAGTGATATTCTAGTAACGTAATTGAATTCAGTACGTTCGTATTTCTTTTGTTCAAGAGCTCCTTCAGAGACGAGAGCGACTTGTGCGCACGTGAATGATGTTATTATTTGAGCCACGAAGAGCTACGATAACGTAAGTACTGATATTATGTTTTTGAAGTGTGTGATTAAAGGAGGTTATTTTAAATTTAACCATGTATTTTTTTTTTATTTATAGACATATCATTTTTATTTAGATTGACTGCCTTGTTACTTTTTTATAGAAGAAGGGGCAAACGAGCATGCGGCTCACCTGATGTTAAGTGACTACCGCCACCCATCAACACCAGGGGAATTGCAGGTGCGTTGCCGGCCCTTTAGAAAGGAGTAATCTCTTTTCTTGAAGGTCCCGAGGTCGTATCGGTCAGGAAAAATTGCAGTGGTAAACTATTCCACAGAGAGGTTGTACGCGGAAGAAAACTCCTTTTGAAATGTATAGTGGTGGACCGCTAAGCATTCAGATGGTGTGGATGGTATAGGGATGTTTTCCGCGTAGTACGTTCACGAAATTTGGCGGCTGGGATTAATTCGAACAATTCCTCAGAGCACTCTTCATGGTATATACGAAAGAAAATACAAAGAGATGCAACATCTCTTCGCAGTGCCAGTGAATCGAGACGATCGGAAAGCACTTGGTCGTCGACGATTCGAGCCGCTCTGTGCTGATGCGGTGAAGGGTGGGGGGGATTTGGGCCTCCGGTCACCTGCACTCACCAGACGAAACGCGGAAGCAGAGTTTCCACTTTACGCCGGTATTCTGCGAGGTCGTGGTACCACCCCGCTTTGAGCCCGCCCATACGTGCAACAGCAAAGCTGCCGCGTGGCTCTACCACTGCTGAAGGCTGAAGGTGCTCTAGTGGTCGTTACCGCCATTAGTGGTCATGAGATCCAGATCCCATACTTTTCACAAATAGAATGTCAAATTCTATAATTATACGTGAAACTAAATCAAATAATTACATCAAAATAGATTATCAACTACCTTGTGGTGATGCTGTAAGAATATCCACCAGACACATCATCCCGCGTGCCCCGTAAGAGGCGACAGAGGAAAACAAATCTGGAGCTGGGCAGCAGCGGCTTCCTAATAATCGGTAAAAATATAAAACTGAGCTTGTCAACCTGTTCGGCAAGATCGACAGCTGTGGCTAACAACCCCGCAGTGAAGCAATATTTGAGTGAGTCCTGTGTGCAGCAGTTGACGTCAACAGGCTGTAACCATAACTGTTACATTTACGACAAGCAATCCGCCCCCGCCTCGTTTAAATTTCAAGATAATCAAAAACCACAAAGATCATATTTTATTAATTATTTTCAAAAAAATCTTCAAGTTATTCAGGTAAAATATATTCCTCCCGGCATTGCTTTCTATCTGTTCGTAAATTTTATCACTATCGGATTAGCCAGACGGATAGATAAACAGACAGACAAAACTTTAAAAAAAGTTATTTATGTCTTAACGTTACCGCTACAGCCCATTTCATTCCACTGCTGAACATTGGCATCCCCATAGATAACCTTATAGGGAGGATATTTGCCATAGTCTCCACGCTTTGTAAGCAAGTTGGCAATCTCCTTTTTTTTGTCGTTATCAGAAGACATTGCTTCCCATCTCCTGATGTTACCCTCTGTCGCCTCTTCCGACACCAACAGGATGACATGGGATAGTGGATACTCTTACACCGCCACTAGCACTTGATAGCTTGAAAACAATATATTGAGCTAATGAGACGAATACTTCTAAATACACTATCTAAAGTCACTTCTAAATATGCGAGCCTTCTCCATCAGAAGGTTTATAATATTTATGAAGCAAAATCAAATAATCAATGTTATATTTCTACTAAAGAGTGCATGGCTGATAATAACCCCCCGAAAATGAGGTAACTGCTACCAAGCTGTTTCTAAATGTTTTCGTACTAATTTAATAAAATATCATTTCGTAAACTAATATTTTATATAGTCCCTCTGGGTTTCTCGCTCGTTTCTCCAAAGGAAGAGTTTTTTTTCCGAACCAGTGATAAAGCTTAAATTACTTTCAATAAGTATTCTTGTGATTCAAATTTAATAAAAATAATAACTATTATATTCTTCAATTTTATTTATATTAATGCCTAGATATAAATCACCCACACGTTACAAATATCACGAAGCGCCATTTTTACGTCCATGAAAATATATCCGTCCTGGGAATAGCGTGACAATCTTCGTTTACAGTTACTGAAATTATTACTGTCCTTCGGAGAGCCAATTTCTAAGAAAACCATAATAAAATCGTCGCGACACTTAAATGCCTTTTGCGATCACATACAGGATTTTCCGCTTACACTGTGTCCACATTATCTGTAGATTAAATGCTTTGATTATTAAAAGTGGTAACCGTTACCGTTACAGCATATAAAAGCCCACAGCTGAACATAAGCCTCCCCCATAGCCTCACAGGGGGGATATTTGCCATAGTTTGTACGTGGTAGAGCCATGCTGTGGTTATATTAGTAGTATAGTTGTAGCACGAACGGGTCGGCTCGACCGGGGAAGGATCACGCTCTCACAGAATAGCAGCGTCAAATAGTAGCCTAATGCTGCTGTGTTTCGTATGGTGAGTGTAGAGAACCGGAGACCCTTTTTACTAGAAACGAGGCAATCCATCTTAGTCTCATGGGTGACAACGCATCTGCATTTTGGTTCGTAATTGAGGAAAGATGTAAATGTCTATGGGCCGCAGCAACTACTTACCATCAGGTGGACTGTGTGCTCGTTTGTCACCCTATCCTATTAAAAAAATATTAAATGATTGTTAACTGTTTTTACAATCGTTTAATAATTGCGCTGGGTTTCTTGCTGGTTCTCACAAGTAATCGATTTATTCCATATAACCTCATCCATAGATATTGAATGAAAATATCCTATTCCATATAATTATATTCTAAAGTGTTTTTATCATGGTTTTAGAGGATAACTTACTCCAAATACACAAAGCGATGTTTAGTAAATATACGATGTGATCCTTTACCACAATTTAACTCAAACTGACTTTAAGCAGTGCGCGCTCATAATTTGAAGCCTCTGGCGGTCGGCCAAGACTTGCTTAATAAGCAGTGCTCGCATATTAACCCCATAGATCGCTTTAATAATCCCTATGCTCGCTATGATAACATTTATGAAAGTTCTTTCTTTAAGATTCCGTATACGGAATTGCTTTCACAGAATAACAAATGTATATCGTTTATTTTTTATTAAAATAATAATATCCTACAGAATAAATTCCCGTCACGGTGGTGACTCTTAACGGATACTAGCCATCTAGGCAGGACAGGATTATAGTGCTCAAACGCATGCGCAAGCACAGGTGCACACTCTGTTCATTCACTCTGACAGTCCGATATGACGTTAATCCAACATGACCGGGGAGATCAGGACAGGACGAACAGTTTTATGTGCTTGCCTAGGCGTGGTGGCGTAACACCCCGCTTGCCAACTTGATAAACTCAATAACAAATAACAATAATAATAACGAGCTAAAATAATTTTTTAGCCTGACACGGGAGTTGAATCCGGGACCTCAAAATCAACGGGCGTGTTTTCGACCACTAGACCAACGAGGCATTCAAATAATATTTTTAATAATATGCAGTTATGACAGCTACTGTATGAAGTAGCATAGGTACATAAGGACATCAGGTTAACTACGTCAGTTATATGATAACTTGACAGCCAGCGAGGCCGGAATATGTAACACAGCGCAGGTCCAATCAGTTTTATAATTATCAAGCTTCGACATTAATGTAAGTTCGAAAAGTTGAATTTTTTGTTTTTTGGACTTTTCCTTCCACAACTACGTATTTGTTATATGACTACATTAATATATTAATACCATTTATACCTTTGCACTGGGTATCGGGTCTGTAAGCTTTGCTTACAAAACAAAGTTTGTGTTTGACTGCCTTGTTGGTCCAGTATGGCTGTAATGGCTGTAATGGTGCGACTGCTGACCGCGATGTCCCGGGGTTCGGTCGGTCGGTGGGGTCAAAAAATACGTTATTGAGCTTTTCCATCAAGAAATTCTCGGTAGCTGCTTGGAGTCAGGAAGTTTTCGGTGTCTCACCTCCGTGCGTCGAAAATAAAGACTAAAAAACTCTTTATTATTTATCAATCTTTTTGTTACCAAGTTATGATTTTTTGTTGTCAATAATTGTATATCAAGATATCTGTTATAATAAATTTCAATAAGAATAAACTTTAGAATATTATAGAATCGATGATTTGGAAACTTGCCCCAATTCCCTCATGAGAGACGCACGTTAATCTAGGGTTAACTAGAAATGTGAGCACTTTTTATAATTTATTACTACAAAATAAGGTTTGCGAAACAAGTCAAGGTTAACAAATTACAAGTTTCGTAACATAATAAATCAAAAAAGAAGAAAATTATAAATTTCAAACTTTTTAGTAGGTGTTTTCAAATTAATTATCACTTTACTTTTAAGAGCTTAATAGGAAGTTGTTATAAATTGTTTTAGGGACGAATTATAATAATTAAAGTAATAAATGTTACAACCTAATACTTAAAGTCCACTGTTGAACACAGGCCCCTCCCATAGATTGCCTCATCGGGGGATGTTTGCCACAGATATCACGCTTGAAAAACGGGTTGGAAGTATAATATACATATTAATATATTATTAAAAGTTAAAGCCTTAAGAGGGTTTTATGTCACGGAAGTGTCCGCCACGCTGTCCCAATGTGTGCTGGTGGACATCACATGTCTTCGAAATATTTATTTTATTTCTCAGACATGCAGGTATCCTTACGTTGTTTTCCTTTGCCACCAAGCACGTTGTAAACCAGCACTTAAAAATGCATTATCATTGGTGCCGCCGGGGTTCGCACCCGGGTTTTATTTTCTCTTTTTAAAAACGTTACCTCCACACTAGAATTTTCTCCCTCCTGTATCGTGGGGCAGTTTACATACATAAATTTCACAAGGAAGAACATCCAAACCCGAAACAATCACTTGTAGGCCATACAAATATTCATTTCGTGCGGGATTCGAACCCACGGCACTTAGCGCTGTAACTCATTGCTAATCCACTGCGCCACGGAGCCGTCAATACTGTGAAATTTACAGCGAGCACTAAGCTCCTGCTACCAAGGCTCAATTAATAAATTATATTTTTTTTTATAGGATAGGGTGACAAACGAGCACACAGTCCACCTGATGGTAAGTGGTTACTGTGGCCCATAGACATTTACATCTATCCTCGATTACGAATCAAAATGCAGATACGTTGTCACCCGTGAGGACTAAGATGGAATGCCTCGTTTCCAGTAAAAAGGGTCTCCGGTTCTCTACACTCACCATACGAAATACAGCAGCATTAAGCTACTATTTCACGCTGGTATTCTGTGAGAGCGTGGTCCTTCCCCGGTCGAGCCGACCCATTCGTGCTACAACTATACTACTAATATAACTGTAGCATGGCTCTACCAAAATATGACGTTTTTATACAATTAATGGTGACAAAAGAACGCTCAGTCCACCTGACCTACCACCCATACGCACCTACACCTATCCTCGATCAGAAATTGAAATACAACTCACTCAACATACTACACAATTTTGTACCGCTAGGTTAGGTTGGCATTTCTGTAAGAGTGTGATCCAGAGATGCCCAAGGCGGGCCAACCCATTAATTCTGCAATCACAAATCAGCCGCAGCAATGTTCTACCACGTAATGGTGGTAGGTAAAAAATAATCTCTGTGACGAAAAATTACCGTAAGTTAAAATTATGATGTCAGGATCGTTAGCACCAACAGATTATCATCATATCAATCTAGCAGAGCTGTGCCCGAATCAACTGTTCTTTTACGGAAGTAAGGGTGACAAATGAGCGCAATCCATCCGATGGAAATTTAATGCTGTGGTCAATTGATCAGCTATATCTATCATGGAATCAAACAATGGCCTAAAATGTAATGCCTCCTATCATTACAAAGGGTCTTCGGTTCTTCATACTCAATACATGAAACACAGCAGCATTATGCTACTATTTCATGCACCGTGTGATGCTGTCCCGTTTGAGTTGTGCTTTGCGGGCCGGGCAAATTGCAAAAAAATGTGTCGATAAATATCATACCGATTTAAAAAAAAACTAAAATATAACTATGTAAACTACTATTGGACCAGATTTACTCTACCTTTTTTAATTAAGAAAATACCTAAAAATACAACCAGTTGGTTTTTATACTAATGATGACTCCGCTCCGCCGATTGCTTTCCTCAAGGAGTCATAACACCCGGATAGAGAGAAAATATGTATTTTTTTTTTCAAATTAGAAACACTATCACGTTTCCAGTCCATAAACCTTCGTCTGCAGTATCATTAAACGAAAATTAATGTTTCCTTAACACTACGTTAAGTCAGTTATATAGCAATACTGATACTGCTACAAATAAATTGCGAATTATGTGATTCACAATTAAAACAATGTATATGTGCTGATTAAAACTGCATATCCGGAAAACATCCGTCACAAAAACTATGTTACTAAAAACTGTTATTTTTTTTATTATTAAATTAATTTATTCAATGTGTAATATTCGCGTATATATAAGAAATCATTTCGCGTATGTATAAGAAATCATTTGTTTATAATATAATACATAGAGCCATATAATAGATAGAGCCACGGTGCAGTTATGTAAAATGAGCGACGTCGATGAGGATAGGTGGGCTACATCGAAGGAGGACATATTTCTGCTCTATACAGAATACTGTAAACTAGCCTCATAATATTGCTGTGTTTTGTTCAGTAAAATGCAAAAATTAGAGATAATTTTGCATATATTATTGGATTAATTTTAGGCTGCAGGGTTGACAACGAAATCGCATTGTAAATTAAGACGACACATCGAAAAGGCTATCGCCGTACTGATCCGAGTGAATACATAATTTCTATAAAAACTTGAAAAATCGCCGTCATTAGGTCTAAAATAGCGTAGCGCTCGCGACGATTAAAAGCGCGTAGAAATTGTCAGAATCTTAAAATATATTTTTTAAAAATTATTGATTTAAGTAATCAAAATAATGAGCAAGTAAATTATGAATATTGATGTTATGAATATATTTGAGTGATTCCCAAGCATATAGATTAAGTAATTTCGTTATAATTTCAACTATAGTGATTTTTTAGAGGTGTTTTCGCAAATAATTATGATCGAGTCAAAATTATACAATCGTGTATTTGAACAATCAAATTCAAGACAAAGACATGAATTTACCTATATCAAAATTCCACTTTCGTTAGTGGTGTCGTAGTTTTCATAGAGATGAATTTTTTCACGGTGTCGCCTTAAGGATAGATTTAGTTGTCATTGAGTCACAGCATTCCCACACCACCTGGTGGGCCATGCGCTCCATCGTTACTTCTTTTTTTAAAAGGTTTTTGGTAAACTTTATACAATGCAGAGTTCGATACTAAAACATTTCCTGGAATCATAGTTTATGTACTAATGCTAACACGACCACATCTGTTACTAAATCGCTTCAACATCACTCTAAACTTAACACGGTGGTAACTGTTACGGTGGACGTCTTTCCTGCCAGTATACACACACAGAACAGAACACAGAAGTCTATTTGGGTAGTTAGTTATCCAGTATTATAGCAGGATTTAGGCTTTCCATTTTAGTCCTCACAAGTGACAACACATCTGTAGTTTTCGTACCCGCCACGTAAGGCCTACAATTTATAATCAATGAAAACTAATGAAAAATATGGATTAAAATGTGTAATACAATATTAAAAGGAATCACAAAGTGTGTGTACAAATGGTTAACGCGTCTAGTAATAATGTCCTCCAGACCGAATTTCGGTCACGGCGGCCAGTCTCAACGGAGAATAGACATCGGCGCAGGATAGTGCCCAAGTGTATGCGCAAGTGCAGGTGCACTCTCTACTTCTTCACTCTCATAATCCGATGGGACGGTAAACCGACACAACTGAAGAGAGATCAGACCAACGGCTTTACGTGCTTTCCGAGGCACGGGGGTGAGACAGCGCCAACTTCCTGACTCCGGGCAGCTACTGAGACTTGCTTGATGGAAAAGCTCAACAATTTATTTTTTGGCCCAACCCAAGATTCGAACACAGGAAATCATGGTCAGCAGTCGCACTACTACAACCACTAGACCAACAAGGCATTCAAATGCTTAGGCGTCAAGTATACTATATTAGAATAGAAAGGCACATGTTGCACAAGCTCTGTAATAGCTTACACAGAAAAGCAACGAAGTGTACTGCTCACGCACGCACACACGAGAGATCCGGAGCAGCACGCCGGCACAAGAGAGCATAATGCCGTTTGCTGTCATAGCATACGATTCGGTTTCACTATACCAGCACGTAGTAAAGTAAAGTAAAAAGTAAAGTTACAGCCTATATACGTCCCACTGCTGGGCACAACCCTCCCCTCATTTCTGAGAGGGTTTTAGGGCAAGAAAGTGTACGCCGCGCTGCCCCAATGTGTTTTGGCGAACTTCACATGTCTTCGAAATATTTTTTTCTTATTCCTCAGACTTGCAGGTTACCTCACGATGTTTTCCTTCACCGCCGGGCACGTGGTAAATCTAAACATAAAATTGCAATTAACAATTTCATTGGTGCCGGCGGGGATTGAACCCGGGTTACTTGCGTTTTGTTATATTCACAGCGAGCGTTAACTATCTGAGCTACCACTACCACCGCTCTCTCAGTATGTAGTAAGCAGTACCAAATGTCTCTTCTTTTGACGTTGCTAACGATGACGTTATGCGTATTTTATGTCTAATATGAATAATATGGTTGCACCGCCGACAATTTACAGTTATCAGATTTTTAAGATATACCTTCTTACGACACCCACATAAAATGGGAATGTAAATTTCTTTTATATGTAATTGTCAAATCATCTAAATTGATATAATTACAGTACACTCCACAATATAGTGTAGACTCGCTGTTAAAGATAGCATCAAAACGACAGCAGTTCCAGTAATCTAAATTGAACCTTTGACATTTCTAATTAAATCGGATGTAATGCACTAACAATCCTATCGGTTCAATGATTAGATTGAAGTGCTGAAAGTGGTTGCGCAATCTTACCGAGTGTATCGTAGGGAGAGTCAACCACATTACCTCTATTATTCTGATACCATCAAGTGACGGATACACCGGATCATTAGATTTTGTTAATTATTTTATTGACAACAAAGTAAGAGCACTTTATAAATATTTAATTACGGAAAATCATTGTGACGTAAAGCGTTACAATTTTTTACGAGAGTCGTTCGATGTAGTTAACGCAAGAATTATAAGAGGAGCTAACTTTTAACTTAAGAACAAGAACATTAAAAATAAGGATTCGATGTGAGTACATCCATTATCAATCGAACTAGCGATTACACACTATAACAGGCTACTGGTAACAACAGGTAACATATAGCTAATTTCATGAGTAATTATTTTCTACGTATGTTACTACATAGTGTTAAATATAGTTCTACCTCAACGCGGTGCCTACTTCGCGTGTGCACGGTGAACGTAGAAAGGCTCGTCGTTCGGAAAGCCTATCCATATTTTACTTGTATAATAATCCTCAATTTTAACAAAAAGTAAAAACCGACTTCTAGTTGCTAAAAAAGAAGTTATTTATCAGCTTCCCTTAGTGGTGATTTTTTTTCCAAATTGACATAAGATCATCCTTGACGTATAACCTTGAAATAAAAAAGAATCATTAAAATTGGTTCAACACCTGCGAAGATATCGTGTAACAGACTTACAAAGGAAACAAACAACAATACACTCGAATTGACAACCTCCTCCTTTTTGAAGTCTATTAAAAGTAACCACAATCATTCGATAGATTTCTTATACGTGGTAGAGCCACGCTGCACCTACATTATGGTTGTAGTATGATTGGGTCAACTCGACCCGGGAAAGGGCCGCGCTGTTACAGAATACCTATGTAATATATCAGCTTAATTATTCTGTATTTCGTATAGTGAGTGGTGAGAACTGGAGACCCTTTTTACTGTAAACAACGCATTCTATCTTTGTCCTAGCGGGTTGAACACATTCTGAATTTTGATTCTTAATAGAAGATAGATATGGGCATATTTATGGGCCATATTATCCACTTAACATCGGGAAGAATGTGTGTACATTGGTCACACTTATTCTATAAAAAAATTACAACATAATTTTAAAAGTTCAAATCCAATTAATACTCATTTCAGTAATGTAATGAAATGTGTTCACAAGAGCTTCGTCAGTACCGAACTCATTACGACGAGCAGCTTTTAACGAACATTCGATAATGGTAATTCCATCAGAATATTTATAGTTCCCCTTAAAAATTATGTCCACGTTCACGAATTGATTGGATTTGCCAACGTATCAGATATTTAGTACTCAGTGATCAAATAAATTTTCTACAAACAATGTGGAAATTTATTGACATCTCATCGATATATCGAATTGTTACTATAATGGATGACATGGAAATACTGTATTTTTAGCTAAATTAAATACGAAATGTAATTCATTTCGTTTTTAATTCAGTATTTTCGAGTTTCTTATATAGAGCTTTATGGTAACACTTATTCGTTAACATCCATTTTCATTTATGTTGAGTATTATATATATTTATGTATATATAATACAATATTGTATATAATACAAAAATATTTAATTTTTTTTAATTATACAATTTAAGTATTTTTTTTTTATAGAAGAGGGGGCAAACGAGCATGCGGCTTACCGGATGTTAAGTGAATACTGCCGCCTATGATCAACCGCAACACCAGGGGAATTTCAGGTGCATTGCCGGCCCCTTAGAAAGTAGTAAGCTCTTTTCTGAAAGGTCCCCAGGTCGTTTCGGTCCGGAAAAATGTAAATTCGTATCGGTCCGGGTAAATTATTCCACAGATAAGTCGTACGCGGAAGAAAACTCTTTGTACAGACACACCATCTGGATGCTTGGCGGTCCACACTCAACGTACAGTGGTGGACCGCCAAGCATCCAGATGGTGTGGATGGTATCGGGACGTTTTCCGCGTATTGCGTTCAAAAAATTTGGCGGCTAGGATTAATCCGAACGATTCGTCAGAGCGTTTCCCATGGTATATGTGAAAGAAAATGCAAAGAGATGCAACATCTCTTCGCAGCGCCAGTGAATCGAGCCGATCGGAAAGCACTCGGTCGTCGACGATTCGAGCCGCTCTGTGCTGGATGCGGTCCCAGTGGAAGGAGCTGGTACTGGGGAGCCCCAGCCCAGAGATGGAAACAGTATTCTATGTGCGGCCGAACCTGCGCCTTGTAAAGTTGGAGGCGGTGTGCCGGCATGAAATACTGTCCCGCTCTGCTGAGCACGCCAAGCTTTTTAGAGGCCAATTTGGCCTTCTCTTCCAAGTGACCACGAAATTGCACGTCACTGGATATGTCGACGCCGAGGATTCCAATACTGGTTAAGGCAACAAGGGGAGTGTCTTGAAACTGAGGAGATAGGACAAAGGGATTCTTTTCAGCGGTTAATGAGCAAACTTGTGTCTTCTGACATCTGAAAATATTTAAATACCAGTGCTCTGAATCTCAATTCATGCAAAAATAGACTTACGATTAAAGTCACACACAAGATAATAAATTAAATAGTAGAAATAATTTTATTCCTTTCCTCTTTCCTTTGCATTCTAATCAAACAAATTCTGATCCGAATCACTATCCAACTTCGTTAGCACTCAGAATTGCCTTTGCAAGAGCTTGTTAATCAAACTAGGGTCGTAAAATAGCTTGTTCGATTTATTAAACGTGTATATTGTATAACTATACTTTATTTTCATCTTCATATAATATATAATTCTTATGTCCGTGTGTGAGACTGGAATCGTCCTTAAACGGCTGGACCGAGTTTGATGAAATTATTTGTGTGTGTTTGAGTGGATCCCTAGATAGCTGAGGTTGCCATTGGACCCGGTACGTAGCGCTGTTGACGATATCTAAAAATCACCCGTGCGAAGCCGGAGCAGATCGCTAGTATTAGGTATTTGTTAATTTTTTATAGGTATTTGTTAATTTGTGGACTGGTTGCGGAAGCAACTCCAATTGCGTGCATTTAGGTTACGATTGTTTACCTATCGGTTACTATCATAAGTTCGATGCCTTACTTGTTGTGTTCAAAAACAACACAATTGGTTTAATAAAAACAGCTATTTGATATATCTATAATTATGCATTGATCAAAATGGGTTTGAAACGAAAAGTTAACTAACGTTATTTAAAAACTGTAGAAGTTAAGTTAAAAAACAGGCTCTAAGCACCTCACTTTTATTGGGCGATATGACCCCTCTTCTGCCCAGGAGTTTGCCTGGATAATAACTATACACGCACGCTATTTGCAAAGCAAAACAGCAGTGGGTGCACTGCAGTATTCCGGTCTGAGGAGTATAGAAAGCCAGTAAAAACCTTACTTAGTATGACAACCCAACTGTCGCGTTCTTTTACGAAGTTAGCTGCAAGTGTTTTAGGATCGACTGCATAAACCACTTACAATCGGTTAGACAGTAATTTTATTTGCAATCGTTTTATAGAAATACTCTAATCAATTCATATAAATAATAATTTTAAAGAAATATGAAGAGAGAAAAAACTTAGTTTCATTTAAATTGTAAAAGAGTAATGACGTCATAGATTTGTCAGTGCGGTTCGTTCACTTTGGTCAATGTAATAGTCGATTTTCTTTATTTATTTTATTTATTGTTAAACAGAAAATAGCACCAGCTTAAATAAACTATTTAATATATTCATTTTGTAGTAAACTACTGATGGCAACAACTACCCTATTTTCAAAGTTCCAAGTAACAAGATTTGAGTAGCTTTTCGAAGGAAAAACGGAGTTGAGCACGTTAAAAGGTAAAACGTTCTACTTATACAGCTGAAGCAGAAAACAAATTATTGAAGTAGAGAGAAAAAAAAGGGATAAATATACGAAAGGAATACTGTCTTTGGTTTGTAGACGACAATCGCGAAAGTAGGAAATAAACTCAAAGCGGTCTTTCAGGTAACTGAAGAATGTAAATAATTTTGTTTTCGTTGTCAACTCGCCTCATATTAAAACTATTGCACTGCACGTGCACGTGCACGTGCTATTTCACTGATTTTAATATTGAACATTGTAATATTTTACATATTCCAATATTTTCTGTTTAATGTTTTATAATGTTTTTTTTTAATAAAATTTTCCAAACATAGTACAATATAAAATGTTCCGCAGCGAGCATGTCGACGGACAGGAGGAAATAAGCGTGTTAAAGTATGCGTTAAATCGGGTCACGCTTCTGAAAGTTACTATCCCAATGGAGCTATCAGTGCAAAATAAGAAACTTTTAACAGTGTTATTGAATGCCTCAGTAATGTGTAATACAACGCCATTTTCATCAAGAAGAAAACACACGATTTTCATCAAAAAGCAACAATAATAAAGCATTTTTTTATTACGTAAAAGGTTTTGGTATGCAATCGCTTAATACGAGTACAATAATAAAATGATTTCTTATACTTATACATTCTTATATTTGCAATTGGACCCGGTACGTAGCACTGTTGACGATATCTAAAAATCATCCATGCGAAGCCGGGGCAGATCGCTAGTATTAGGTATTCATTAATTTTACTATGGACTGGTTGCGCAAGCAACTCTGAATGCGTTACAATTGTTTACCTATTGGTGATATTTATTCATTACATGTGCAGTATTTGAAAGTATTTATATACTTTCAAATAATGCACATGTAATGAAACCAGTTTTACGAATGTTATTGCGTTTAATATTAATTTGTTTTAATTCCCGACATTTCGGACACTTTACAGCACCCGGATCTGAGGACTGAGGTGTTTAACGCCCTGATGTTATAGTTAATAAAGGTTACTTTTAACTTTTAATTATTAATTTTTAGTCCAATCTACGCCAATCGGTCTTACAGTATCTTGAAGTATTGCAGTAGTATGCTTGAGTGCGGATTTAAAGTGGTGCTAGTGTTGGTGCTGTAAAGTCCGTGAAACACGTAAATATATATATATATATATATATATATATATATATATATATATATATATATATATATATATATATATATATATATATATGTATGAAACACAGGGATAAGCTACACCTTGAGTGTAGAGCTGATCCGAATAACCAACGTAAAATACTGATCTACACGCGGTATAGAAACGTTTTTCACACTCTACTACGAAATATTAAAGCTGAATATAACAGAAATACTACGAATAGAAATATACGAAAAACAAAGACAATGCGCGTAACTTTTGGAATAAAATTAAAAGTCTATGCTATAGTTCTACGTCGGAGTATCACTCCATGAGACTCATTAAGGATCTGAATAACCCAACTTCATCCTTAGACCAATGTAATCACCATTTCGCAACCGTACGGAAGGTCTTCGCTAAAAAAATCTTAAAAAACCTAGGCACGACTCAAGACCTACTAATCAAGAATCACAGATGTTCAAAATCTAACCCAAACTCTTTCTATCTGTACCCTACTGATGAACAAGAAGTGAGCCAAATTATTTATAACCTAAAAACCAACAGTTCTCCAGGATTAGACCATGTCACTGTTACACTGCTTAAATAAACTGTTATTATTCCCCTCGTTCACATATTTAATTTAAGCCTAGAAACGGGAGTTTTTCCAGAATCCTGGAAAACTGCAGTAGTGTCACCTATTTTCAAAAATGGTTCTCCGACCTTGCCGGAAAATTACAGACCAATCTCTTTAATTAGTATAATATCGAAAATTCTAGAGACGATAGTGAATAAGCAACTTGTCCGTTTTCTACGTATAAATCGGATAATCATAGATAAGCAATATGGGTTTCGTCAGGGAAAATCGACCGAGGATGCTGTAGCAGCACTAGCTGATCAGGTGTTTTTCTCGAACTGTCGCGAGCTTTTGACACAGTCTCTGTTGGCCTCCTCTTGAAAAAGCTAGAAGCCGCTGGAGTTAGGGGAAATACACTTCAATGGTTTGAAACTTACCTAAAAATGAGAAAAAAATGTGTAAAGGTAGGAAATTACACTAGAAGGCAACTCGATGTTCATTTTGGCGTTCCACAAGGCAGTACCCTTGCACCCACTCTCTTCATCCTGTACATGAATGATATCCTGGAACAAAACTTGACTAATTCAAATGTATGCTTACGCAGATGATACAACCATATTATTTCACGATACGACGTGGAGTCGAGTATACAGTACCGCTGAACAAGGCCTATCTCGTATTGCCATGTCCTTAAACTTAAATCTTCTTACACTAAATAAGGAAAAGACTACATACATAAGCTTTTATAAATCCAGACGAACAAGCCCTCCGACCGCTACGCCCTTGAAAATTCATTACTGCAAAAATGATTATACCAATCTGCATGGATGCAACTGTGAACCGATAGCACGCTCTAGAATAACCAAATATCTTGGAATTATCATAGATGAAAATCTAACGTTTGATGCTTAAATTTCTAATTTATCTTCTAGTGTGCGAAAGTTCATTTACATCATGAAAAAATTGCGAGTTTGCACTCCCGTAGATATAATACGTCAGGTATACTTTGCACTCTGCCAATCTATACTGCAGTATTGCATTTGGGTTAGTGAAGACTGCACTTACGAAATTGGAAAGGGCTCAACGTGCACTAAATAAAGTAATCCTAAGCAAGCCATTTACATACTCCACAGATTCTCTATATAAAGGATTTAAAGCACTATGGGTGCGACAGCTGTTTATTTACAATGTCACACTCAAAGTGCACAAAACCGTAAGATGTCGCCCGGACTACAATGAATTGAGTAGCAAACGCACTTTTACAATCCCCGTTCCAATCGTAAAGTCAAACCTGGCCAAACGTTGCCCCACCTTCTCACATCCTTTCATCTACAACAAAATATTAAAAATAATTGACCTTAAAGACCAGCCACTTTCCTCATGTAAAACCCTATTAAAGAACATGCTGTACACTCTTACATATAATGACATTGAAGAGCTAATTAAATAGCACATAAGATACACACCCACACACACACACACACACACACACACACACACATGCACGCACGCACGCACGCAAGCACGCACGCATGCACGCACGCAAGCACGCACGCACACATGCACGCACGCATGCACGCACGCACGCACACACACACACACACAACCTGATCAAAACCTGACTCGGACGTAATCATTCCTATTCTAACTATTGCGGAATCATCTCTTGCAGGCGCTATTATTTATTTTAAATTTATTTATGTAGTAAAACAATACTTCCTTAGTTTTTGTATTGAAGCATTACTTTTCAAGGACGATGACAAGCACGTAATATTAACACTATATATATATATATATATATATATATATATATATATATATATATATATATATATATATACATATATATATATACATATATATATATATATATATATATATATATATATATATATATATATATATATATATATATATATATATATATATATTATATCTGTAAATATATTACATTCCATACAATAATTTCCCTAGTGTTGCAGTAATTCACGGGCGGCAGTATTGGTAGCACATACACCATTGGAAGCGGGTTTTAGAAAGGGAATGGGGTGTACAGATCAAGTCTTTTCCATGCGCATGATTGGGGAGAAGTTTTTGGCCAAAAACCAGAAAGTTTTTTGTGCGTTCATGGACTTGGACAAGGCTTATGACAGAGTGGACAGGAATGTGTTATGGCAAACACTGAACTCATATGGGTTGAGCGCTGGTTTGATACAATCATTAAGGTCTCTTTATAGGGACTCTAGTGCTTGTGTCAGGATCAATGGGGTCTACTCGGACTGGTTTGGCATCCAAAAAGGTGTCAGACAGGGCTGTGTAGCTTTCCCTTGGCTGTTCAACCTATTTATGGACCGGTGTTTGCAAACTTTGAAAGATGAAGAATGGGGGTTAAGAATGGGCGAGTTAACCGTCAAATGCCTTTTGTATGCCGATGATCAAGTCATATTTACGTCATCGGCGGCTGAGTTGCAAATGATGGTTACATTAATGAACTGGGAATTAAAAGAAAGGGGAATGAAAGTGAACGCAAGTAAGACGAAAGTGATGGCTTTTGAAAGAGAAGAAAGCAAAACGGTATGTGAAATAAGAATGGAAGGAGAGTTAATTGAGCAAGTGGATGAGTTTGTGTGTTTGGGATGTGTATTTAGCAGGGATGGTAGATATGATAAGGATATAGAACGACGAGTAAATGCAGGGAATAGAGTGAATGGGGCACTACACTCTATTGTGAAGAACCAGAATCTGTCAAAAAAGGCACGTATGGTAATTCATAATGCTGTGTTAGTCCCTACTTTAATGTATGGTAGTGAAAGCTGGGTGTGGCAGAAGAAGCATGAAAGTAGAATAAACGCTGTAGAAATGCGGTCTTTAAGGAATATGCTAGGGCTGAATCTGAATGATAGGGTGAGAAATTGCGTGATAAGAGATAAATGTGGTATGCAAGATGATGTTGTGACCAGGATTAAGAAAGGAATGCTTCGGTGGTTTGGTCATGTAGAAAGAATGAATGAAGAAAGAATGACAAAGCAAATTTATATGGCAGATGTGAACGGCCGAGTCGGGAAGGGACGCCCTAGAAAAAAGTTTATCGACCAAATTGGCGATATTTTGAAAATGGGCCACGTTAGAAGTACCCTTAACCGACGAGCATGTATGCGTAGATATATGGATGTAAAGGAGGCGAAAGAGGTATGTCAGGATCGTGCCAAATGGAAAGCCGTAGTCTCTGCCTACCCCTCTGGGTGACAGGCGTGAGTGTTTATGTATTTATGTATTATGTATACACCATTGGGTGAGTCGCATGCTTGTTTACCGAATATTATATTTAAAAAAAAGTCTTGCACGTTTGAACCCTTTTGACTTTGTTCTTCGTAACAGCGCTATCGTTTGCCCCCTCTTCTATAAAAAAATTACACCTAACATATACAAGATAGTTATTCCGCTATTTAGCAGAAGTCACAAGATATTTCTGGCCTATCCAATAGTCTCTCACGCCACTTACGTGATGGATTCTCTTACGCCGCCTTCACATAAAGATTGGTAAAAATAGTTTCAGTTTGTTTATTTATTTTTGTTTGAAATAGATTAAATGGTTAGAGGTATCAGTGCTCAACCTCGAGGCAAAAGGAAGAAAGGATGTCGTGTCAGATTGTAAATGTAAACAAAATGTGAACTGAAGGTGTTCAGACCAATTAGGTGTAAGGTTGTGGACAGCAGATAGCAGGACAGAGTACAGCATTGATGTCAACAAAAATATGGCTATTTCTTTGGCAAGTTCTTTACACTAAACATGTTTTAAGAAATCAGATGTCGTTCGATTTATCTTGGTAGTGGAAGTGGGAACAGTACTCGAGTGTAGTACATATAGCTCGAAGAACCGACAAACGATAGGAAAAAAAATATTCTCGAGTGGCATCGTATCGGCAGGCGTAGTGTAGGGCGACCCCCCATTAGATGGAGTGACGACCTGGTAAGACATGCAGGAAGTCGATGGATGCAGGTGGTTTAGGACCGTGCTTTGTGGCATTTCTTGAGGGAGGTCTATGTTCAGCAGTGGATTTGTGAAGGAATGTAATGATGATGATGATGATTCCATGAGAGCATAGTCCTTCCCTGATCGAGCCAACCCATTCATGCTAAATTAAAATTAAACGCGATAAAATCCGTAAAGGTAGTTTTAATCAAAAATATAATATTTAAGTTACTTATTTATTATTTATGCCGCTCACCAAAATCTTTAATTCGCATTACGGATAAAGTTGCTTGCTACTTTTCGAAATTCGTTTTAAACTTTTTATTGATCAAAATCAGCAGGCAGTTTTTTATACGTCGCAGAGCCACGATACAGCTATACCGACTCACTGTGTCATTCTGATCGAAACACGTTGGCCCCTACTTTATCATAGACACACAATTCACTTTTTTAATTACAGTGTAGACAGCCAATCTTTTTATTACTTTATTATACATGATGCATCTATGCATACATATATAAGATTTTATGCAGAGATTCAAAAGTTTACGTACAGTAACGGTGCATGTACGTGATAATTCCAGCTGACTCGGCGTGCGCTGTGTGCTCGCGAACATCAGCACTGCTGGCGTCCTGCCAACCTCTGCTTAATTTGCAACACTCTGCTTTATTAATTTCGTGCGTGGTATAAATGTAGCCCACACGGTTACTAGAATAGTAAATAATGCAACCCCATATCTTCTGTGCATATGAAATGTGTTTAAGTTATGTACCTTTTAGTTGCAAAAGATCATAAAGATTTAAAACCTAAAGAGTATCTGAAACAAAAAATTAAGTAAATTAGGGTGTTAAGGTACTTTTAAATGTGTAAAATATAATATATGACAAATCGTAAGAAGTTGTAGATAAAATAAGTGATATACATTATGTAAGTACTAAGAAAATACACAAGCAAGTATTAGTTACTCGACTCGACAGACCTAGTAATTCATTCTTGGTTATACCCTAATACTACAAAATACTATAAAATACTACAAACCTATTTAAACAAAGGTTATTAGAATGATAAGGAATTTATGGATGGCAAGGATATGTCCGGGGAATAATGTTATCGCTATTTCCAATATGATTTGTATAGATGATTGAGCAACATAGTATATTTTGATTGTATATTTTTCTTTTAAAGAAAATGCAAACATCTTCTGAGTTTCTTTCTCGTTCTTACCAGAACGGAGTCACTTCCGGTCTAATAGTAAATTAAAATGAATTTCTGTGTTACTCCTACAGTAAAGTGGCGTTCGAAACGTAGCATTCATTCAATCATTTCTACTCCTCCGTAGACCTCACATGAGAGATGCTCAACATTTTTTTACTGTTTATAAAACAGTGCTGGACCACAATCCCACCTGGTGGTAAGTGGTGATGCAGCCTTAGATGATAAATCGCACTGTCTTAACGAAACAAAAGCCTATTCACTCTTGCCTCGAATCCGCCCAGATTGTATTCTTCGGACAGAAAGATAGACGCCGGCAAATTAATGCACTCCCTTGCTGTATGCATTAAAAAAGTCGAAGTAAACCGTTTGGCTCTAATGCGTGGAATATCGACAACAATTGGGTGAAGACCCGCCGACCGCCTGGTCGTCCGATGGTGGCAAGGAGAGGGGTCACTCCCTTTCCTTTCCACGCGTTAAAGCGTGCAATTCCTGTGCATACTCTCCGAAATGTATTTTGTAGAATACCGAGAGGCTGGCTACTCTGCGCCTGTACTCGAGGCTGACAAGGTTGGTTTCAACCAAATTGAGTTCATTAATGAGCCTTTTAGCACGTCTGAGTCTCTTTTTTTTAGAGATCTGAGCTGAGTCCAACGCTTCCAGGTGGGCATTGCGCAGACATTGGACATTGCGTAGCATTTTGCAGCACCAGCCCATATCTGACATAGTTGAACAGTTTCGGGGAAAAATCTGGTTAAACCCCTTTTTTACTTTGAGCTGTTATCGGCCAGATTCTGCTGACTCATGACTGTGTGCTGTTTCAGTTTCCTTCTGGCGCTTCTTATAAGGAATTAATAACTAAGCCCTGAGGAAGTAAAAGACCTCTCAGCTAAGCAAGTCCTGTAATTAATCCAAATCAGCGATCAAAACTACACGATGAATAACTGCTAAATGTTCGAACAACCGACAACCAAAAAGGAGGATTGATTTTCGAGTGGCAGCTTCAAACTTACACATGAAGTGTACGGCGACACTCACTACATAGAGTAATAATTATAATATCGATGCTTCACAGCCAAAAAAGGATAAGCGACATTTTACAAACTTTACAGGAGAGTGGTTTAAAGTTCAGAATAAACGAAAAAAATTCATAGAAATTCTTTTATAGCTTCCGAAAACTTGAAAATTTAGACATATAGGTTTTAATTATTTCTTTACAAAATGGAATCATTATCTTAACATAAATCAGCCTTCCAATACTGTTTACTGTCGGTTATCCTCAAAAGGTCCTATTTTTACAAACAGGAAAGAGGTCATAAATAAAAATCACTAATTAATTCGCTTCCAGCCTAAATCACTTAACTGCACCTTTCATTTTATTTAAATTGAAGAAAAATAACATAACTGTATTTTTTTCGTACATCAAAAGGGGGCAATATGATATAACCGGTTATTAGTTAATGACAGATGAACAAGAAAATTGTAATAATTTAACAATTTTTTAAAATATCCAGCATTTACGAAAACTATGGAATAACGTTCTGTGTTTCATAGTTTGAATAGCACTAAAAAAGTCATCTCGGGGACGTCGGATTAAAAAAATAGGTAAATCGGTCTTCATTTGGAATTATAATAACACAAATTCTCAGCTCCTTTAATCACATTTATTCAAACTACTTAAAAGTAAAATATAAAAGTTTTCCTAAAGAAATTGAAACATTGCTACAACCTGGTAAATTTAACAACTAAACTATTGCACATTCAATCATTATAAGCTAAGAGATTAAGGTTGATCATCCTCGTACTTAAGAACATATAATATAAGACATTAAAAAAAAGAAAAAATCAACTTTGGGTTCATTTCAGCAACTATCGTCCAATATATAATCCAATACATAAATTTATACAAAACGCTATTGTAAGGAATATTAAATTAATTTTAAACCAACATCCAAAGTAGCTGTTCAAAATTAAAGACAAACTCTACCTCTTCCCTCACCTTCGGTTACAAAATATGTATTTGTAAGTGTAGGATCGTTTCTCAGATTATTTGTTTCTCTTTATTTTTATGGCTGTTTTCTGTATCATAAATACCAGCCAATCTTTGCATCATGTCGATGATAGACTTCGAAAATAGTCAAAAATATTTTTTCTTTCTCATTTTTGATAGAATCACAATAATTGCCATATTTTTTTTCTTTGCATGGGTTAGGTTCAATATCTTTAGCAAGTATTTTTTAATTTCATCTTGCGTAGTATATGATTGATCAGATTGTTTTAGAATACTTCATTCTTTCTCTTTTTATTCTTTTGTTGCTTTTTCATTGCATTTTCTTCGAATACATTAAGATCGATTTGATCCATTGGCTCTTTTATGTTTTCTTTACTTTTGTTGGACATCATTCGTTTTTATTTTTAACAAGCATTATTTATTTTCTCATCAGAGTCAGACGAATCTGAAGAAGGTGTGTACGTACCGCAAGCAATAATATCTCCAAAATTTGCTGTAAAATCTTCATCATCTGATAAATAATCAAAGTTTTTTTTGTGTTGTTTCGCATTACGTTTGTTTTTTAAGCTTGATGGGTTAACATTTTTGTTTTAATTGTGACATAAGTTGTGACTGCAATACTGCACTGTAGACGGTAGAACGCAAAAGTTCTATCACGTCACAATAAATCGGAGTTTTAAGTAATAACGTAATTTCAATTTCTGCAGTATATGGTGTTTGTGCTGGTGTATCTTCATCCTCGGTTGTTAATTGACTACCAGACCGCTCTGGACAAGTAACTTTGTCGTTGTTGAACAAAGTATAGCTATCATTTTTCTTATCGAAAACGTAATCATTTAGCTCTACATTTGTCATTTATGTTATAACTGGAGGTGGGAGCTCTGCTTCTTTATTTTCATTTACTAACAATACCTTTTTAGCAATATCTTGATGTTCACAAATTGAATTCTCTATGTGTACATTCAGTCCTATGTAGACTGTTTCACTAGGAGCAGAGCATGGTGAATTTTTTTATTCCATAGATTAATTTCCTAGAAAGAAATTTAAAAAAAAACGGTTTTATATAAATAATTATTTGTAGAAACACATAAGATACCCCTTATTTCTCAAAATAGTGGCCAGTTACAATCATTCTTACCTCATCAGCTGGTGGTTCTGGGTTATGAAAATTAAGTTTTCTTTGAGTGCGGAAGCTTACGTTGGAATTGTGGATAATGTTAGATGCACGTTGGTTTTGAGCCATAATGGTATCCTGAAAAATTAATAATAAATCATTGTCGAGTTGTACAGACACTTCACCATAAGTGGCTACCAAATTACTACTATGACACTATTTATCTTTTACTAATAATCGCTGTGTAAAGTTATGACAAGTATAAACATCAAAAAATGTATACACACACTAACGTTATTCATGACATAGGGAGTTAGTAGTTACCTACGCATATAGCATTAAGAAAATATAGCTTACCTGGATAGTCGAAATAGGCTCGAAACTGCGTGCCAAAATGACTCATGTGCGTGCGTGGCGTTTGTGCCGTAGTCAACTGATCAGTAAATGTTCACTGTGTGACCGTAACCTTCTTTGTTTCAAACAAATGAAAGAAATAAGTGACGTTTTTAGATTTTGTTGCACTAGGTAAACGACCAATGCCGCGACATTGAATAAGTGTAAGTATAAATTTTAGTTTTATCTGCTTATCTAACCACCACACTCGTTCGAATATTGGGAGGTAAAAAAGTAATAAACGACAATTTAAGTTTGAGAGTTTTTAGGACAATTTGTATTAAGCTCCTCCGATAATGGGTACAGCAACAGGAATAATAGCCGTAAACGACAAACGAAGTCAAGGAAATATTAGCTTACATATCTTAAACCACAATAATATTTTTCAAACAAACTGACATAATGTCGTAAACGTAGTTTTAGAAAATAAAATGTCCAAGCAAAATGTAATAAATGTATCTTTATACATAAATTATTTCTAGCCCAAAACGTCCAAACAAAAAAATGTTTAAAAAAGCCTTAATAACGTAAGTCTCAGTTTCAAAATACCATTTTTCAGCTAACCATCAAAATTAAAAAATCACCAAAATATGTGTCGTTTACGATAAAGAAATTAGGCTGAGGACCTCATTTTATATACTGCCTAACCGACAAAAAGTATGTCATAGAGCCATGAGACTTAGACCAAAAGACGCAGAAAAAAAAGACGATTCTAGCCATATATATATAAGTCGATTTCGCAAAAATTGGCGGTTATCCCTTTTTGGCTGTGAAGCGTCGATATCATTTAGACTGATTTTTTATTTAGTTTTATTTATATTTTGGATCTGAGCAGGAAAGAATTATAGTTATATTGTCTTCGTGGTGCATTATCTATTCGATCGGAGAGAGATCAGGTACAAGACGAACAGGGATATGTCATTTTCGAGGAACAGAGCTAAAACACCGCCAACGTCTTGAGTCCCGCTATTGTGAATTTATCGTCAAAAAAAAAAATTTCTATACCTTCCCTGGATCAGCAGTCGCGTTTGCGATCTAGACTAGACCATCGACGCTGTCAAATGCATAATACCTAAAGTTTTCTTATACCTAATGATTTCTTAAATTTACGCGAACACTACACATTGAATAAAACTAAATTTACGGATTCTATCGCGTTTAACTGATTTTACTTATTTTAAATTCCCGACGTTTCAGGTGCTTTACAGCACCCACTTTCACGGAGGAGACTGAGATGTTTAACGTCCCAATGTCATTGTTAGCCCGGCTACCTTCAGTTTTTGAATATTAATTTTTGGTCCGATTTACGTAAAACGAACTTACAGTATCTTGAAGTCTTGCATTGGTATGCTTGGGTTTGGGTTTAATTTTGTTAACCCTGGCACACTATAGGACGTAGTGGTTAGCGAAGTTCTTCTTCGAAATATTTTTTCACATTTCTCAGACATGCAGGTTTCCCAAGACGTTTTCCTTCACCGCCAAATACGTAGTAAATCAACCTTAAAATTTCAATCAACAATTTCATTGGGCCGACGGGGATTAAACCCGGGTTGCTCGCGTGCTGTGACATTGCAGCGAGTGCTAACCATCTTAGCTAAGACAAGCTAGACAAAAAAGGAATAATTTAAATTGAACAACGTAGTAAATAATTATTTCTGAACATGTATAAAAATGTTTCCACGAATTGGGAAATTCTTTTTGGAGTCAGTGGAAAAGAGAGATTAGATTAGATTCCATCGTACCACACAAAAAAGCCGTGGTAGCTCAGTGGTTAACGCTCGCAGTAAATTTAACAGAACGCGAGTAACCCGGGTTCGATCCCCGCCGGCACCAATGAAATTGTTAAATGCAATTTTAAGTGCTGATTTACCACGTGCTTGGCGGTGAAGGAAAACATCGTGAGGAAACTTGCATGTCTGAGGAATAATAAAAAAAAATATTTCGAAGACATGTGAAGTTCGCCAACACGCATTAGGGCAGCGCGGCGGACACTTCCTTGCCCTAAAACCCTCTCAGAAATGAGGGGAGGCCTGTGCCCAGCAGTGGTACGTAAATAGGCTATAACTTTACTTTTTTACTTTTACACAAAAAAGCCGTAACATGCTGCTATTTTTGCGTAACATGTTGCTAGTTATGTAGCGTAGTACCAGGATTACCGTGTAGTGGCGGTTTAAGAACATCAACTATTCCATATGGTCCCGTGAGCATCATGAGAAGCCACAGAGGGAAACTGAACCAGGAGATGGGCAGCAGCATCGTCCTGATAACAACTCAAATGTATGACTATGGCTGCAAAATTTCTTACCACGCGTAGCCAACCCTTCCAATATATAGATTCCCTCATGATAGGGAACAAAGAAAGGTTGTACAAGGATATCGTTATCATTTATTTTATTTCTTTGCAGTATATTGTTTTCGTTGTTAACATTTATTTTTTTCGGACAAAATTCTCGCTCGTTTTCTGCTCCAAAGCGCTCCCAGGGCGTTAGGTCCGAGTTTACTCAATTTTACGGTCTATTTAGTACGTTTCATTTCTCCTGCCCACTGACTGGCATCAGCTGTGTAAAACATGAAGCTACATAGGTGATTCTCGCTAGATATTATAAAAATATCTATATAAATAAAACTTTATATAATTCACAATAATCTTTTCCTTTCTCGTAATTAAAATAACTTTTCCATTTTTGTACTCTTTTAATTTAATTTAATTATATCATATTATATATCATTTTCACTTGTCTCTAATTATGTGTATTTTCAAAAATTTTTGTACACCTCCTCTACTATAATTATTGTTTGCATCAGTTCTCTACGCAAAGTTTGGCTGAAAGAAATCGCTTTCAGAGTGATAAGACCGCCTTTTGCACATGCTTTAGATTTCACTCTACTCGTTATTCTGTTTTTTGGTGAACAAAGAAGAATAAATAAATAAAAATCTACTACAAATCATTTCATGTAAGATTAGATTCGACATCAGTAGTTTAAAGTGAGATCCTCTGCGTTAGTCCCTAGACTTGTAGCAAGCCTAATAATACCTAAAGTTTACCGGGTACTAGAAGACCTTTGCTTCCTCTAGGAAGCAAAAGTCTTCTAGTCTAAGTCTAAGCAGTCGTTCGAAGACCGTTAGAATAAATTAAGTGATTATGTATCTATTGTTTATTTTATTTATCTGCTTTATATTATTGTTTGAGGAATTTTGTTATATATATATATATATATATATATATATATATATATATATATATATATATATATATATATATATGTTTTACTTTATATTTATTGTATTTTAGCAATTTATATAATTTCATGTATTAGTTATTTGTATGTTATTTCATTGCATGTATTGTCTATAAATCGCGTGTATTAATATTATTTTATGTATATTTATATTGCACCACCTACCTAGTTTTCATTGTTCTAATCTTTACACCTTTGGTCGACTGGAAGAGATCGCTATGTAGCGATAAGGCCGCCAAATTGTACTTACATAACATTATAATCTGCTTTTTGTTTTGTTATCTGTATATTTGTTTGTGGTGTACAATAAAAGTATATTCATTCATTCATTTATTCATTCATCTGCGGGGAGACCTATGTTTAGCAGGAGTTTTTGAGAGACTGTAATAATAATAGTAGAAGTACCGACGGCGAGTTTTCTCACGCATTAACAAGGCTGTATTTTTTCATTAGGAAATACCTATTTATTAACTCTTAATAAACACATCGTGATAATAATATTTGAAATTATTAATATGGCAGTTCGCTGCATGCAAAGCTCGCGATGCATACGCTGTATGAAATAAATTGTTGTATGAATTTACGGGCGGCGCGTGACTGAGCACACTTGGTGCAACATCCAACTACGCGAACAGAAATGAATGAAGCTGTAGGAATTTGCAGAAGTTCTCGCAATAACAACTACGTTGTTCTTGTTTGAGACATTTTTGTTGTAACAAGTTCATGCTGGTAATTAGAGCAGATTGTTCAACTACTAACTAGCTGTAAGCTGTAACTCGCAACTTCGTCGCGTGAAATTTATTACGGTTACGTTAGCTCAACATAATCAATGCCACTTATTTTATTTTTGTAAATTGTCCAGAATATTTAAATAATAATGTCCTCCAGACTGAATTCCGGCTACGGCGGTCTGCCTCAACGGAGGCTAGACATCGGCGCAGGACAGCATTATAGTGTCCAAGTGTATGCGCAAACACAGGTGCATTTTCTATTCCTTCACTCTCATAATCCGATGGGACGGTAAACCAACACGACCGCTGAGATTTCAGGCGCAGGACCTACGGCGTTACGTGCTTTCCGAGGCAAGGGGGTGAGACACCGCCAACTTCCTGACTCCGGTCGACTACTGAGAATTTCTTGACGTAAAAACTCAATAATTAATTTTTGGCCCGACACGGGATTCGAACCCAGGACCTCATGATCAGCAGTCGCACTACCACAACCACTAGACCAACGAGGCAGACAGATATTTAAATAAAACATAACCTACATATGTTCAGTATACCGAACATTAGCCCGGACACACAGACAGACAAATATATAAAAGTGATTATTCATATCTTAGTGACAAGCAAATAACGCCCTGAGCGCAAAAAAACAGTTATTTCAATATTTTTTATATATACGTACATTATAAAAGGTATATAAGACCTCCTCGCACATTTGACTCGATCATTAGTCCTCTGGCTATTTTACATCTGACATACACAAGATCCATCCATTTCCATTACAACATATAAAAGTCCACTGCTGAACGTAGGCCTCCCCATAGATTGGCTTATGGGGAGAGTTTTGTAACAGTTGCCACTGTGACGGCCCAATATTATTATTAATAATTAAATTCAATATAAAGGGGCATCAAAAATTGTCTTTAAATATATATATTAAGCAATAAAATTGCATTAATAAGCAAAAAGTTAATATAAATACATTTCAGACATTAGACCAAAAACATAGTAAATGAAAGGCAAAATATTGTCTTTCATAATAAATAAATATAACTAAAAACTTGTAAAATTATTAAAAAATATGATAAATAATAGAAATACAAGTCGAAAATATTATAAAATTTAAGACAAATAACTCATGGAAGGAGTTCAGGTATAAAAGAACATTTTCCAAAGTAGATGTCTTGAACGGAGGAGATGCCGGAGATACATACCTGCAGTTGTACATATATATGGGGTCATACGACGATAATAAACTCAATGATACAAAAGCAATGCTATAGAAGGTCTCTATGATGAACTTGCATTACAATAGTAGGGTCGTGGGTTCTAGTCCTATATATGAATGACATATGAAAGTAAGGTCTACGATACAAAAGCAATACTATAGAAGGTCTCTATGATGAATTTGCATTACAATAGTAGGGTCATGGGTTGAAGACCTATATATGAATGACTTATGAAAGTAAGGTCTGTGATACAAAAGCATTACTGTAGAAGGTCTCTATAATGAAATAGCATTACAATAGTAGAATCGTGGGTTGAAGTCCTATACATTAATGACTTAAGAAAGTAAGGTCTGTGGTACAAAAGCATTACTGTAGAAGGTCTCTATAATGAAATAGCATTACAATAGTAGAATCGTGGGTTGAAGTCCTATACATTAATGACTTAAGAAAGTAAGGTCTGTGGTACAAAAGCATTACTGTAGAAGGTCTCTATAATGAAATAGCATTACAATAGTAGAATCGTGGGTTGAAGTCCTATACATTAATGACTTAAGAAAGTAAGGTCTGTGGTACAAAAGCATTACTGTAGAAGGTCTCTATAATGAAATAGCATTACAATAGTAGAATCGTGGGTTGAAGTCCTATACATTAATGACTTAAGAAAGTAAGGTCTGTGGTACAAAAGCATTACTGTAGAAGGTCTCTATAATGAAATAGCATTACAATAGTAGAATCGTGGGTTGAAGTCCTATACATTAATGACTTAAGAAAGTAAGGTCTGTGGTACAAAAGCATTACTGTAGAAGGTCTCTATAATGAAATAGCATTACAATAGTAGAATCGTGGGTTGAAGTCCTATACATTAATGGCTTAAGAAAGTAAGGTCTGTGATACAAAAGCATTACTGTAGAAGGTCTCTATAATGAAATAGCATTACAATAGTAGAATCGTGGGTTGAAGTCCTATACATTAATGGCTTAAGAAAGTAAGGTCTGTGATACAAAAGCATTACTGTAGAAGGTCTCTATAATGAAATAGCATTACAATAGTAGAATCGTGGGTTGAAGTCCTATACATTAATGACTTAAGAAAGTAAGGTCTGTGGTACAAAAGCATTACTGTAGAAGGTCTCTATAATGAAATAGCATTACAATAGTAGAATCGTGGGTTGAAGTCCTATACATTAATGGCTTAAGAAAGTAAGGTCTGTGATACAAAAGCATTACTGTAGAAGGTCTCTATAATGAAATAGCATTACAATAGTGGAATCGTGGGTTGAAGTCCTATACATTAATGGCTTAAGAAAGTAAGGTCTGTGGTACAAAAGCATTACTGTAGAAGGTCTCTATAATGAAATAGCATTACAATAGTAGAATCGTGGGTTGAAGTCCTATACATTAATGACTTAAGAAAGTAAGGTCTGTGGTACAAAAGCATTACTGTAGAAGGTCTCTATAATGAAATAGCATTACAATAGTAGAATCGTGGGTTGAAGTCCTATACATTAATGACTTAAGAAAGTAAGGTCTGTGGTACAAAAGCATTACTGTAGAAGGTCTCTATAATGAAATAGCATTACAATAGTAGAATCGTGGGTTGAAGTCCTATACATTAATGACTTAAGAAAGTAAGGTCTGTGGTACAAAAGCATTACTGTAGAAGGTCTCTATAATGAAATAGCATTACAATAGTAGAATCGTGGGTTGAAGTCCTATACATTAATGACTTAAGAAAGTAAGGTCTGTGGTACAAAAGCATTACTGTAGAAGGTCTCTATAATGAAATAGCATTACAATAGTAGAATCGTGGGTTGAAGTCCTATACATTAATGACTTAAGAAAGTAAGGTCTGTGGTACAAAAGCATTACTGTAGAAGGTCTCTATAATGAAATAGCATTACAATAGTAGAATCGTGGGTTGAAGTCCTATACATTAATGACTTAAGAAAGTAAGGTCTGTGGTACAAAAGCATTACTGTAGAAGGTCTCTATAATGAAATAGCATTACAATAGTAAAATCGTGGGTTGAAATCCTATACATTAATGACTTAAGAAAGTAAGGTCTGTGGTACAAAAGCATTACTGTAGAAGGTCTCTATAATGAAATAGCATTACAATAGTAGAATCGTGGGTTGAAGTCCTATACATTAATGACTTAAGAAAGTAAGGTCTGTGGTACAAAAGCATTACTGTAGAAGGTCTCTATAATGAAATAGCATTACAATAGTAGAATCGTGGGTTGAAGTCCTATACATTAATGACTTAAGAAAGTAAGGTCTGTGGTACAAAAGCATTACTGTAGAAGGTCTCTATAATGAAATAGCATTACAATCGTAGAATCGTGGGTTGAAGTCCTATACATTAATGACTTAAGAAAGTAAGGTCTGTGATACAAAAGCAATATTATAGAAGGTCTCCTTGATGCATAAGCATTATATGGGGTGGTCGGGTGACCGACTACTCTTAGTACAGTAGCAAAATGACTAGTCCTTATTAGGGACTTGAAAAGGATTATTGTGGTGGGGTGTATGCTGCTTCACGAGCAATTGGTCCGAGGTAAACTTGGGCTCGCTAACCGATGTGTCCTAGACATATCATCTTAGTGCCGGTGGTAAGCGGGTTTGTTGTAGCAACACTTTCCCGTGGACATCGCACACCCATACCGTTTGAGGGGGAGCGTCATAGCGCATAGCGATGCGTCGTCTATCTTTTGGATTGGAATGAGTGTGTTTGGTAGCACTTTTAGGTGTAACCAGCATACTGAACTTCATGTCTTAATGCATCAGCGCTATGATACGTGGAGTTTTGTCCACTGGCGTCTTAGTATCGTGCTAATATGATACGTTGGTACAGTTTTTAATTAACAACATATTAGTGTCGGTGGTAAGCGGGTTTGTTGTAGCAATACGGCTTTCCCGTGGACATCGCACATCCATACCGTTTGTGGGCGGCGTCGTAGCGCATAGCGATGCGTCGTCTATCTTTTGGATTGGGATGAGTGTGTTTAGTAGCACTTTTTAAGTGTAACGGGCATACTCAACTTCATGTCTTAGTGCATTGGCGCTATAATACGTGGAGTTTTGTTCACTGGCGTCTTAGTAGCGTTCTACTAAGATACGTTGGTTGTATTTTTTAGTTAACAACAATACAAACTTTGTTACCAAAGTCGATAGGGGTCATGTGGGTGTGTTGTGAGGGGGCGCCATCCGTATGGTAGTTGCATTGACGCTTACTGCTTTTTGCGGTATTGCGTCTTGTGATGTATCTGCGGGTGTGCTGCGCCTGATTTGATGCACTCTTGTGGTTCTGGTCGATGGAGGTATGCTGGTGGTGATGTCTGCTGGGATGTAAGTGGGACCTTGGGATGGTGTAAGCCCGACGATAGTCGTAGTGATGCTTGTTGCGTTCTGCAGCATTGCGTCTCTGCGATGGTTGTTTGGTGAGACGCTATTCTCAATGGCGCTCTTTGCGTCTTGGTTTGACTCAAACCTGAGTAGCTTTGCCCAAGTCGGGTCCCTTGATTACGGGGCTGCAGACTGTCTGCCCTCCACGATGTTTTATATAATGACATAATAATATATCTCTGTAACTTTCCCACCTTTGAACGATTGAAGGCAACTTGTTGGTGGGTGAGACAAACATGATCGAAAATGCATTTACTCAACGTCAGTGACACAAAACAATTCTGATGGCAAATTATTACTAACATCTTATAACTGCCTTTAACTAACTTGAGAAGAGTGTGAGATAACACAAAACCAGTTCAGATTCATGCCCGGTCGAGGTACGACAGATGCCATTTTCGCATTACGCCAATTGTACGAAAAGTACAAGCGCGTGCACAAAAATCTGCACATGGTTTTTGTCGACCTTGAAAAGGCGTACGATCGGGTTCCCCGTGAGGTTTTGTGGTGGGCGTTAAAGATGAAAGGTGTGCCGGGGAAGTATGTGAGGTTAGTCCGTGCTATGTACAGAGCATCCCGTACATGTGTACGATCTGCCGCGGGAATTACGGGCAGTATCGATGTGGCTGTAGGGCTGCACCAAGGGTCGGCATTGAGCCCTTACCTCTACCTACTGATTATGGACGCTTTGACGTCGGACCTGCAGGATGAGGCACCCTGGTGCATGCTCTTTGCTGATGACATCGTGCTTGTCGGGGAAGAAGGCATCGAGGTACAAAGCAGACTGACGGGGTGGCAAAAAAGGCTGGAAAGTGTTGGCTTGAAGATTAGCAGATCCAAAACCGAATATCTGTGCTATGATTTCGGCGGTCTTCCCAGTCCTGTACCCATGTCATTGGATGGCGCTATACTGCCTACCTGCTCAGATTTCAAGTACCTCGGTTCCCTCATTCAAGGCGACGGCGAAATAGATAGAGCTGTGCAGCATAGGATTAACGACAGGCGACAGGTCACAGCCACAACGTGCGATCCCCAAATGCCAATAAGGCTGAAGGGGAAAATTTACGAATCGATCATCCGACCTGTCGTCATGTATAAAAGTGAATGCTGGGCCGTCAAGAAGAAGGATGAAAATAGATTGCATGCAAATGAAATGAGAATGTTACGATGGATGGGTGGCGTGACAAGGATGGATAAGATAAGGAATGAGTATATAAGAGGAAGCCTGAAAGTAGCGCCAGTGGTAGAAAAGGTGAGAGGAAGCAGATTGGCATGGTTTGGGCACGTGATGCGGAGGGATGAAAGTCATGTCACAAAACGAGTGTTGAATATGAATGTGGAGGGACACACGGGCAGAGGAAGGCCGAATAAAAGATGGATCGAATGTGTGAAGAGTGATATGAGAATGAAAGGAGTAAATACGGAAATGACGGCTGATAGAGAGGAATGGAACAAGAAGATTTACTGCGCCGACCCCAGATAATGGGAAATGGTCTAGAGAATGATGATGATCTTATAACTGCCTTTTGGTTATATCTGCCGTTGTATTGGTTGGTGGAGCACATGTGTCGACCTCATGCGGGTGGTAGCTGGCGGGAGGATCTGAGGAGACTCTCAAGGCTGCGGCCGAAAGCCACACAACGTTGGACCCCATTCCCTTGAAGTGAGCGGTAAACTCATGACACGCTCTACGGCTAGTAGCCGTGCTGATCATGCAATTGGTGGTGATGCCATACACTTACATCACGTCTGCAGGAGCGACGGTCTGGCAGATAGTGGCGCTCACGGAGGGTTTACGGCCAGAGTGCCTATTTGCCTAAACCGTGTGACGTACATTCACTGTGGTTGAATTCGTTCGTATTCTGTATGGCGTTTACAGGCATTGACATGCGTGACTTCGGTCGATGTTTGTGCTTACGCACTAACAAGGGGCCAAGACTCTTTTACTGGTTCGCCGGTTATTTTGCTGTGGACTACGGTCCAGTTCCCAAATTAGCGTTCCCTTCGAGGAGAGTGCATCAAAATGGTTGGCGCTCATCGCGAACGGCGTGTGGGCGCCGTGTGCCTCCCCTACATTTTTTTGAATAAATTTGGAGAGCGAAGTCCGTGTATCGGGTATTTTGTATAAATATATTTTGAGTCTTTTCCAAGAGGGAAGGAATAAGTAATAATAAATTAATAATGTAAACCTGATACAAGTGGAATAGGGACGTTTTATGTTCTTAACCTTTCTCGAGCTCTGTCTTCGTGAACGGGGTTCACTTAGCTTGTAAGGCACTACCAACAACTTTCAATTTCTCTAGTGAATATTCATTCTTCCAAAGGACACCTAAGAGAACTAAGTTACTAAACAAACACAACGTAAATAAGGGTCCTAACTAAGTCGATTACGCCAAAATATTACAAACGGCCTATTATATAACCTTTTGAAAGATCATTTAGAAAGATCAAAACATATTATATTTATCTTGGTCACATATATATAATTTTTATAAAAAGGGGTAAATTTATTATATTTAATATAATTCTATATAATATTTAATATATTTATATATAATAGAGAGAGGGGGGATCGTTACACCACGATTGGCAGATGCTGGCGAGTTGGCGACCGCAGTTTTTTTTTTTGGACTTCTTAACAGTAATATATTGCTGCCGGCACCACGCGATGAAGTGGGCAGTGTGTATTCACCCTGCGTACGCAAATCCCTGAGCACAATGAGAATAAAAATCAAAAAATATCGCACAAAATCTAAAGACTCGAGGAATTGATGTTTCAAACATATTAAACGTTTAATTTATATCAGGATTGTATGAAACCCAGTTTCGAATAATAAGTTATTACATTAGTTCCACTCCGTGCCACTTTTTGCTTAGAATTAAATAATATTTTTCCCATGTAATAAAATTAAATTTCGTACTTTAAAATAAATTTTTTATTCTATTCTACTGTTTCACTGCACAGGATGGTAAGAAGCACAATAATAATAGCAAAAATAAAATCTAGCAGGGCAAGGTACTGCAATACACGTAGCTTATTAACATCACAAAAAGAAAATGACATATATGTAGAGAATCTGAAAAAATTGAAACTGATGAAAATGAAAGCTTGGATAATTACTACAATAAATTAGAGAACAACATAAAAAGTTGTTAGGCAAAATCAAAAATTAAAATGAATACACGGCAAAAAGATGTGTTGAGAGAAGAAACAAAGTTGCTTATAAAAAAACGACATAATTTACAAAATAAAAGACCATTGACCCGAGAAGATAAAGAGGAGCTAAAAATGTTATATAAAAAGCACATAAAGAAATTAAGAAAGACTACAAAGAACATAGGTAATAAGCAAACATTTAATTACAACAGGAAGCACAAAAAGAGCTTACAAACAATTAAATACCAAAAAACCTTGGATTATGTGCCTAAAACAAACTCCAACATCAAAAACTCAATCAAGGACCGATATCGTGAACATCGCCACAATCTTCTATCAAAAACTGTACAGCGATACATCATCAACTGATGTAGAATCATATAAGAAAATTGAACAAAGCCAAGAGGAGATGGTGATCCCATTTAATGAAATTGAAATCATAAATAAAATTGAAAAACTTAAAAACCATAAAAGTCCGGGACCAGACAATATCCCAAACGAGGCAATTAAAGCAGCCAAACAGGTATTAGCAACCCCATTTACATATCTGTTCAACAAAATCCTTGAAACGCAAAAGCTGCCGAAAAGCTGGTTGGCAACTGATATAATTCTACTATACAAGAAAGGAGATCCCACGGACGTTGGCAATTATAGGCCTATTAGCTTACTACCAACCATTTACAAGCTTTTTGCTTCTTGCCTAGAAGAAAGATTGAGTCCAGCTATCGAAAAATATCAACCTATTAAACAAGCCGGCTTTCGTAAAGGATACTGTACCATCGATCATATTCACGTTGTTGAACAGGTAATAGAAAAATATAGTGAATTTAGAAAACCACTATTTTTGGTGTTTATCGACTATGCTAAAGCTTTCGGCTCTATTTCACACAACAGCATTTGGAAAGCTCTAGAAAACCAAAACATTCCCCAACAATACATAAACATCCTAAAATACATCTACCATGAGAGCACTAGTCGAGTCAAATTAGACCGAACCGGACCAGCCTTCCCAATAAAAAGAGGAGTGAAACAGGGAGATCCACTTTCACCAAAAATCTTTATAGCAGTATTGGAACATATCATCAAAGGCTTAAAATGGACAAATAAGGGTATAAATATAAAAGGAAATTACCTCAGCCATCTTAGATTTGCAAATGATCTAATAATATTTTCCGAGTCAGCAAAACAGATAGAGTCAATGGTAAATGAGCTAAACAACGCCAGTCAAAATGTAGGCCTGCAACTAAACACTATTAAAACCAAAGTAATGACGAATAGAGCTCAAATACCTATAATTGTGAACAACACTTCATTAGAATATGTTGATGAATATGTGTATCTCGGTAAATTAATATCATTAAAAAGAACGAGACGCGTTGACGAAATCCAAAGGAGAATAATATCAAGTTGGGGTAAATTCTGGACCCACAAGGAGATTCTAAAATCGACTCTACCTGTAATTCTCAAAAAGAAGATAATAGATTATTGTATACTGCCCTGCCTTACTTATGGATGCCAAACGTGGATATTTAACAAACACAACAGTGACAAGATCGCAAAATGTCAAAGAAGAATGGAAAGAACAATTCTTAACATAAAATTGAAAGACAGAGTAAGGAACTCGGAATTAAGTAACAAAACAGAAGTAATAGACGTTCTTCAATACGGTCAAAGGTTGAAATGGCGATGGGCGGGACATTTAGCACGCATTTCAGACCAAAGATGGACTAAATCGGTGACAGAGTGGCAAGGACCAGCTGGAACACGGGCAAAAGGCAGGCCAAAAGAGAGATGGGTCGACGAGGTGATGGCTACAGCTGGGAAAAACTGGATGAACAAGGCACAGGACAGACAAGTATGGGCAGCTCTGGAGGAGGCCTTTACCCGAAGAGAGGTCCTCAAATAACAGGTATAATAAGTTAAAATTGTAAATATACTTAAAATAATAAATAAGTACTAAAATAGTTACGAACCTATTTAAAAAAAATTATAATATCTATATTGTAAGAAAATATTATTTAAAAGAAAATACTAATAATATAAATCTGTGAAACGAAAATGTCAAAATTGTTTTATATAAAAATTAAATTATCTAAATAAAAGCAAATTAAATGCAAAATGAAATTTCCAATTGAATTAAATTCTAATATTATAATAATTCATGTACTTAAAGTTATTAAATTGATTTTTGTAACAAATTTATTCAGTGTAATGAAATTTCCAATTAAATACAATTCTTACATTATAGTAATGCATGTACGAATGTAAGTCTAATATTTATAATAATGCATGCACTTAAAGCTATTAAAAATGAATTTCTAACAAATTTACTAAGTGTAAAAAATGAGGAATAAAAGGCTATTTTATTTATTTATTTATACTGTTTCACTGCTCGTAATAATACTTCTCAGATACCCTATTTTCTTAGATTTTTTAAATTTATATTACAAACAATTTTACTTAACATAATACTAAAAAATTTTCGGAATTTGGCTTCTTTAGATGGTCAAGTAGAAGTCGGAAGTTAAGATGAACATGGACAAAACAAAGATCATGTTTAATGTCCATGTCACACCTATGCCGGTAGTTGCTGAGAGAACTAAGCTCGAAGTTGTTGACGAGTACGTTTACTAGGGACAAGTAGTCCGACTAGGTAAGTCCAACTTCGACCGAGAGGTCAATCGGCGGATTCATGCTATAACTATACAATTAATATAGCTGCAGCATGGCTCTACCACGTAAAAAATCGTCGTCATCGTCGTCTGAGAAATAAGAAAAAAAATGTTTCTTAAATGTTTTTAAAAAGACTTTTAAAGTTCGCCAACACGCTTTGGGGCAGCGCGGTAGATTTCCTTACCTTAAAACCATCTCAGAAATGAATGGAAGCCTGTGCCCAGCAGTGAGACGTATAAGTCGTGTAGATATAGGTAAAGGTAAAGGCTGTAACTTTAACTTTTTACCTTTTATAGTAGTATTCCCAGGGTAGGTTGTGTTTACTTTTATGTTGTATACCCATAATTAATACTTAGTAAACATATTTTAGAGAACAAAAAAGGTTATGCACATGAATTTGAATAAAATGCAGGGTGGATTTTTTCTAGCTAGTACTAGCTCAATTCTGTTGGTTTAATGAGAGAAAGTTGGAAAAAGAGCGTAAGCATTGTCTATAATTGAATAAAATTTCAGCATCATGTCCATTTTAGGCGATGCATGAGGTTAATACATGAACACTTTGCTTATTAAGCAAGACCAGCAGAGCCACCGCCAAATTAGCTTAGCTTTCAGAAAGTAGCAACAAAGTTGTGGTACCAGATCCTACAACTTATTTGAAATGATACTGTTACAAGCTCCGCTCACGTGAATTTATATTTGAATAGTTACTGATAACAGTGTTTCTGTTAAATAAAGTCGCAAATGTAACGATTATTTTTAGATTACCGTAATTCATCATCATCATCATCATTACAGCCCTGCACAAGTGCACAATTGCTGAAGATAAGCCTCCGCCAAAGAATGTCACAAAGAATGGTGTTCGAAGGACCCGAAAATGTATGGAGGGCCTCAACATCGACGGTGAGCTGAAGTGCGGGTTGAACGGAATTGGATAGGAAATGTAAGGGTGTGCACTTACTTTGAATGCAGATGGGCGGATGATAAATGAATGGTGCTGGGTGGCTGGCACGCTCCTGAGCTGGTTATGCCGTTAAATGTATACACGTGCAACTAAAGTCTTATATCATACACTGTCACTTTCACTTTAATGTTTTGTCAATTGTTCGTAATGATTATCACTTAGATATATTAGATACCGGCCGGCAATATATACATAATTAATGCGAGGTGATGAGCTGAAGGTCGCGGACGCGCTTTCTTACACCTCTCCGTGACTCCCTTCCGGGTTTGCGACTGGCGCGATACTGACGCGATACTGCGCTCGCGCCGAATCAGTGAGTGAGAGAGAGAAAGCGAATCAGGGAGTCAATCGTCGCGCGCGAGTGACGCGAACATCCTGGGGGGCCCGAGAGAGCACCTCTTCCTGGGCTGAATCCAACGGCAGCCTTGCTATCTTGAGCACAGGTCTGCGCAGATGTCCGTAGGCCGTGTCCAGATTTCAACAGTGGTAGAGCCATGCGGCAGCTTTGCTGTTGCACGTATGGGCCGGCTCAAACCGGGGTGGTACCACGACCTCACAGAATACCGGCGTGAAGTGGAAGTTCTGCTTCCGCGTTTCGTTTGGTGAGTGCAGGTGGCCGGAGGCCCAAATCCCCCCCCCCCCCCCCCATCAACATGGTAGCGGAATTAAATAAAGATAGACTACCCCAGGAGGGTACCAGCACCCCTGGAGAATCCCTCGCTGAGCATCCACGACCATGTTTCTTCACTTCTGAGCGTGGGTGCTCAGGCTGCCCCGCGTATTCTGGGGGGGACGAAATTCCGCTCAAGACTACAACTGCTCGGGGCAAACGGAGCAACAAGACCAAGGCGACCCCTGCCACGCTGTCCGTGAATTTCTGCAATATCAGGGGACTTCACTCCAACCTAAACGCCGTCCACTACCATCTCGAGACGGCGAGGCCGGCTCTGCTCTTTCTGACCGAGACGCAGGTGTCCTCTCCGGCTGATGTTTCGTATCTCTCCTACCCGGGGTACAAACTGGAACACTCCTTTGTGCCTCGGGCTGGAGTTTGCGTTTACGTCAGAGAGGACATCTGTTCTCGACGCCTCGGCAGACTTGAAGGTTCGGACCTGTCCATCCTTTGGCTACGCGTAGACAGCGACGACCATCCGCGCGTCTACGGGTGCCTCTATAGGTCCCACAGCGGTAATGCCGAAACAGACCGACTCTTCGACCACGTCCAAATGGCTGCGGATTCGTTGCTACAGCAGATCCCCTCCGCAGAGATCGTGATCCTCGGCGACTTTAACGCCCATCACGCCGAATGGCTCGGTTCACGTTTAACCGATCATGCGGGGAGATCTATTCATGATTTTGCCTTGGCATATGGTCTGACACAACTGGTTACTTCGCCTACGCGGATTCCAGATGTGGAGGATCATCCACCTTCCCTGTTGGACCTTCTGCTGACCTCTCACCCGGACGGATATCAGATTTCCGTCGACGCCCCTTTAGGCTCCTCGGACCATTGTCTGATCCGGAGTGTTGTGCCACTCACGCTGAAATCGCGGTTGCATTCTGCAGGCTGCCGCCGTGTTTGGCACTATAGGTCAGCCGATTGGGATGGGATGCGGTCTTTCTTTGCATCCTACCCTTGGGGGCGGGTTTGCTTCTCGCCGGATGATCCCAACGTTGTTGCGGATTCTGTTACTGATGTGGTACTTCAGGGTATGGAACTTTTTATTCCTTCCTCTGTGGTGCCCATTGGAGGCAAATCTCAGCCATGGTTTGGTCGCTCCTGTAAAATAGCATCATGCTATAAGCAGGAGTGCTACCAAGCCTGGGTTGATGCATCAGCGTCCCGGGATGTAAACACCAGCGCTCTAAAAAAGAAGTATAATTCCGCCTCTAGGTCCTTCAAAAGAGTCATTGCCAAGGCAAAGTCAGAGCACATAGGCAGAATTGGCGAGAAACTAGTTCGCCTTCCTTCTGGAACCCGTGCATTCTGGTCTCTCGCCAAGGCTGTCCAGGGGAATTTCTGTCAGCCATCTCTTCCATCTCTGCACAGGGAGGACGACTCACTGGCCCATACTGCAAAGGAGAAAGCCGATCTTCTAGGCTCCTTCTTTGCGTCTAACTCGACTCTCGATGACGGGGGGAGTACGCCGCCGACCATCCCGCGGTGTGAGTGCTCCATGCCGGAAGTGCAGTTCACACAGCGCTCGGTTCGCAAAGCACTCCTCTCCCTGGACATCCACAAGTCGAGTGGGCCTGACGGAATCCCCCCAATTGTGCTGAGGACGTGTGCTCCAGAGTTGGCACCGGTTTTAACGCGTCTTTTCCGGTACTCCTACTCCCTAGGCGTAGTCCCAAAATCGTGGAAGACGGCTTTCGTCCACCCGATCCCTAAAAAAGGCGACCGCTCAGACCCGTCCAACTACCGGCCAATCGCCATCACCTCCTTGTTCTCCAAAACAATGGAGTCCATTGTAAACTGCCAGCTTATGAGGTACCTTGAGGATCACCAGCTGATTAGTGACCGCCAATACGGTTTTCGCCGTGGTCGGTCAGCTGGTGATCTTCTGGTCTACCTCACTCACAGATGGGCGGAGGCAGTAGAGTTCAAGGGGGAGGCATTGGCCGTTAGTTTGGACATTGCGAAGGCCTTCGATCGGGTTTGGCACAAAGCGCTTCTTTCGAAGCTCCCTTCCTATGGGCTTCCCGAGAAATTGTGCAATTGGATCACCAGCTTTCTTGCAGATCGGAGCATCAAGGTCGTTGTAGACGGTGCAAGCTCCGATTGCAAGCCTATTAATGCTGGTGTTCCACAGGGCTGCGTGCTATCGCCAACGCTGTTTCTTCTGCATATCAATGATATGTTGCATACCCGTAACATTCATTGCTATGCAGATGACAGCACTGGTGATGCTCTTTACACCGGCCGAGCCAATATTTCTCGGGAAAACGTCTCCGAGTGCCGGGACAAACTTGTGTCTGAAGTCGAGTCTTTGCTGAACAGAGTCTCGGATTGGGGACGACTAAATCTAGTCCAGTTTAACCCCCAGAAGACACAAGTTTGCGCGTTAACCGCTAAAAAGAACCCCTTTGTCGTATCCCCTCAGTTTCAAGGCACTCCCCTTGTTGCCTCAGCCAGTATCGGAATCCTCGGCGTCGACATATCGAGTGACGTGCAGTTTCGTGGTCACTTGGAAGGGAAGGCCAAATTGGCCTCTAAAAAGCTTGGCGTGCTCAGCAGAGCGGGACAGTATTTCATGCCGGCACACCGCCTGCAACTTTACAAGGCGCAGGTTCGGCCGCACATGGAATACTGTTCCCATCTCTGGGCTGGGGCTCCCCAGTACCAGCTCCTTCCACTTGACCGCATCCAGCGCAGAGCGGCTCGAATCGTCGACGACCGAGTGCTTTCCGATCGGCTCGATTCACTGGCGTTGCGAAGAGATGTTGCATCTCTTTGCGTATTTTATCGCATCTATCACGGGGAGTGCTCTGAGGAATTGTTCGGATTAATCCCAGCCGCCAAATTTCGTGAACGCACGACACGGCAAACGTCCCAATACCATCCACACCATCTGGATGCTTGGCGGTCCACCACTGTACGTTTCACAAGGAGTTTTCTTCCACGTACAACCTCTCTGTGGAATAGTTTATCATCGGCGATTTTTCCGGACCGATACGACCTGGGGACCTTCAAGAAAAGAGCTTACTCCTTTCTAAAGGGCCGGCAACGCACCCGCAATTCTCCTGGTGTTGCGGTTGATCATGGGCGGCGGTAGTCACTTAACATCAGGTGAGCCGCATGCTCGTTTGCCCCCTCTTCTATAAAAAAAAAAAAAAAAAAAAAAAAAGATCCACAACTCGGATCACTCCATCCCTCCCGGGTATTGTACGGGTAATTCTTCCCAGTTTCCATTGGAGCGGGGGCAGGTTATCTTCTTTGATGAGTACAAGTTCACCAACTTGAGGAGGTGAGGAAGGGGAAAGCCATTTGGAGCGGGTCTGTAGGGTATGGAGGTAGGATCTGGTCCACAGTGTCCAAAAGCGTTGAGAAAGAGCTTTTATGAGTTGAAAACGTTTAAGAGCAGATAATGGCCTGTCATCAAAGGACGGCTCGCGCAGAGCTGTGAGCGGACGGCCTATAATAAAATGGCCAGCGGTTAAGGGCTGAAGGTTCGACGGGTCGGATGAGAGTGGGCAGAGAGGTCTGGAGTTAAGTACAGCCTCAATTCGTGTCAGAAGTGTGGAAAATTCCTCAAATGTAAGGTGTTGTTCACCAATTACCCGATAAAGTAATTGTATCGTAGATTTAATGTTAATTTCATGTAACGCGCCAAACTAGGGCCCCTTTGGGGGGTTCAACAACCAGGTTACGTGCTGGTTGGCTAGTTTGTGTGTGATTGCATCATTATTAGCAGTGAGAAAATTTTGAACTTCTATGAGGTGATTTCTGGAGCCTACATAATTGGTGCCGCAATCTGATCTAATTGGTACCGGCGTACCGCGCCGTGAGATAAATCGTTGTAACGCTGCGAGAAAGGCTTCTGTGTTAAGAGCAGAGACGGCCTCTAAATGAACCGCCTTCGTTGAGAGACACACGAATATACAAAAGTACGCTTTTAAGAGCTTAGCGTTCCGTAATGTGCTAGATTTAATGAGAAACGGGCCGGCAAAGTCAGTCGTGACTTGGCTAAATACAAGTTGAGGGTTAACCCTGTCCGCGGGAAGGTCACCCATTAACGGGGCTTCGGGTTGAGCGCGACATCGGAAACATCTTATACATTTAAACACCCTGCGTCTGATCACGCGGCGAGCGGATAGTATTCAGAATTGCTGGCGTAGAATGGCGTGTAGAGTGTCCGAGCCAGGATGGCAGTATATTTTGTGATAGTGGTCAATGATAAGGTCTACGAGTGGGCTGGAGCTGGGCAGTATGAGTGGATGTTGAGCATCGTACCTAATCGAAGCGTGAGAGAGACGACCACCGACTCTCAAGAGACCGTCCTTCATAAATGGCGAAAGACGCTGCAGGCGAGCGGCTTTATCTGTTTGAAGACGGTGAATGTCCTCTGCGAACTCATTTCGTTGAACGGAGCGGACCCAAAATAACAGAGCGTCCCTACGTTCACTAACTGTCAACGGACCAGCGCTTCGTGCCTCTGGACCGCGCTTGCAATTGAAAATGAAACGCCTGATACAAGCCGTCACCCCGACGAGCTTGCCAAGTGAGCTGAAACGAGTGAGCAGATCATGGTCAACATCCGGAATCGCTATATGCGCTGGCACCTTTTTCGATTTAAGGCCTGGTAAAGCATGATGGCCTAAAGCAACTGGCATCTTGGGCCAGGTGTTAGGGCGCTCTTTGAGCCAACTGGGAGACCACCAGAGATCATGAGCTGATAGAGATTGTGCTGACATGCCCCTGCTTGCACAGTCTGCAGGGTTGAGATTCGTGGGAACATGTCTCCATATAGTGCTAGTCGGACTAGACGTTATTTTTGACACTCGATTGGCCTCGAATGTCTGGAGCCGATGAGGGGGCGTGTTAAGCCAAGCTATAACTATTGTGCTATCCGACCAACAGATATGCTGGTCAATCGCAATATGAGCTGATAATTTGGTGGACACACGAGTCATGAGTTGTGATAAAAGAGCTGCAGCTGATAGTTCCAGTTTAGGAATTGAGAGGCGATTCTTAATAGGCGCGACCTTTGACTTAGCAATGACCAGGTGTACATTGACCTGTCCATTGGCATTGAGCTCATGAAGATAAATGACAGACGCAAATCCAGCTTCTGATGCGTCCGCGAATCCGTGGAGTGAGTAAGCGGATGTCGGCTTATATTTGCAAATATGACGAGGTAAGCGGAGATTCGAGAGTTGAGGAAGATCTTGTGAAATGTGCTGCCACTCTGTGTAAACTTCATTGCCAGGGGGTTCGTCCCATCCCAGTTTCAGAATCCATAGTTTCTGTAAAAGGAGCTTTGCGCGGAAAATGACCGGTGTGACCCAACCGTTGGGGTCATAGAGTGATGCTACTGTGCTGAGAATAGAGCGCTTTGTGATTTGGGTTATTGGAGGGAGAGAGATGCGATAAGTGAACTCATCCGATTGAGGAATCCATTGTATCCCAAGCACTTTAATGGTGTTCGATTCTGGGCTGATGTCAAAGTCCTTAGGCATGTCACATTGGTCGTCTGGAAACCGTTCCAGGAGCTGGGGACAGTTTGAAGTCCATTTACTGAGCTGAAAGGCACCCATGCCAAGCAAATTAATTAACTCTGTTTGTAGTACCTGAGCAGACTCCACAGAGTCATGGCCACAGAGTATATCGTCAACGATACCTTCGTCATCAGCTAATTGTAGCAGTGTGCGGATGGCATGGTACGGGCTGGACCGTAAACCATACGTGACTGTATTTAGCGCATATGTGAGCAGAGGCTGGTCAGGTGACGACCGCCAGAGAATAAGCTGATACTGTCTTTGGTCTGGATGAATGAGTATGTTTCTGAACATCTTTCTGATGTCAGTACTGAAGACTACAGGGTGTGTTCTAAATGACATAATAATATCGACAATATCCTGTTGGAGAGCTGGACCTGTGTGCAAGCATTCATTTAAACTTACGCCATTTGAGCTTTTACTGCTACCATCAAATACAGTGCGTAGCTTATTTGATCCCGTCTTAAAAATGCCATGATGCGGAATATAGAAGTGCGGCCTACCTGCAAAGGTACTTGGGTGACAAGGTGACATGTGTCCCAAGTTGAGATACTCATTCATAAAGTCAACATATTGAGAGCGAAGGGGCGGATTTGCTTGAAGCTTCTTTTCGAGATTGAGAAATCTACGTAACGCAATAGCATGAGTGTTGCCTAAGGTCGGTGCATTTGGTAGAAAAGGCAATGTTACCATATATTTGCCTGATGGTTCTCGAGTTGTTGTGGTGCGGTAAATTTCTTCGCATTGCTCCTCCAAAGGACTGGTCGCTATATGAGGTTGGGGTTCTTCTGACTCCCAGAACCTCTCAAGGCGCTTGCAAATTTCGCGTGTAGTCACGTCGGATTCTGGGTGTGAGCTGATAACGTGAGCTGAAATGGGCTGGTTCGCAGACTTTGCATATAAATCTTCAATAGGTCCTATCAATGCATAATCGAAAATCGTGCCGAAGGCTATAGGCTTCCCCCGGCCCAAAAAAACCTTAGTCCCGTCCAGTACTTGCCCGAGAACGTCGGAACCCAATAAGAGATCGATCGGAGCTGGTGTATGGTAATCTTGATCTGCCAAGGGAATCGGAGGCTCTGCATCTGCTATGCGCGGAACTTTTTGTAATGGCAAATAACCTGTAACATTTTTTAAAATGTGCGCTGTAGCCGTAATCGTAGGTGTGTCATGGTGTGTTGGTCTACACACTACTGAGATTGATGCCTTTGAGTCCTGTGTGTGGTGGTTGCTCACTCCTGCGATTTTTAGAGATGTTTGATTTAGCGGTAAATTCAAAATTCGAGCCATGCGCTGAGTTATAAGTGTTATCATGCTACCACAATCTAACAATGCTCGAGCTGTGTGAAACTGGCCATGTACGTCTGCTATTTTTAGGGAGACGGTGGGCAATAAAATTGGTAAATTGGTAACGTGCTCTTCACGTTGAGCGGAATTGCAAAAATAACTATTCATAGTTGGAGCTGATATCGCGGAGTAAGCTTGTGATGTCTGTGTGTGGGCTGAGTTTGAGTGAGTGTGCTGATTAGTTTCTGGTTCGTAGTGTTCGTTTATTGTAGATAGTCATTGTTGACCACCTACACGAGACCTACTAGGAGAGCGCGAATGACTTGGTTCATTGTTGTGTGGCCTGGGGTTGACATGTGCGGCGTGTGCTGAAAAATGTTGGGGCTCTTGAGCTGAGCGCTGTCTGGGTTGCTCTCTCAAATGCGAGGGTAGAAGATGAGCATTCGAGTGAGTTGGAGAAGGAACATCGGGCCGATGCAATGATGTGTGGTGTTTTCTATTTCCACACTCTTTGCAAGCCTTCGTGGACTTGCACTCATTCTCATAATGAGGGCCTAAACAGCGTCGACATCGGTTGCGAGCGTTGATGAAGTCCCATCGGCCCTGGATCAGTTGGTCATTGTACCTCGGGCAGGCGATGAGCTTGTGCCCTCTATGTCTGCAGAATGGGCAGGGCATATTATCCGCAATGGGAGCGGCAGGAGCTGATGGTTGAGCCGAGTATACCGGCCTGAGCGGAGCCGGCTGCGGGGTTTTATAGTCGTGCCGACTTGTAGTCGGGTGAATGGGCCGAAATTGATGATGAGCGGGTTGACGAGGCGAAACCTGTGGAGAAGAAGAGGAGGACCGCCTGCGGTATTGGTTGGTCTGTGGGGAGTGCCGACTGGCTTGTGAAGAGTGTGGGCTGGACCACTCGGTCTCCACACAACGCGCGTGTTCTTCCAAGAAGGTGATTAAATTCTTGAGAGTTGGCAGAGTCTGACGTGATCCATATTTACGCTCAAAGAGGGTGCGAAGCTCACCCTTAAGCTTTCGTACTACTATCGATACGAAAACGTAGTCACTATCCTTCATGGGCAGATCGAGATTGTTGAGGGCGCATTGCGCAGAAATGAGCGGAGTCAAGAAGAGTGTGCGGATATCAGAGCGCGTATGGATGTGTGGTAGCTCTAGTATAATGTCCACAAAACGGTCGATCAGGACGCGACGGTTTTCATATCGTCTGGTCAGAATATCCATGGCCACGGCGAAATTCTCGTTGGTGAGCTGAAGATGAGATACCATACTGCGTGCCTCGCCTGATAGGCACGAGAGCAGGTAATGAAGCTTCACAGAATCCGAAATGGTGGTCATGTCATCGGTAAGACTTCTAAAGATGGCTATGAAGGAAGGCCAGTCTTCAATTTTAGAGCTGAACTTCGGCAGAGCAATTTTGGGCAGAACGTGAGCAGGTGTGGCTGACGTGGACGGGTGAGCAGTCTCCGGAAGAGCTGAAGCCACACTTAATTTTTCAAACGCAACTAAGATGTCATTGTAATCTGAAATCGCCTTCTCATAATTCTTTGTATAGGTGGCCTCGACCTCATCGGTGAGGTCCTCATCATCCAGGATCTCGTAGAAGACGTTCTCCAATTTGTGCTTGTGTTCCTCTAGCTTGGCGTACCTAGCAGTAAAGTCCGTTATAGTATACTTTTTCGTATCCTTAGCTATTACCGCCAAGGCAATTTCCTTCAACTGGTTAATTGCCTTTATCACCTCACGAAAAATGGCCGCTTTAGACTTGGACGGCATTGTATGTAAATTATTATAAAAGAAGAATGAGAGAAAAAAAATACAATCGAATTGTGAACCTCCTCCTTTTTTGGAAGTCGGTTAAAAATAAATAAATGCGAGTATGTGTTGTAAATGTTATAATATGTTACTGAGCAGAACTTAAGATAAGCGCGGATCAGAGAATGTAAAGTGAACAGAATATACCTACAACCTAAATTATGTAAAAGTATTTTAAAAGTTAACACTAACTAACACTAATAGTAGAATAAACAGGCAATATAATTTTTGCAACGAACATATTACAATTCAATCGCCGTGTATTAGTCACCAGAACGAAAATAATAATAAAAACTTATATACGAAATTAATAATAATGCCTATTGAGAAAGAAATAACACGAGTAAGTACATATAATTAATAATATTAATACTATTTACTTTTTACCTATTAAATTAAACAACAAAATATTTTAACGCTTGCTTCTTTTCTACAAATGATCGAGACGGGACGGCGAGTCCTTGACCTACCTACGAAGCATGAGTGTACAATAAAGGGCAGTGTTGAGCCGATTGTTAACACTTTTTCATGAACTTTTAATTATATCATATGTTTAAAAATGATGCAATCAAACACTTTTGTTGAAATACGAGACGTTATTTTGTAACAATTGTACATACTTGTGACTCGATTTAATATTATATTCGAAAGCGTTAGCTTAGTGCCTACTTAAAGAGAAACAATGTATGGAGATGTGAATTATTTTTTAATAAATTTTAATGCTAAATATGTATTAATGAATTTTAATATATGGGCTGAGATTATATGATTACATACTTAAGAAATTTTTATCTATTTAAAAGATTTTAATATTTTGTTGAGAGAAATGTGGGTAACTTTATGGGTGTGGTTGGGTTTATTTCCCGGTTTTAGGACACTGTTTATCCATAGGGGCTTATTTCTTATAATCGAAGGACCGTAAAATGAGCAGGGGACGCTGGTTCAGATGCTTGAAGGACCAGAAAATGTTCGAAGGACCCGAAAATGTATGGAGGGCCTCAACATCGACGGTGAGCTGAAGTGCGGGTTGAACGGAATTGGAGAGGAAATGTAAGGGTGTGCACTTACTTTGAATGCAGATGGGCGGATGATAAATGAATGGTGCTGGGTGGCTGGCACGCTCCTGAGCTGGTTATGCCGTTAAATGTATACACGTGCAACTAAAGTCTTATATCATACACTGTCACTTTCACTTTAATGTTTAATTGTTCGTAATGATTATCACTTAGATATATTAGATACCGGCCGGCAATATATACATAATTAATGCGAGGTGATGAGCTGAAGGTCGCGGACGCGCTTTCTTACACCTCTCCGTGACTCCCTTCCGGGTTTGCGACTGGCGCGATCAGGGCCTTTGTAGTTAGAACATTTTTCTGTTCTATAGAAACTGGCATTGCATATTTAGTTCCACAACTCTCCAAAGGACGGCGCTGGAGTAAGTTTACGTTAGGAATTGCGTTGTTTTAGTTAACTAAATCAAATTAAATGTTCGTATCACATTGACTAAATCGACGTGTTAATAATGTGAATTTAGATATTTTCACCAGAAAATGAGTTAAACAACTAATTTTATTAAGATTTAGCTGCTTTAAGTCTAGTTTATTCGTTTAATTGGAAGATGGAATATTGGTGTTTTAATTTCTAAACGTGACCACCCTCTACCACCATTTTGTTTGTTTTTGAATTTGACATTGGCGTTTTGTTTTTCTGACGTAACGATTGTGCTTTAAATGTTTTGAATTTTTGATATTTTTCCTATATTTTCTTACGACTTGGCTATTCTTGGACTTCGATTATCTTTGCTTAATATAGTGGCCCATGCACGTGAAAGGGATTTCGATTATCTTTCCTTCAGACACAGTTCGTATAGTTTAGTGATGGCCGCGGATAAAATTTGCTGTGTTTCAGGATGTACTAAGAGCTGTGAGTAAATCTAATTATTTACAGGTTTTACCAGTCAATTTATTATTTCTTCTTTCTATTTTATATATAAGAGCTGTGAGAAAATCTAATTATTTACAGGTTTTACCAGTCAATTTATTATTTCTTCTTTCTATTTTATATATAAGAGCTGTGAGTAAATCTAATTATTTACAGGTTTTACCAGTCAATTTATTATTTCTTCTTTCTATTTTATATATAAGAGCTGTGAGTAAATCTAATTATTTACAGGTTTTACCAGTCAATTTATTATTTCTTCTTTCTATTTTATATATAAGTCAGTGTCACTCATCATCAGTGGTGTGAGACCTAGCGCAGAGGCAGGTAGCCCAAGAGTTCTGCATCACTTTTCCACCCTTAGAGCCAATACCTTGCTATGTATACTTATAACACTACTACTTATACTACTGTCATTACACTTTTCAAAAACGCTTCTAAAATATTAATTTTTTTTTTGTAGGTGAAGATGGCTTTATACTTCACAAATTTCCAAATTCTACAAAAGATCCAACACGCTTTTGTACACGGGTTCAAGCAGTTGGTGGAAACTTTCTATGCTTAGATGATATGTATGTGTTTAAGTACCGAAGAATTTGTCATACACTTTTTGAATCCAAGTACTGGACCGGAGTAAAATGTTAAGTAATATTGCAATACCAGCATTGCATATGAAAGGTTAGTAAAAATTTGCATTACCATTGTAATGATCTATACCTAATATTATGAATGTTAAAGTTAATATGGAAAGTTGTTCCTCAAATAATTAATTTTACTATCAAACATGAATAATTGAATGTATAAATTTTGAATCATTGTTAAACTATGTTCTGCAATACTAATTTTCAACTTCCATGTTGACAAAATATTATGTATGACATGCAAAGCAATTTTATGGAAAGTTTGTTATTTCTTATTAACAGTTTGATTCAAATGATAATAAAAAGCTTATAAATTAAGGCTTTTTCAAAGCTCATATGAATATCAAAATCTACACCAGTTCATAAATATTAAACTTGCTCAGAGTACAACTGGGAAGAAACATGAGTTTAAGTTGTAATAACAAATATATAGTGATCTAAAGATCTTTTCCAGTACTAATGAGAATATATATTGCACCAACATACTATATTGTAGAATATGTTTAATTATTTTTTAATCATATTGTTCTTTAGTATCTATTTAAAGTTATGATGATCTTCAATTTGATATCCCATTCTTTCACTTCATTCAATCTTAGAATATCATATTTAAAGTTTAGATGTTGGGCATCTGTGCAGTATTCATTTGCTTAAGAACAAAAAAGTTAATATTTCATTTGGTCTTATTACCAAACTTAATTAATCACAGGAGAAGTTACTTGATTTGCCTCAGTCTTTGTAAAATTCGACATTACTGTAAGATCCATAATTTACATTATAGTATGCATATTTTTCACAGGTGTACAGTGTACAACTAATACTAATAATAAACTTCCATTTTAATAAAATGGAATGTGTAACTTTTAGCTTCATTTTTATTTGTTTTATTTTGTTATTTGTTGTTTGATACTGTCTGTTGGAAGATATTGGTAGTCCTTCAGTCTTAGTCGTTCAAATTCTACATGGCTAATATGTGTATGCTGTAATTTTTTGCTGATTGGTAGTAGAGGAATTAATCTTTGCAATTAATAAACTCAAGCAGGTTAGAATTTTTATTAGAGCCGTCAGTTCACATTTCTCTTTGTACTATAGTTAAGTTGTCAATATATTTCAAGTACAATATAATCATCCATTGTATATATTGATTTTACAGGTGCTGTTGCTAAGATATCACCCTTAGCTGAAGTTACAAATAAAAATAATACTCTTAAAACACGTTATACACAAGAAATTGCTTCAACATCAAGTTATGTGCAAGAGACAACTACTGCTCAAACAGCCAGTAAGTTAAAATTGATTTTATTGTATAAATTAAATTGAGGATAATATATTGTAAATTAACTTTATTTAAAAAAAGTCCCACTGGGTTTTGTGCTGATTCTGGTAAAGCTTTAATATCAAGTTGCTTTAATAGGGAGTTGTGGGGTGGGGGGAAGGGAGGTGGAGAGGGATAGTTTCGCCCCCCACCATGAGATGCATGATATTTTTATATTAAACGTTAAAGATCAAAATTTTATAAAATAATTTATAAGAAAAATCACCTTAATAGGTAGTCGGGGAGGGGGCGTGACCCCTCTTCACCGAAGAAAGACCAAAATTAAGTTGATGGAGCCCCTGTTATTTCTGGGTGGTTTATGAAAAAATAACCGCAAATCTTTCTAACCAAACCTATCTGAGTTTGTGTGCCCCAAGTCCCGAGCTTGCTTTGCTCGCTCTTGTACCAAATAAAATACCAAAATGTTAACTTTAATAATTACTTTAATAAGTAAACATATTTTATCACTTGCCATTATATTTCATCATGTTTCACCTGCACAAGTACTCCACTATTACATTACTAAAATATACAATATCTTGAAAACGGTTAAGTTTCGTGTATGGTGTTTCATAGTCGAAAAAGTCGGTAATGATGCAAACTACAACCCCCTAAATGATCTAAATCGACTTAACCTGTAACCCTATCATATTGTATATTTAAATATTTATCTACTATATCTATGTTCCAAATTATGATTCAAAATGCAATCAACTTGCTACAATTAAATTTATTTTTACTAAACCAATACAAATTTTCTAGGTCTATATAAATATAATGTTTTGTCATTTTAATTTCAGGCTTGAAGGTGACTAAGCCCAAAAGGACTCAAATTAGTACAAGAATTACCATGTTAAAAAAGAAACTTAAAAGCTTGAATATAGCAAATGAGAAATAAGAAAGTATGAAGAAAGAACAAAAAGATTGAAGAAGAAAATGAATCTATTAGAAAATACTACTTTCTTGAAATAATTTAAAAGTTGAATAAAACTAAATTTACAGATTCTATCACGTTTATTTAACTGATTTTACTTATTTTTAATTCCCGACGTTTCGGGTGGTTTACAACACCAAGGGTCACGGGGTGGACGGTAACGTCGTGAACTGAAACGTCGGGAATTAAAAATAAGTAAAATCAGTTAAATAAACGCGATAGAATCCGTAAATTTAGTTTTATTCAATGTGTAGTGTTCGCGTAAATTTAAGAAATCATTAAGCATTTAAAAGTTTTGCCTCAATGGCAACAGTTTTTACGATGCTACAATTTCGAGAATGTGGTAAACACAAATGGGACAGACAATTCACACCTGATGAAAAAGTAATGGTATTACATGGGCCAAGAGCCTACAGGATGCTGCAAAAGATATTTGTTCTGCCATCACCTTTCACCTTAAGCAGGATGGTATCTAAGGCCAATATTAAGCCTGGTATAAATGAAAACATATTTTACCAGCTTAAGAAGCAAGCATCTATCTAAAATGAAAGCCAATAATAAATTGTGTACACTGGTTTTTCATGAAATGGCCTTAACACCACATATTGGTTATGACAGGAAAAATGACAGGATTACTGGTTTAGTTGACAATGGTGATGTAGTGAGGAGGAGTAATAGAGGTATTCTAAAAACCTATAAATAGCCGATATCATATATATTTTGTGCTTGCAGTACAAAAAAGCTGAATTAGCCTTAATGATTAAAAGAAATATAAGAAAATTGAAGGGGTCTGGCTTTAAAATTCTTGCTACTATATGTGATCAGGGAACATCAAACGTTAGTGCCAAGTGGAACATAGTAGATAAATATTGAAATATATATATATAATATATATATATATATATATATATATATATATATATATATATATATATATATATATATATATATATATATATATATAGGGTAACCCTGTATATATATTTCAATATAAATTATATTGGTTAAGTCGACTTAGATCCTTTAGGGGGTTGTAATTTGCACCATTACCGACTATTACGACTAAGAAACACCATACATCAAACCTAAATGTTTTCAAGATATTGGATATTTAAGTTTTTTTTTATAAAAATTGTCAACTTTATGTCTATTGTACTATTTTTTTTTTGTAATTTGTGCATCTTATTTTATTTTTCTTATAACTTTTGTGTAGTAGATAAGTTGCTTTATTATTATAAATACCAAGATCTTAGGTAAATAAACTAAATTTTATGTTATTTTATTTCGATTAATTTACTTTGTATACTGTCATTACTGCCTACTTATAATTACTGTTGGATTTATTAATTTAAAATTGTTACTTTGATGAAGTATATTGATTGATCGACATTTATTTATTTATTTCTGAAATTGTGTAGATTGCTTAATTCTTAATTTTTTTTACTGGTTATGGTTGTAATTTACCTGAATAAAGATGATTATAATTTTTAAATTGAGTTTTCTTTTTTATGATTTACCTTTGATTACATAATTCTGCAACTAACTAATTTTATGCCTATATGCACAAAACTAGTTAGTTGCAGAATTATGTGATCTTGTAAAATTAATTAAAAAATAATCAGTACACCACGTATGGGGCTGTACTATATATAGAATATATTTATAGATAGATATATCGTCCGTTTAGTTCGACAACTCCACTATAGATGTCTCTGTACCACGGAATCGACTAGCAACTCTATTCCAGGTATATATAATGTACTCTGTGGGCGCGATACTGACGCGATACTGCGCTCGCGCCGAATCAGTGAGTGAGAGAGAGAAAGCGAATCAGGGAGTCAATCGTCGCGCGCGAGTGGCGCGAACAAATGGTTTTAAGCCAACTGTATCCATTGACTTCCTGCATGACTTACCGGGTCGTAACTCCATCTAGTGAGAATGGACAGTGTTATGGCAAACAATGAACCTTTGGGATAAACGTTGGGTTGATACAGGCATAAAAGTCTCGTTATAAGGACTTTAATTCTTGTGTTAGGATCAACTAGTCTACTCGGAGTAATTTGGCATCCATAGAGGTGTCAGACAGGGATGTGTGGCTTCCCCGTGCCTGTTTATGGACAGTTTGTTTGGAAAATTTGAAAGTTGAAGAATGCGGATTGAGAATGGGCGAGTTAACCGTCAAATGCCTTTTGTATGCCGATAATAAAGTTATATTTGCGTTGTCTGTGGCCGAGTTGCAAATGATGGTAGCATTAATGAACAGATTATCAAAAGAAACAGGTATAAAAGTGAACGCAAGTAAGACGAAAGTTATGGTTTTTGAAAGTAAAACGATATGTGAAATAAGAATAGAAGGGGAATTAATCGAGCAAGTAAATGAGTTTGTATAATTGGGATGCGTATTTAGCAAGGATTAGAGATATGACAATAATATAGAACGACGAGTGAACGCAGGAAATAGAGTAAATGGGGCTCTATATTTTATTGTGGAAAGTCAGAATGTGTCAAAAAGCCACGTATGACAATTTACAACGCTGTACTAGTCCCTACTTTAACCTATGATAGTGAAAGTTGGGTGTGGCAGTAGAAGCACGAGAATAGAATAAACGCAGTAGAATACGGTCGTCAATGAGTGAGAAATTGTGTGATAAGAGAAGAGTGTGATTTGCAAGATGATATTGTGACCAGGATTAAGAAAGGAATCCTTCGTTGGTTTGTTCATGTGGAAAGAATGAATGAGTAAAGAGTGAAAAAGCAAATTTATGTTGCAAAAGTGAACGGCAGAGTCGGAAAGGGATGCCCTAGGCGAAATTTTATCGACCAATTCGGCTATATGTTGAAAATGGGCCAAAATGCATACGTGGTAGAGCCGTGCTGCAGTTATATTAGTAGTATTGTTGTAACACGAATGGGTCGGCTCGACCGGTTTAGGACCTCGCTCTTACAGAATACCAGCGTAAAATAGTAGCTTAATGCTGGCGTGTTTTGTATGGTGAGTGTAGAGAACCGGAGACCGGTGTTACTTGAAACGAGGCATTTCATTTTAGTCCTCACGGGTTGCACCGCATCTGCATTTTGATTCGTAATTGAGGATAGATGTCTATGGGTCACAGCAACCACTTATCATCAGGTGGAATGTGTGCTCGTTTGTCACATTATCCTATAAAAAAAACCTGGAGTACCCTTAACCGACGAGCATGTATGCACGGGTATATGGATGTGGAGGAGGCGAGAGAGGTGTGTCAGGATCGTGCAAAATAGAAGTATGTAGTCTCTGCTTTCCCCTCTGGATTGAGAGGCATGAGTTTTTATGTATGTAACTTCATCCAATGAGGAGCCGCCCTAAACTTCACCTACCGGTAAATATAACGGCACCCTGTTTTAATACTCCCTGCAGTTGGATAGGTTTCGTACTCTGGTTCTGTACTCGGATAGTCATCGTAGCTCTACTGTACAAAATTTTCCTCACTTCAATATACCGGCAGTCAACTTGACACTGCTGAAGGGACTGCAGCACCACCCTAATTTAGATGGAATCAAAGGCTTTTCTAGTCCACATACACAAACGTGGTAGCAGATTTTACTCCTCGGTCTTTTGTAAATTTTGAAGGGTTTTTTTCCGAACCAGTGAAAATAAAAAAAAAACTTTCAATAAGTATTATGCAATAATCTATATCAAATAAAAACTATTCATTTCATTTCGTTTCATTCATTAAATATATTGAGAACGAAACTTTTCAAACATTTAAAAAAATTTGATGGCAATATATTTTTGATAGTAAACATAACAAAATTTGGCTTCATAAAAATACAGTAATAGGAAAATAATTTTTTGCCTTAGGTACACACGAGAATCTGTCAATCTACGTCGTCCTGTGGCAGACGCCATAGGCGACTATGGAAAATATCACAGAATACCAGCGTAGATGTTGATATAAATATTCTATTCTCACATCACATATAATCTGCCTGCCAACCGAAGTCATTATAACAAATTCTCCTTTAAGGGAATAGTTTAATTTTATAGGATATTGAAACGGAGGAAAAAAAACATACTAACAATATGATCCAGCGAAAAATCTTACTCATAATGTAATATTTACATTTTACCTACCTATTATTTTATAAGACAAGCTTATTCTCTCTATCCAAGCTGCATATTATAAAAGGCCGGCAAAATACGTAACTTGGTGTAGCAGTCTTTCATAGGCGGCGGGTAATATCATCAGGTGCGCTGCATGCTTGTTTGCCTCCTCTTCTATAAACATACTTAGAACAGAAATATAACACGATTAAGATATGAGAACAAAACCGCTAAGCATGTAGTGGTGGTGTAAAAATATTCATTATAAATAAGTATCCATAAACCAAGACAGCTCTCTAAAAGTAATTCTGTCGCAGGTGCCATCCTCCTAATCTTTAACACTGTCCACAAGACAATTAATCACAGCATTCAGCGACGCAGGCGAGGGTGCGTCAAGAAGTAAGAAATAAATAATTGGAGCGCGGTGCAGCCGCTCACTTAGTGCGCGCAAGTTTATTCATATTGCCTCGTCCAATAGCTTTACTTTTTATAGAATAAAGATGACAAATGAGCACACAGCGCACCTGATAGTAAGTGGATACTGGCACCCATGAACATCTTTTCTTAATTATGGATCTAGTTGTAACTGCGTTGTCACTACTGTGAACTGAGACAGAATGCCCCGTTTCCAGTAAAGAGGGTCTCCGGTTCTCTACACTCAAAATATGAAACTCAGCTATTAAAACTTGTGTTTTGTATCGCGTTCCAAGATTATGGACATATATTTTAGGTTCAACAACACTGCCAGTTCTTTGAAGTAAGAATTAATGGTTATATACATAATGATTTCTTATATTTACGCGAACACTACACATGATTAAAACTACTTTTACGGATTTTATCGCGTTTATTTTTAATTTTTATTTTTAATTCCCAACGTTTCGGGCGCTTTCCAGCACCCATGGTCACGGGGGACTGAGATGACTGACGTCCCGATGTCATTGTTAAACCCGAAGTACCTTCAGCTTTTTTAATTACTGTTTATGGTCCGATCTATGCAAAATGAACTGACTATGTCTTGAGGTCTTGCAGTGGTATGCTTGGGTTTAGTTTTAATTTTATTGGTTATAGGATCCCAAGCAGGTGGTAGTACCCAGCCTCCTTCTCTATTGAAATTAGGTTGTTTTTTAATTTCAATAGCCTCACGTATCATCCTTGGTAGGAATCGGTGTTCTTTCGCGAGGATTTGTGGTCTATCAAATCTGATGTAATGGTTGGGGCCGTCTAGGATATGATCATCAACGTTCCGGGGAAGTCTGCAGTTTGTGATCATATCCTAGACGGCCCCAACCATTACATCAGATTTGATAGACCACAAATCCTCGCGAAAGAACACCGATTCCTACCAAGGATGATACGTGAGGCTATTGAAATTAAAAAACATCCTAATTTCAATAGAGAAGGAGGCTGGGTACTACCACCTGCTTGGGATCCTATAATCAATAAAATTAAAACTATACCCAAGCATATCACTGCAAGACCTCAAGACATAGTCAGTTCATTTTGCATAGATCGGACCATAAACAATAATTAAAAAAGCTGAAGGTACTCCGGGTTTAACAATGACATCGGGACGTCAGTCATCTCAGTCTCCCGTGACCATGGGTGCTGGAAAGCGCCCGAAACGTCGGGAATTAAAAATAAAAATTAAAAATAAACGCGATAAAATCCGTAAAAGTAGTTTTAATCATGGTTATATACATTTTAATTGAGCATTAAATGGCACAAATCTTACAAGTTATATCTTGTCAGCCATTACATCTTCACCCGGTATGCTGAGTCTTATTTTGAGAGGATCGCAATATCATATAACTTAACAGCCACTTCACATTGCCTTCCAAATAGATTAATTTTCAGTTTCTCAGAGACACATACGCCTTTATTACAAAAGTTAAACGCTTGTCTACAGCTCCAGCTCAGAATCTAATTAGAGTAACACCTTGTTGAATTCTGTGTGCTGCCGCCGAAAGTGGAATTATTCAATGCTAAAACTTATGCTGACTTACTCGAGAATTTGCAATTATGTCACTGCAATCAGGATTCTTGGAAATACACGTTAAATGGTTTTTAAAGTTTGTATAACACTAGCGACCCGCGCTGGCTTTACCTGGTTAGCATTGAATTAAATTATATGTTATCAAAGACCTTTTGTTTTATCAATTTTTCGTTTTTCAAAAAAATCTTTAACTTTTGTGATTCGAAAACACTCTAGACGGATTATATTTCTAATAATAATAATAATAATAATAATGTCTTTATTTATCCTCTCACATAACATAAAGTAAAACAATGTAAATCTAGTAGTACATATACAGAATTCTATTATGTGAGAAGCTGGTGCCTGAAGTAGGCATATATAAGCCTGTAGTACAAGTCACCAGGTTCCCACCCCTCGAATGCTATGACATTGAATGAAAATATTCTAGGAAAACAATAGATAGATAGATAAACAAAGGAATTCTTATATTTTTTAAAATTACAGCGAAAATCCAGGATAAAATACTAATTAAGGGTGTATTATGATATAAAATGTATAAATACATATATGTATGTATAGTACTATATATTTATGTTCGTGTAGTGTAGTGTATAGTATGCGCGTGCACGCGCGCGTGTATGTGTGTGTATGTGTGTGTGTGTGTGTGTGTGTGTGTGTGTGTGTGTGTGTGTGTGTGTGTGTGTGTGTATGTGTACATTATATTTATCTTGATAGGAGCGATTCCGTTAAATCATAATCTAATTTCAGTAGCCAATCATGTACGTTTTTTTTGCAGTCATATTTATTTTTAGAATATATAGATAGCTTTTCATTTATTTTATTGTATAAGAATCCACCCATGTAGCAAAAGAATTTTTTTGTATATGTCTTCTTTGTTGAAAATGTTGCACAAACTGTGTTTTTACGTCTAACTCCTACAAATTTATGGCGATCATAAGTAATTCCACTGTGTTGCTTCAACAAGGTATAGAGAATAAACAGCTGACGTACCGTTAGTACCTGCCAGTGTCGATAAAGAAGTTCAGTTGGATGTCTATAAGAGAAGAATCCGCAAACTTTTAAAATGGCCCTTTGTGATATTTCTACGCGCTTCATACTTGTTTTAGGAGCACCGCCCCACGAGGTGATGCAGTAAGTAAGAGGACTTTGCGCTAGTGCATAGTAGATACGTGTTAAAGCTGTCTTATCTAGCACATGGCGTACATTTTTGAATATGTATTTTAATTTAGATAGTCTATTGGATAATACTTCTATATGATTTTTAAATGAAAGGTTGGAATCTATTATTATACCAAGATACTTAATGTTATGGACTAATTCTATTTTGTTACATTTACATGATTTTATATTAATATTTGAGAGACATTTGTGTGAGATCAGTGGTTTATTGATAATATGATCAAGGCGTTCTTTACGTATTGTGAAAGCAATATATTTGGTTTTTTCAGAATTCAAGGTAAGAGAATTACTTTGCAACCATTCATTCATCAAATCAAGCCCCATCTGGGCAGCATCCTGTACAGCTTCCCAGGAATTTGTAGAAAAAAGAAGGCATGTGTCATCAGCATATGATATTATATGTCCATAAGGAAGCTGAATAGAAGTGAGATCGTTTATATAGACGAGAAATAATGTGGGACCTAGAATGCTGCCTTGGGGCACACCGTAGGTAATTAATGCCTCGTGACTAATGTAATCTCCGATTTTAGTACATTGTGTTCTATCACATAGATAATCTTTAAATAGAGCAAGTTGCTTTCCTCTAATACCACATAATTCCAACTTTTCTATTAGAATGCAGGTAGACACAGTGTCAAACGCCTTGGCGAGATCCAAAAAAATTCCAATAACTTTATTATTTTTGTCCAAATTTTTAACTACGTAATCTGTTAAGTCGTGCACTGCTTCATCAGTGGATCTGCCCTGCCGAAAACCGAACTGGTTAGGGGATAGAAGTTTTTTACTCTCTAAGTAGTTCGTGAGTTGTTTGTTTATAATTCGTTCAATTATTTTCGAAAAACATGGAAGAATTGAGATCGGTCGATAGTTGCCGACATTTTCTCTGTCTCCAGATTTATAAATTGGATGAATTATAGACCGTTTAAAAACTTGAGGAAATACACCTTCATTAAAACAAAGATTACATATATATGTCAATGGTCCAACAATATATTCTTTAATTTTTTTTATAAAACAGTTAGAGATATTGTCCCATCCATTAGCACATTTGTTTTTTAGGCTCATGATGAGTCTGGAAACTTCTTCTTCGTCAGTTTCGAGTATTACAAAGGACGACGTACAGTTCTGTATTGATCTAATTGCTAAAGGACTTGTAACCCTTTCCTTAACTGCAATATTATCAGCAAGTTGTTTACCTACATTTACAAAATAATTATTAATTGAATTGATAGCCTCTTGAGGTTTCTTCGCGCTGTTAAGCAGTTCGGTGGAATCAGTTTTCGTTTTCGTGGTATTTGATATCTCTTTAATGGTTTCCCAAAGTTTTTTATTATCTTTACCTGCTTTACTAATTTTATCTCTATAATAAGCCATTTTAACTTTTTTAATCATGGAGTTACAATAATTTCGATATCTTGTATATGTTATTTTTATGATATTATTGTCAGGAAAAGATTTATATTTTTTAAATAAATTATCACGATTTCGTATACATTTTAAAATTCCTACTGTAATCCAGGGTTTAATAGGTCTTAAGCGGTTCAAAATTGTAGCTTTAATTGTATTCGCTATTAATAATTGTTGGAAATATGACACAAAAAGTGTAGCAGCCTCATTTGCGTTAGAACATTTGAATACAAAATCAAAGTTATTTTGTTCTAATTCTAGCCTAATTTTGTCATAATCTATTTTTGTTCGAGTTCTAGATGTTAAATTATTTTTTTGCTTGGTGTTTAAACATAATATCACAGCTTGATGGTCAGTTACCGTCGAATTACACACTACTGTAGTGGCTGCCATAGTTGACCGCATCATAACGTGATCTAAACAAGCATTGAGCCTAGTAGGCATATTATGAGCAGGAAGAAGTCCGTGAAATGCATTTAGATTAAGATACTCAGTTGATCTGTTATCCGTTGTATAATTTGCTATATCTATATTTATATCGCCCATCACAGATAAGTTTTTATGGGAAGACAACGACGTAAGAATTACATTTAAAGATTGTAAAAACAAGTCTACATTTTGAAAGCTAGGCGAACGATAAATTGCAACTATAGCAATACTTTTGTGTTTTATTACCACACAGTTTCCTTCAGAAAACATGGGTTCCGTAATTAAAACCCCAATATCATTTTTGTAATAAATTACGATACCATCATTTTGGTTATAGGTCTTTACAGACTTGTAATATGTGTATCCAGGTATTTGTGGTATTATGGAATTACACAATAGCCAACACTCGGTTAAAATAATAATATCACATTGTATTCTAATTTGCGTTAAAAGAACTAGGAAGTCATCTATATTACGTGAGATACTGCGAATGTTTTGTTGTATTATTGTGAGGCATGTACTTTCGTCAATATTTAATAAATAGAAGTTTTGTGTATCGCATCTCGCCGTATCCGATACAGTAACATTGTCAACATTCTGTGTAATTTCATTTAAATTATTGAATTTTATAAAGAGATAGCTGCTTATTCCAATCAATTGATGCCGATATATTATACATAAGTAATGAATATTGTGTAAAAAATAAACCAAAGTATATTATTATAAGAAAGTAAAAACGAATTTTAAACACAAAAAGTCTAAAAATACTAAACATGGTTAGATGCACTATAATTTTGTTGAAATTCCTAATTTTTTTTATTTTATTAAGGAGTAGGTAAGATGAAAGTACATGCCTTATATAATTTGCGGGTATAGTAACCAATGGACGTACTAAGATATACATTAGCAGTATATATTCCACCAAAAACAATCCAAGACTTACGAATGCAATATACTGCTTAACATAGGGAAATTTATTTATAACCACAATAGGTAATAATACATATAGATTATAGAGTAGAGTAGAGTAGTCATAATAGAGTAATGAGAAGCATTTCAAACGATTGGGATATTGTGATAATTATTCGTATTGTTTTATGGAGATATTTTTTTATTGGTCTTATAATTATAGTCAAAGTCTGTAAAGCACGACAATAACACATGGATTTATAACGAATACCAATTATTGTCTTCAATTTATTATCGCATTCATTCAAATATAATTTGAAAGAAGGTGTAGTATATTTTAATAACACAAAGTACTGTTTTTTTATTCATTCCATCGTAATATAATGTAAGCATACGTTTGGTTTTGTAAATATAATTAAATTTTTTATTGTCTGTAAATATAATAGGCAGAAGTTTATGTTTTATGCGTAAAAAGTATGAATGTGTGTTGCAATGTAAAATATAATATATAATTATGTTAATAAATATTCTATCATAACTGCCTCGTTCCCGGGTTTGAATCCCGAGTTGAATGGAAATTAGTTATTGAATTTATCTGTCAAGAAATTCTTCGTAGCAGCCCGGAGTCAGAAATTTAGCGGTGGTTCACCCCCACCCCACCCGCCTCGGAAAGACGTTGGCGTAGCGTCTAATTTCCCTCCGGCCGTGTTGGATGAATTCTAAGCTCTTAGTGGCAGAGCGTGTCGCGTGGTGCATTCAGCAAATATTTTGAATTGCTGTAACGCTCTCTAATGAGGACGTAACCTTATTTGAAATGACACATTTCCCGTGCTCCGATTTCAAATCAACGTCATATCAGTTCAGGTAGCAAGTGTCATGCGTTCTAAATCGTCTTGTCTGTTACTTTGAGTTGATATTCGACTTTAGCAACGGGACACGTGTGAGTCGACAGTTATAGTTGACAGTTCAGAATTCAGTTCAAATGTAGAACTGTACTGTAGCTCACACGACGCAGTATTGGATGGAGTCTAATTAAACACCTAGAACTCCTGACACACGTCTCTTCGGTGACATTGACATAATAGAACAAGCTCTAAAAATTTAAGCCCCAGTTCGATTCAAACGTATATTTCTGTTACATTTTGAAGCTTTTATACTCGCATCTAAGCCCATGGAGAACTTAAGCATAAAAACCCTGCAGATCTATGAGAATGGTCTTTCGGACACTTTAAGTTCAGCCTTCTACTACTTTCTTGAAAAACATATGCTATATTGAAAAAGTTGGAAATAAAATTGACTATTACTTAATACTGTAACACTCACAGTTTTGTTTTAAAATTGATGAATAGGTTTTTTTATTGAAACTGGACTTTGCATCATAAATTTAAAAGATAGAAAATAAGTTTATTTATAGAATGAGAAAATTGAAAAATGAGCTCAAAGTTCACCAGATGGTGAGTGGATGATGCTGTGGCTCATAGGCATAGATGTCTATGGGCCACAGCATCCACTTATCACATAAAATTAATCCTCGATTAAGAATGAAAACGCAGATGCGTTGTCACTCCTGGGGACTAAGATGGAATGCCTCGTTTTCAGTAAAAAAGGTCTCCGGATCTCTACATTCACCATACGAAACACAGCATTATTTAGCTGCTATGTTACGCTGGTATTGTGTGAGAGCGTGGTCCTTCCTCGGTCTAGCCGACCCATTTTTGTTACAACCATAATATAGCTGCAACGTAGCTCTACCACGAATGTAGTTCAGTTCCTTACTTTTTGTCTAAAAGTACAAACGAAAGAAATTTCAAATTTTCTTATTCCCTTATAGTTTAAGAAATAACTATCAAAATTTATTTTTTATAAGTTTTTTAATTACATACAAAGATACGTAAATGTTTTTCGGATAAAATAAAGCCTTGAAAACTCTTAGGATTACTCTCTTCATTTGTTCGTAAAGTTTTTACACAAAAAGTTTAGCCATTTTGAAGATAATATATACAATATGCAATATACATAGACAGTCTGGATAGACAGACAGACAAGGGAAAATTTTAAAAATGTTCATTTAAGTCGTAATAGCATGCGAACAACCCTCTGAGCTAAATAAAAGCCAATCATTTCGACATTGCAAACACTTCAATTTTATTTATATGTATATACAATAATATAATGAAAATTATAAATGACTTTCTTATTTATAATCAATTAAGTCAAGATGAAACGAGTACACAGTCCACCTGATGGTGACGGCAATTCTCTATTAACAGTGAAAGTGCAGATGCGTAGTAACCTCTGAGGACTATATAAGATTGTAAGATAGAGTTGTTTATTATCATTAGCAGCAAAAAAAAAAGACAAAATAATGTATAAAGAGACAGTATAATGCGTTAAATAAGTGTGAATTTCAAGCTAGGTCATAATATTTGTTATATACGCAATCCATAATAATTATAATATTTAATCTAATAAGTTTTTACAAAATACGTCTTCTACCTTCTTATGATCGTAGTGTGTCTTCTTCTTTTTTATTAGTGAGTTAAAGAGGTTCATGTCCAGCATTGCATGCAACCTCTTCCAAAACCTTTTCCATTGTAGTAAGTATTTTCCATATTCGTCGCGCTCGGCAGTTGGATTAGGATTCGCAACAGCATCCGGGGTTACCTTCTGCGAGCAGGTGATGTCGTAGAAGTAGGCTATGTAGAGGGAGTGGGAAGGAACGGCAAATACACCAATCGATAGCCGGAGAACCGGAGCTCGGCAACGGATATAAGGCCCTTCTCCATCCCCTTTAATTGAGGCCCAGGCGGCGAACACGAGGATTGGCTGCTGTCTATATATAGTATGCTGTCTATGTATAGTCCTCATTGTAATGCGTATGGCGTGTTTCCCGTATGTTTCCAAATGAATTAGGAGTGTAGAACTCCTCTTCAACTCATTTCTCGAGAAGAAGCCTGCAAGAGTTATCGACGTCGGGGCTGCGTTAGTGTATGAAAGCGTTTCCGTAGCCCTGGCAAAAAGAAAAGCTATGAACCAGTCTATCGCTCGGATGATAGACAAGTATCCACGAGGATTTCCCTAAATACAAAAAGAAAAGCTATGAACACCGTGAGGTTTTAGCCGGTATGAGCCCGGCATAACCAGTCTATTGCTCGGATGACAGACAAGTATCCACGAAGATTTCCCTAAATACAAAAAGAAAAGATTCGCAGTAGCAGCGTACTTCTGACGCTGCTCTCTATGTTCAGTCTAGGGATAGACATATGACTTAAATGAGATGGGAAAGAAAAAAAGGAAAGAGGGGAAAATTAGCTAAGACCCTATTGAAAATAATATGATGTGCATTTTTTTTTACTTTCATGAGCACCTCCCACCCTCTATTAATTGCATGCACCCTTATCGCTAATCTTCATACTAATACACTAAGAAAGACACACCATCGTCGATAAAAAGACGAGTTTTTCGACTCCAAACGGGGCTTTAGTGGGAATAGACTAACTAACTGCAGAATCTATTTAATGACGCGAATTTCAGCTTAATAATTTGAACATATTTAATATTAGGGATTTCCGCAAAGTAACTCTTGATTCTATTCATTATCATGGAATAAGATTTTTATTCGGAAATCATAAGAACTTTTTAGTATTTCCCATAAACGTCCGCCGAGACAAAATAGCTTCATGGTTCTACCATCACATGGCCCCTTAGAGTTTTCGTTATAACTAGTTTTTTCGTGCATTGACACGGAATTTTTAATAGAACTACTTACTTACTTACTTACTTATCGTCACGCACAATCCCTAACGGGGTAGCCAGAGAGAACAGATCGCCAAGTGTCACGATCCTTACATACCTCTTTCGCTTCTTTCAGGTTCATTAACTTCTTCATACATGCACGTCTAGGTATCCGAGTACTCTTGACCCTCCCCTTTTCGAGCAATTTGCTCACATGGTCTTCAAAAGTTAGTCTCGGTCTACCTCAACACCTTTTAATATTTACTTTCGCTCTATATATTTTCTTCACCATTCGGTCTTCACTCATTCGTTCAACGTGCCCAAACCATTGGAGTACGCCCCTATCAATTTTTGTGATAAGGTCATCTTTCAATCCTGCCATATTGCGAATCTCTTCGTTTCGCTTTCGTTCGGCTATGGTAACGCCACACATTTCACGAAGAGATCGCATCTCCACTGCATTCAACTTGCTTTTATGCTTCTTCTGGCATACCCAGGTTTCGCTGCCATATAACAAAGTCGGTACCAACACTGCGTTATGTATTGCAACGCGTGCACTCTTCACCACGCCTTGCCTTTTTACTAATGCATTCAGGACACCATTGACTTTGTTTCCGGCAGCGACACGCCTATCCACATCTAAATCACATCTTCCATCCCGGCTGAAAGCACTCCCCAAGTATACAATTTCATTTACCTATTCTAGACATTCCTAATAGAACTAGGTACCATCCATTCCTTGAAGTGCGAGATAACGAACAAAGTTGTTCAGTAAATCGGCAGTCAATACGGTGCATGTCGTCGTTACACGTCATGTACGATTATTAGTCGAGTTTCGCTAATTCAAACTACAGTGATCTCCCAAATAATGCAACAAATCATGGTCCCAAACAAACTGCATCCATTGACCAGGTGACCGTCCTACACTGTGTAAACTTTGGAGTTACCACTCGAGAAATTCGGTTTCGATGCTAAGTACAAATAAACATAAAGTTCCCTTAGCCACTGTGCAACCCCATTACACAAGCAAACTTATATTATTATTGCAACGTAATCCTCTATTCAGCTGACGCACAATACGATACTCAAACGTTTGTCGTTTATGATATTTAGAAGACGACAATTAAATATCGTTTATATTTAATACTGGCGTAAAATAGCCAATTTTTAATATTACTAAGAAAAAGTAAGCAAATTTATTTTGCTTATTACAGGGAAGTGCTAGTTTATAATCCGATGTGGTGGTAAGTAAAAAAATAAATGTCTGTTTTTCATAAACGGCTGAAGAGATTAAAATAAAATTTGGCACACTGCGTGATACACTTAGAAATGAGGATATCAGCAATAAAACCAGGGTAACTACCTTAATCCAACAGATCAATAAGCTGAAGTGGCAATTGGTCGAGCATAGAGCTCAAAGAACAGACAACACATGGCGAAGAAAGGCGCTAGAATGGCGGCCCTGTGCGACGGGAATTTCAGGTGACCTCCACTAGACAGAGTGGCACCCTGGTAAGAGATGCGAGAAGTTGATGGGTGAAGTTGGCTAAGGACCGTGCATTCTTTGAGGGAAGCCTATGTCCCGTAGTGGACTTGTGAAGGGCTATATTGATGATAATAATTGCACAGATGTACATTTTATAATGGAAAGGAACGTATGATAAGTTGAGAAAGGAAAATTTATAAATTACAGTTTGTTCTTATCGCGTAAGATTGCCACAGAATGGTAATGTTTTTCGAAAGTATGTTTTTTAATAGAACAAGGTTGACGAATAAACACACAGTCTACCTGATATTAGGTAGATGCTGTGGCCCATAGACATCTACATTTATACTCGATTAGGAATCAAAATACAGATGCGTCGACATCCCTGAAGACTAAGATGGAATGCCTCGTTTCCTGTAAAACGGGTCTTCGGTTCTTTTCACTCACCATACGAAACACAGCGGTACAGGGCTGCTATTTTACGCTAATATTCCGTGAGACCGTGGTTAATCCCCGGTCGAGCCTACCCGTTTGTGCTACAACCATAATATAGCTGCAGTATGGCTCTACCACGTACGTATATGTGTATATTTCTTTGGTACGCTCTATAACTTAAACGGCTTGAAGGGTTTTAATATATATGGGGTCGTTAGATACGTCTTAATTGTGAGTGATATAGACTACAAAATAATTATGTATTGCATCCGTCAATACAAAAAGGGGAAGAGAAGTTTCTTTTTTCAGTAAACTTTTTAACGCGGTCGTGTTTTTAGTAACCTTTTTAACCATTATAATTGTTTTAAATATGCGGAATGCATTTTAGCACACATTTCATTTAGCGTGACCTTAGCTGAGTTATAATTTTCTCTAAGTGAGAAGTCGTGTTTGCTCTGCGCTTACATTAAGCTCACTTAATGCTCTTCATTTAAAATGAATTCCGGAACATTGCGGCACAGTAGGTAGAATGTAAACTTACTTAAAATACTTGTTTTTTTATTTTAAGTAAATAAATGTGCCGTATGTTGGTGATGTGAGAGAATCTATCATACAAATAATATTTTTATATTGTTCGCAAAACCAGCAGCATTTTTTTACTTTATATTATATATATTTAGAGATAATGTTAAAAATTAAAGAAAATACGAACAAAAGCAGGTAGAATTGAGGGTAGATGGAGAAATACCTGCTCGTTTATGCAGTACAATTTCCACTGTGGGTGCCGTGCTTAGGATATTCTGTGTAAATGATTCTACGAGTACAAGACTCGTAGAATGACAGTATCGTAGTTCTGTTCGTTTAAATAATTCTTCTAAAAGATCGTGTTTCTGAGATGCTGCCCTATGTTACATGTACATGGATAATGTTGCTGTTGGTTTCGTGTGTTTTACGTAAATAAATACAGCGGAAATACCTCGAAATGACGTCGCTTCCCGATATGTCACAGTCCTCATTCAAAGTAGCGAATTCTTTGATCCTTTCTATCATTCTATCTGCTATCGAGTAGTGAAATTAAATTTTGGATGAAGATGATATTTAATATGATGCTACAATACCAAACTTTATTATCACCATTTTTCTGAACTGCCTCCCAATATAGAAGCTAATTATAACCGTATTCACGTCAAAAAATATGTAAGGATAATGACAAAATTCCTAACTCACCTTCATGCGGTAACAGAACATTAGGTACAGTTGCCTGTTTATTAAAAAACAAAGCGTTGTTTAAAAAACCATCACTATAATACCGTACATAACCGTAGAGTGGTGAATACAATTATATTCATAAATACACTCCGACTAAACGTCACAATAGAATTACAGGCTGTAAGGCATTACATCTTTGTCCTCGGAGGTGACAACACGTCTCTAAATTTCTACGTTTGAAGCTAGTTGCAGGTGCGTCCACGGATTGCAATATCCACGTTACCACTTCAAATTACCTGCTCAAAGTAAAATGCCAATTTATTTGGCAAAAAAAGGAAAAATACGAACAGTGAATTTTGTAAGCTCATAACGTAAGGTGACAAACAAACTTACGCACCTGTAACCATTTATGAATAACTATTCCACAACGCTAGACTTGGAATATTTTGGAAGCTATTACTGCGGTGGACTTAAGGCGAGGATTTCCTACGTTAAAGGGCTTTTAGTGCACCCTGCATGAATTTCTGCCCAGCGCAAAGTAAGCATAGGAAATTCATTGAACTAATAGTTTTTGTATTTAAAACGTTTTCTTATTATCAGGGGATAAAGATTTTGAATAAAAATATACCCGGTTAAAAAACGTATTTAATTAAACGCCTTTCATATTATCAAAAAACTATAAAAGCTCATCGCTCAAAAAATGAGAACTCGAACATCAACGTTTTTGTAATACGATTTTATTATAACTTTTATCTTGATGAATAGATACTATTTTGAAAATCCATTTGCTGCAGCACGGACAGCAGGAACAGGCCCGTCGACAGGAGGAACAGGCCCGTCGACACGAGGAACAGGCCCGTCGACACGAGGAACAGACCCGCCGACAGGAGAAACGGGCCCGTCATTTGGAAAAGCAGCTGAAACGCGATAAGGAAGAGCAGATGCTTCTCATGAAGGACATCCACGCTACCTCCGGGAAAGAGATACGGGAGGTGAAGGATAAGGTTGCTCAACATGACAACCGCCGGTCGTAAGCTGAAACCTGAATCGACCAAGTTGACAACATAATGGCTGACATGAAGAAATCACTAGACGAACTCAAACTTGTTGATAGTCCTTAGTAGCTAATACACCTTCGCTACGTGGGCTCAAAGTGCCGTCGTTCGACGGGACTTCTTCCTGGTCGGTCTACAAAATCAAGTTCGAGGCTGTTATGAAGGCGAACGGCTGGAATAAAAGTCAGGCCATGACTGTGCTCAAACTAGGCCTGCGCTACCAGGCCTTAACTGTTCTAGAAGCTCTCGGGAAGGAAGTGACTTACGAGCAGCTCCTTGAGGCATTGGAGGCGAGATACGACGACGCTCACCTGGAACACGCCTTTCGTGCGCAGCTTAAAGATCGCGTGCAACGCATTAACGAAAACCTGCAGCAGCGGGCTCTTGAGGTGGAGAAGCTGGTGCGAAAAGCATACCGGTCTGTACCTGCGCTCATTAAAGGGAACCTGGTGCGGACCTTGAAGTCAGAGCTGCTCTGAGGCTCGGGCACCACGTGACGCTCAAGGAAGCCTTGGCCCATGCACTTGAGGTTTAAACCGTGCGGCGGGATCATCGTTCCCATCGCGTCAGGGAGGTTGCAGCAGCTACAGCTTGCGATCGCAATAATGGATACAGCCCTAGATGCTATGGCTATGGAACGAAAAAAAACGAAAGATAATCGATCTCGAAGGGGTGGTGCGACTAACGGCACCGCCCAGAAACGGTAAGATCATCGTTCTCCTCAGGTTAGGGAGGTTACAGCAACTACAGTTCGCGACCACAAAAAAAATTATAGCCCAAGGTGCTATGGCTGTGGGGAAGGGGGCCATTTTCGTACACAGCTGTCCTAAGCGATCTGTAAAAAGGGAAGGTGATCGATCTCGAAAGGGTGGTGCGGCTAACAGCACCGCTCAACAGCAGCAGAAATACGACTTTACTATCGAACACTGCAGCGCGAAATGGCATGGCAACACAGATGCTGATGATTGCAAGAATAATACTAGGCAAGAGGGTAAGGAAGCGGTATCTGCTGTATTCTTTCGAATATTTATTAGAAAAATTAATCCCATTATATACTCACACTATAATCATGGGTGATTTTAGCACATGGCTACTCAAGGGTGACCATCGGTGTGAAAAGCTAAAATCATTAACCGAGGCATGTAATCTACATATATTACCACTATCTGCTACGCATAAAATGCCTGACTGTACTCCATCACTACTTGACTTAATTATTGTATCCTCTCCAGATTTCGTCCTGAAGCATGGCCAGCATGACGCTGATCTCTTCTCTCATCATGATCTCTTGTTTCTTACATACAAAGTCCGTCCTCCTAAAGCAAAATCGAGAATCCTTCTGCAACGTAATTTTGGTGGAATGGACAAAGAACGTCTTCTGGAAGATGCTAGTCGCATGGACTGGTCAGCTGTTGAAAATGCTTCAACAGTCGACTTGAAAGTCGAGTTATTTAACTCCTTTCTTATACAACTTTATGACATCCATGCCCCAGTAAAACAAATAAAAATGAAACATTTACCTTGATTAGCTGATAGTCTAAAAAAACTTATTATAAAAAAAGGATTTGCTAAAAGTAAGTTAAAAGCCGATAAATCTGAGAAAAACTTACGATATTATAATAAAGTACGGAATCGCTGCAATACATTGTGTAGGGATGCACAAAGACGCCATATTCATAAATCCGTCGAAAACGGCGACGCAGCCAAAGTTTGGAAGTTTCTTCAGTCTCTTGGAGTTGGTAAAACATCCAATAATTCTCCTCATCGTAATGTTGATTTTGAATTCCTTAACAAATATTTCACCTGTTCTAGCACATTAGACAGCTCAGATAAAGACCGGACTCTGAGTATTCTTTCTTCAATACCAGCTCCTGATTTTCCACCGTATAATTTCTCTCCTTTCACTGAGAGTGATGTTAAAAATAACATTTTGTCTATCTTGTCCAATGCCGTGGATGATGACAATGTTAGTCGTAACATGATCTTACCTATCCTAGAATTTGTTACTCCTATCCTCACCCATATCTTGAATAAATCCATCTCCTCTTTCAAAATTTCCTGATGTTTGGAAAAGTGCACTTGTAACGCCTCTCCCAAAAAAGCCCATGCTTTGCATTTTTCCGCCTTTCGTCCTATCTCAATTCTCCCGTTTTTATCCAAACTCCTGGAGAAACTAGTTTTCTTTCAGTTAAATCTCTACCTAAATAGAAATTGTATCCTGGATCCTCTCCAATCTGGTTACCGATCGGGTCATAGTACGACAACAGCGTTGATTAAAGTTACCAATGGCAATTGAAAAGGTATGGATAACAAACAACTCACTGTGTTGGTATTGCTTGATTTTAGCAATGCGTTTAACACTGTTGATTTTGACATCTTATTGAGTGTGTTACGTTCTATTAACATATCTCCTCCGGTGATTGGGTGGTTTCATAGTTATCTTTACGGCCGACGGCAGCGTATTCGCATCGAGGATGAGTTCTCATCTTGGTGCGAGTTACGGGCTGGCGTGCCTCAAGGTGGTGTGCTGTCTCCTTTACTTTTTGCTATATTCATTAATTCTATCTCTCAAAATATTACTTCTCTCTATCACATGTATGCAGACGATCTCCAAATCTACACTCAGTCAACTCTGTTAAATCTGCCTTCTGCTGTTGCCACCATCAACAATGACTTAGCGGCGATAAACCAGTGGAGTCAGCGTTATGGTCTAAAAATTAATCCGTTCAAGTCCCAGGCTATAGTTATTGGTGGTGGAGGGATGGTCTCCAGAGTTGACTGGAACAACCTACCCTCGGTGACATTAAATGACGTTCTCATACCCTACAGTAAATCTGTAAAAAATCTGGGGATATATCTAGATTCTACCTTGTCATGGTCGCAGCAGTTAAAACAAGTGAGTAAAAAGGTGTTTGCTACTATGGGTTTACTTCGTCGTTTACGTTCTTTTCTCCCCATTCCCACTAAGATTATGTTAGCACAATCCTTACTTCTCTCTATTCTCGATTATGCGGACGCAAGTTATCTCGATTTAACTGAAGACCAACTGAACAAACTTGAGCGAATTCAAAATATTGCAATTGGGTTCATATTTGGTTTGCGCAAATATGATCATGCATCCGAATATCGTTTACAGCTCAAGTGGCTACCCATTCGCTTTCGCCGGAATCTGCAAACTGTATCTCTTTTGTACTGTGTGTTGTTCAATCCTTTGACTCCAAGCTACTTGAAGGAAAACTTTAAGTTTCTTGGTCATGATCGACCTGATAGAGTTCTTCGGTCCACCGCCGAACTAATTCCAGAACCATGTTCATTTCAAACAAAATTTATGAAATATTCTTTTACGAGCCAAGCCATAAGGTTATGGAATGAACTCCCACTCCAAATTCGACGTGCGCAAACTTTGGAAAGTTTCAAAAGTGACGTCAAGAACAATTACCTAACACTTTGTGGTTATTTATAACCAATTCTAGCAACAGATAGTTATTCTGTGTTTTTCTTTTCCTCTTTGTTTTGTATTTATTTATTTATTATCTATGTATATTGTTACGAGCTTGAGGTTCGTGACAATAAAAATTGCCGATAAAATTACCTAAATTAACACTTTAATTTACTTTACACAAATTAAAGTTAAAACACTAATAATTAAACACACTAATTCACTTAACTCCGCTCCGAAGCTTCGCTTGTGTCGCCGAGTTCAACTCTGTCGCGATCGCATCTTGCAGCGCCTATTTATTTAAATTAGCAAAGAAGCATCCCGAATATTCAAGTACATGCGCGCAAAGGGACGAGTTTGCGAGTATAGATTTTCTAGAAACTTAGTTCTTTGGATGGCGCTGTCGGTTGAGAGATCTATGATGTCATTTTCTGCAACGCTCTACTCGCTCTCGTTACTGACACTAGATGGCGCTAGTATATCGTCGACTGGAGCGCGTAACACTGCCCCCTCCTAAGACATGCTCGTCCCGAGCATTATCGGTCCCATGATAACGCGCCAAGCGATCCACATGGACGATCTTAGGAGTCCCTCTTGCGCCTTTCTGTAACGGCTCCGCAATGTCAAGGGCTGTCCTATCCCGTGGTGCACCAACATTGTACAATTTCGGTGCTCCTCTAATACGTGTCTGAGGTCCCCGCACGGCCGCACAACTTGTACATGTACGATACCAATCCTCGACATCGTCACGATAATGGACCCAGTAAAACTGTTCTCGGACCTTCAGTTAGAGTTCGTTTAACTCCCAGATGGACTTTTGAACGACCATTATGGCACAGCTGTAGAACATTCGGCACTTTAGCTTTAGGGACAACCATTTGCAAACGACAGCTGTCTCTTCGACCATTGTCCCATTTACGGCACAGGACTCCATCCTGAAGCAGCAAGCTGTCCCATTGGGCCCAATAGCTTTTCGTAGTTGAACTCATCGCTGAGACGTCCCTCCACTTAGGCTTGGTAGCACGGGCCTTCATCCATCCCAGAATCGGCTTGATGTCTGGATCTTCCTGCCGTGCATGACGTAGGCTGTCCTTCCACCCGTTGCTGAGGTGGTCTGTCCTGAGCATCCTCACGGATACCACTTCCTCACTCTCTTGCCTACTACGATGGTTGCAATCTTCAGGACAAGGTCTTCTTGACAATGCATCTGCGTTGCCGTGAGATTTCCCGCTGCAGTGTCTGATAGTAAAGTCGTGTTCCTGTTGCTGCTGGGCGGTGCTGTTAGCCGCACTTCTTCTCTGAGACCGTTCAGCTTCCCTTCCTAGGGTGCGCTTAGGGCAGCTGGACCGAAGATGGCCCCATTCCCCACAGCCATATCACCTAGGGCTGTATCTTTTATTGTGGTCGCGAACCGTAACTGCTGTAACCTCCCTAGCGTGAGGTGAACGATGATCCTGTCGCCGCCAGGCGGTGCCGTTAGCTGCACTACCCTCTCGAGGTCGATCGGCTCTCCTTTCCACGGTTCGCTTAGGGCAGCTGGATCGAAGATGGCCCTTTTCCCCACAGCCATAGCACCTTGGGCTGTATCCTTTGTTGCGGTCGCAAACTGTAGCTGCTGCAACCTCCCTGACGCGATGGGAACGATGATCCTGCCGCACGGCTTCCACTTCCAGTGCATGGGCCAAGGCATCCTTAGGCGTCTCGTGGTGCCCGAGCCTCACAGCAGCTCTGACTTCCAGGTCGCGGATGCCATCGATGAATGTCTGCACCAGGTTCCCTTCAATGAGCGCAGGTACAGACCGGTATGCTTTTCGCACCAGCTTCTCCACTTCTAGAGCCCACTGCTGCAGGTTTTCGTTGCTGCGCTGCACACGATCTTTAAGCTGCGCACGAAAGACGTGTTCCAGGTGAGCGTCGCCATATCTCGCCTCAAATGCCTCAAGGAGTTGCTCATAAGTCACTTCCTCACCGAGAGCTTCCAGAACTGTTAAGGCCTGATCGCGCAGGCCTAGTGTGAGAGCAGTCATGGCCTGACTTTTATTCCAGCCGTTCGCCTTCATAACAGCCTTGATCTTGTAGGCTGACCAGGAAGAGGTACCGTCAAACGGCGGCACTTTGAATCCACGTAGCGAAGGTGTAGCTACTACGGGAGCTGTTGTTCCATCCCCAAGTTTGAGGTCGTCCAGCGTTTTCTTCACGTCAGCCATTACGTTGTCAACCCGATTGTTTACTTGGTCGATTCGGGTTTCGGCCTCCGACAGGCGGTTGTCATGTTGAGCAACCTTATCCTTCACCTCCCGTATCTCTTTTCCGAAGATAGCGTGAAGGTCCTTCATGAGGAGCACCTGCTCTTCTTTATCGCGTTGGAGTTGCTCTTCTAAACGATGGGCCTGTTCCTCCTGCCGGCGGGCCTGTTCCTCCTGCCGGCGGGCCTGTTCCTCCTTTCCGCCCCGCAGCTGCTGCAGCATCACCATCAGAGCACCTAAGTCAGGTGCCACAGACGTAGAAGCTGCTGACGGACCGGCTTCCGTGGCCGGCGGCTGTCCCTCAGACATCTGCGGCGTTGCACCACCAAATCTCCTCTGGTCCGTCTCCTGCTGGCGTTGACTTCGGGTGCGGACACCCTCCGTTTCCTCCTTAGGTAAAATCGGCATTATTTTATTCCACTTCTGACACCAATTGTTACGAGCTTGAGGTTCGTGACAATAAAAATTGCCGATAAAATTACCCAAATTAACACTTTAATTTACTTTACACAAATTAAAGTTAAAACACTAATAATTAAACACACTAATTCACTTAATTCCGCTCCGAAGCTTCGCTTGTGTCGCCGAGTTCAACTCTGTCGCGATCGCATCTTGCAGCGCCTATTTATTTAAATTAGCAAAGAAGCGTCCCGAATATTCAAGTAAATGCGCGCAAAGGGACGAGTTTGCGAGTATAGATTTTCTAGAAACTTAGTTCTTCGGATGGCGCTGTCGATTGAGAGATCTGTGATGTCATTTTCTGCAACGCTCTACTCGCTCTCGTTACTGACACTAGATGGCGCTAGTATATCGTCGACTGGAGCGCGTAACAATATATATGTATGTGTATATATATACCTATTTATTAATATTATGTATGTTTATTTTATTATTATTTTTTTATGCATTGTTGTGATATTTTAACAAAATAGAGTTTAGTTTATTTAGATATTAGAATGTAAGTGTAACATAAAACGCACCACCTCCTACTGTTCTTAATTCCAGTTTCTCCTTAGCCCAAAGGTTGTCTGGAAGAGATCGCTCTTTAGCGATAAGACCGCCTTATTGTACATACGTATATATTAAGTTTTCTCTGTAACGTATTTATTTTTTGTATATGTGTGGTGTATAATAAAGTATATACTACTACTACTACTATCTGTAAGGATTCTCAGGACAGACCACCTCTGCAACGAATGAAAGGACAGCCTATGACATGCACAGTAGGAAGATTCGGACATTACGCCGATTCTGGATTGGATGAAGGCCAGTGCCCTCAAGCCCAAGTGGAGCGACGTTTCAGCGATGAGATCGACCACGAAAACCTATTGGGCCCAAGGGGACAGCTTGCTGCTTCAGGATGAAGTTCTGTGCCGTAAATGGGAAAGTGGTCGGGGAGACAGCTGTCGTTTGCAAATGGTTGTCCCTAAAGCTAAAATGCCGGATGTTCTACAGCTGTACCATAATGGTTGTTCAGGAATCCATCTGGGAGTTAAACGAACTCTACTGAAGATCGAAGAACGGTTTTACTGGGTCCATTATCGTGATGATGTCGAGGATTGGTGTCGCAAATGTACAAGTTGTACGGCTATGAAGGGACCTCACACTCGTAGTAGAGGTGCATTGAAATTGTACAATGTTGGTGCACGATAGCAGAGGACACTCCTTGACGTTGCAGGGCCGTTTCAGAAAATTGCAAGAGGTACTCCTAAGATCGTCCATTTGGATCAACTGGCGCGTTATTATGAGGCAGATAATGCTCGGGACAAGCATGTCTTAGGAGGGGGCAGTGTTGCGCGCCTAATTTGATATCTGGTACCCGGAAATAGCGCCATCTAGTGTCGCGTAACAGAGTGCGGAGAGCTTTCTAGAAAATGCCATGCCTGAACTTTCCACCAACAGCGCTATAACGGGGCGTTGTTGTACTTATAGGTATATTAGCCGGACTCCAATAAAACAAACACTCTAATAGTTTATTCCTTCATACTAGTTGATTTATTTACTTACACAACACTATCAATTCAATATTACTTACTATTACTATTATTATATACTATTATTATTTTGCAACTACTATATTTCGCGAAGTAATTAGGGCGAGCGTGGCACGAGCTCCCACAGTGAATGCATATCATTACTAACTTGACCGGTAAAGCAAGCACAAGTACTTCAATACAAAAATATTGTTAACAATAATTGGACGATTCATATAGAAAAGTTAGTGAGTGGGATTTCTTAAGTGATTAATAGTCAAATTTTACATTTAGCTGTTGAATGTATACAAAAATATTTATTATAATTTGGAATTTTGAATATGTGATTTTATAGATAAAATTAATTTACTTTTTATTATACTATATTAACATTAAAATTTATTTAATACACACTACCTATGCCACATCACTCCCCTGCCGAGACCGTTTCACGGGCGATAGTAGTCTGGAAATCGCACTACTCTTCCATTTAGTGTTTTATTTAGAGTATTCTCACTTCGACCAGTTGTGGGGGATTGGGTTTCCTTTTCTGTAGGTGTTATTTTCTCTGGATAAACAGATGCTCCTTAGCTGTAAATGTAAGCGGGTTGAGTCGGTCTATAGTAACCGTACTTTCCATACCATTGATCATCAATTTGAAGGTCTTAAGACCCCTTTCCAGGACTTTACACGAGCCTGAATAAGGAGGTTCCATTGATGGTGTAGCTGGACCTTAACGCAAGGAAACGTATTCAACCGTCTGAAGATCTTTAGGAATATAGAAGGTTTTAGTTCCGTGCCATGCAGCTGGGCGAGGTGTTATATTAGCCATTTGACGTCGAAGGCGAGATTTAAAATCCTTGATGCCAGCGGTGAAGTCTGGTGAGGGAACGAAGAACTCTCCTGGTAGTCTTAAAGGTTCGCCGTATACCAATTCTGCGGCTGATGTTCTGAGGTCCTCTTTCCAGGCGCTTCATATACCTAGAAGCACAAGTGGAAGGATTTCTGTCCACTGCGGGTTATTGTGGCACCTAATTGCAGTTTTTAGCTGACGATGTAGTTTTTCTACCATACCGTTGCTTTGTGGGTGATATGAAGTGGTTGTTGTCAACTTGGCACCGATGAGAGATACAACGGTCTGAAATAATTTTGACTCAAACTGCCGTCCCCGGTCTGTGGTGATCTTCTGTGGGCATCCGAAACGGGCTACCCAGCCGCTGATGGAGGTTTTGATGCATGTTTCTGCCGTAATTTCTTCTAATGGCCTCAGGCCATCACGTATATCTGTTGATGACGGTGAGGCAGTACCTGTAATGAGAAGAAAGCGGTAATGACCCTACTATATCCACGTGGATATGGGAGAAACGTTGTGACGGAGTAGGGAAAGCGGAGTAAGGTGAAGAGGTATGGCGTGAAGTGGCAGTTGATTTTGCTGCGTTGGCAATCTGTGCATCGCTTCGTCCATTCTTTGCAGTCTCGACGAACACCCGGCCACACGAATCTTTCTCGAAGATGAGTTTTGCTGTGGCGGAGGCTCCGGGATGACTGAGATTGTGCATTTAGGAGAAGTCTTGTCATCTGAATCGTGAGGTAATGTATATCCTCAGAGTATGTGTTGAGATATCACAATATATCGTTTTTTTTTTTTTTTTTTTTTTTTTTTTATAGAAGAGGGGGCAAACGAGCAAGCGGCTCACCTGATGTTAAGTGACTACCGCCGCCCATGATCAACCGCAACACCAGGAGAATTGCGGGTGCGTTGCCGGCCCTTTAGAAAGGAGTAAGCTCTTTTCTTGAAGGTCCCCAGGTCGTATCGGTCCGGAAAAATCGCCGATGATAAACTATTCCACAGAGAGGTTGTACGTGGAAGAAAACTCCTTGTGAAACGTACAGTGGTGGACCGCCAAGCATCCAGATGGTGTGGATGGTATCGGGACGTTTGCCGTGTCGTGCGTTCACGAAATTTGGCGGCTGGGATTAATCCGAACAATTCCTCAGAGCACTCCCCGTGATAGATGCGATAAAATACGCAAAGAGATGCAACATCTCTTCGCAACGCCAGTGAATCGAGCCGATCGGAAAGCACTCCGTCGTCGACGATTCGAGCCGCTCTGCGCTGGATGCGGTCAAGTGGAAGGAGCTGGTACTGGGGAGCCCCAGCCCAGAGATGGGAACAGTATTCCATGTGCGGCCGAACCTGCGCCTTGTAAAGTTGCAGGCGGTGTGCCGGCATGAAATACTGTCCCGCTCTGCTGAGCACGCCAAGCTTTTTAGAGGCCAATTTGGCCTTCCCTTCCAAGTGACCACGAAACTGCACGTCACTCGATATGTCGACGCCGAGGATTCCGATACTGGCTGAGGCAACAAGGGGAGTGCCTTGAAACTGAGGGGATACGACAAAGGGGTTCTTTTTAGCGGTTAACGCGCAAACTTGTGTCTTCTGGGGGTTAAACTGGACTAGATTTAGTCGTCCCCAATCCGAGACTCTGTTCAGCAAAGACTCGACTTCAGACACAAGTTTGTCCCGGCACTCGGAGACGTTTTCCCGAGAAATATTGGCTCGGCCGGTGTAAAGAGCATCACCAGTGCTGTCATCTGCATAGCAATGAATGTTACGGGTATGCAACATATCATTGATATGCAGAAGAAACAGCGTTGGCGATAGCACGCAGCCCTGTGGAACACCAGCATTAATAGGCTTGCAATCGGAGCTTGCACCGTCTACAGCGACCTTGATGCTCCGATCTGCAAGAAAGCTGGTGATCCAATTGCACAATTTCTCGGGAAGCCCATAGGAAGGGAGCTTCGAAAGAAGCGCTTTGTGCCAAACCCGATCGAAGGCCTTCGCAATGTCCAAACTAACGGCCAATGCCTCCCCCTTGAACTCTACTGCCTCCGCCCATCTGTGAGTGAGGTAGACCAGAAGATCACCAGCTGACCGACCACGGCGAAAACCGTATTGGCGGTCACTAATCAGCTGGTGATCCTCAAGGTACCTCATGAGCTGGCAGTTTACAATGGACTCCATTGTTTTGGAGAACAAGGAGGTGATGGCGATTGGCCGGTAGCTGGACGGGTCTGAGCGGTCGCCTTTTTTAGGGATCGGGTGGACGAAAGCCGTCTTCCACGATTTTGGGACTACGCCTAGGGAGTAGGAGTACCGGAAAAGACGCGTTAAAACCGGTGCCAACTCTGGAGCACACGTCCTCAGCACAATTGGGGGGATTCCGTCAGGCCCACTCGACTTGTGGATGTCCAGGGAGAGGAGTGCTTTGCGAACCGAGCGCTGTGTGAACTGCACTTCCGGCATGGAGCACTCACACCGCGGGATGGTCGGCGGCGTACTCCCCCCGTCATCGAGAGTCGAGTTAGACGCAAAGAAGGAGCCTAGAAGATCGGCTTTCTCCTTTGCAGTATGGGCCAGTGAGTCGTCCTCCCTGTGCAGAGATGGAAGAGATGGCTGACAGAAATTCCCCTGGACAGCCTTGGCGAGAGACCAGAATGCACGGGTTCCAGAAGGAAGGCGAACTAGTTTCTCGCCAATTCTGCCTATGTGCTCTGACTTTGCCTTGGCAATGACTCTTTTGAAGGACCTAGAGGCGGAATTATACTTCTTTTTTAGAGCGCTGGTGTTTACATCCCGGGACGCTGATGCATCAACCCAGGCTTGGTAGCACTCCTGCTTATAGCATGATGCTATTTTACAGGAGCGACCAAACCATGGCTGAGATTTGCCTCCAATGGGCACCACAGAGGAAGGAATAAAAAGTTCCATACCCTGAAGTACCACATCAGTAACAGAATCCGCAACAACGTTGGGATCATCCGGCGAGAAGCAAACCCGCCCCCAAGGGTAGGATGCAAAGAAAGACCGCATCCCATCCCAATCGGCTGACCTATAGTGCCAAACACGGCGGCAGCCTGCAGAATGCAACCGCGATTTCAGCGTGAGTGGCACAACACTCCGGATCAGACAATGGTCCGAGGAGCCTAAAGGGGCGTCGACGGAAATCTGATATCCGTCCGGGTGAGAGGTCAGCAGAAGGTCCAACAGGGAAGGTGCATGATCCTCCACATCTGGAATCCGCGTAGGCGAAGTAACCAGTTGTGTCAGACCATATGCCAAGGCAAAATCATGAACAGATCTCCCCGCATGATCGGTTAAACGTGAACCGAGCCATTCGGCGTGATGGGCGTTAAAGTCGCCGAGGATCACGATCTCTGCGGAGGGGATCTGCTGTAGCAACGAATCCGCAGCCATTTGGACGTGGTCGTAGCTTCGGGTGACTGAACCTTTTCTAATCAAAGCGCTGTTCCCTTATTGATTAGATCCTGCAGTTCAGGGTCTGAGTTATGATCGTCTGCAAGATCTTCATAGTTAAGGGTTTCAGAGATAGTCTCAACTCGTGACAACGTATCAGTAACAGTGTTATCACAGCCTGACACATGTTTGATATGCGTGGTAAATTGAGATATGAAGCTTAAGTATCGGTGTTGGCGTGGAGAACCTCTTTTCATGACAAACGAAAAGGTAATTGTTTTGTGGTCGGTGCACACCGTAAAATTCCTGGCTTTGACCATAAAACGGAATTGTTTGATAGCTTCATATATTGCCAATAGTTCTCTGTCATATGGACTTTATTTTTTCTGTGCTGACGTAAGTTTTCTGGAGAAAAACTTTAGGGGTTCCCAGCAGTGTTTCACTTTTTGCTGTGGAACGGCTCCTATGACTTTATTAGATGCGTCAGTGTATAGTGATAATTCTGCGTGAGGATTTGGATGTGCTAACATGGTGGCATCAGACAGCGAGGATTTACAATCTTCGAATGCCTTCAGCATCTCGGGGCTCATGACTACCGGTACGGTTTGGATCCTTTAATATTTTTGCCACATAATGCATCAAGAAGCGGAGCTTGTGTACGTTTGTGTTTGAAGTGTACGTGTACGTTTATGTGTGTTTGAAAGATGCAGCAAGCATCCTTCAAACACCTACAAAAATAGTTCAGCATACCGAGGAATCTTTGGAGTTCTCTGGCTGTTTTTGGTAATGGGAAGTCTTTGATTGCTGCAACTTTCGGCTCCATTGGACGGGTTCCCTGCGCTGAAATGTGGTAACCCAAAATTTTACTTCCTTGACACCCAATATACTTTTAGAAGTATTTATGTGTACTCCGTACTTTTCAAGTCGTCGAAAAAGTGTCTGAAGGTATTCCATATGCTCTTCTTCGGTATGTGAAAACATCAATATGTCGTCAAGATATTCAAATGTGAAATCTAGTCCTTGGACTCATTTATGAATCTTTGAAACGTCTGGGCTGCATTCCGGAGGCAAAACATCATGAATGGGAACTCGAACAACCCAAACGGAGTCGTGATCGCTGTCTTTTCAATATCACTCTCAACTACAGGAATCTGGTTGTAAGCTTTCACTAGATTTAATTTTCTGTATATATTACAACCAGCAAGCTAGTGAACAAAGTCTTGTATGTTTCTGAGCGGTTTCAATCCGGGATGGTCCGTGCGTTTGAAAGTCGGATAATTACCACAAGGCCTCCAGCCATCGTCTTTTTTGCGTACTATGTGTAGTGCTGAGGACCAAGAGCTTTCCAAGCGTCGTGCTGTGCCGTTCTTCGACATTTCCTCAAATTTCTTTCTAGCTATAAGGAGTCTATCAGGAGCTAAACGACAAGGTCGTTCATCTAGTATCGAATGGAAGAACTAAGCTTTCTAGAAAGTCCACACTCAAAATTTCTGCACTTAGTCGGTCGGGACCGGTATTTGCTGGAATATTCTGGATGTTTCGTTGAAAAAAGCGATCGGGGTAGTATTGAATTGGCGATACGAGCGAGGCTTTCGAAGTGGAATAAACTGAATTAAAGTGTTAAGTGTGATTAATTATTAGTGTGATTTAAGTTTTAATTGGTGTTCAGTAATTGAAGTGTAAATTTTGGTAATTCAACAGTTTTTATTGTCACGAACCCTAATCTCGTAACAATAGTATAAAAAATACGATAGTGTTTTTCTACGTTGGAAAACACTATTGTATTTTTACACAATTTCTAAGAGTAAACGCAGGTGGCAATACATTTGAATAATACGTTTTACACAAATTTATTTCTGTCACGCTGTGCCTCAAACCTCCCCGTGTAATGCACGAGAGAGAAAACTGCAGCTCAAACTGATTATATCTACGAAAAATTTACGGAATCATTACCTCACATTTCGCTGTTTCCCCTGTTTTGCTGTTTTTTTTTTAAGAATAATATAAGGTGTCTGATAAGGGCGGTATAACAATTTAAATAATTTTAAAAGGTTAGGAGTCTTCAAAAGTTTTACAGGTAACTAATTTTTAAAGAAAAATATAAAATCGTGTAATAAAAAATAAAGATTTTCATTACCTAGAGAGAAAGCAGAAAAATACTACAGACCTAAACGCAGCCTTGATATGATATAGTGCCATAAATGTATGCATAAAACTCAAAAGCACCATGTCCGAACCTATGTAACATATTGGTTACATCAAATTCGAATATAAGACGCAGATAACTTACTTAAGTTGTGTTTTAGTAACAACAACTTTCTAGGCATCAGCAATATGAAAGCGTATTCTTGAATATTGAACGCAAGAAGTAAGTGGGGGAAAGAATCCATACCGTTTTTATCCGATACAGAAATGTCTGTCATTTGTGCAAAATCTGCGCACACAAAAACAGTCATCCGTCACTTCGAAACTCGCACAAAAATTAAAACAATAAACTAACGACAAATAGGTAAAGAATTACAGTATCGCTCGTTGACAGCTACAATTCGGATCTGTCGCTCTACCGATCTGCATAATGTATGAGAGCGAATGGTTAGTGTTTGTAAAGAAATCCTTAACAGCACGACGATTATTTTAATTTTTAAGTTTGAAAAGCTCTACCAAGTATTTCAGTGTTCGTGAAAACGAAGTAGATAAACGTGTTAGAGCCATATTGCAGCTATACTACGGTTGTAAAACGAACGCGTTGGCTTGACCGAACCGAAGTAATATCACGCTCTCATAAAATACTAGCGTAAAATAGCAGCCTAATACTACTGTACTGTATTTCGTATGGTGACTGTAGAGAACCGGATACACTTTTTAATTGTGGAAAAATATAGATGGCTATGGGCCACACTGTCCACTTACCATAGAGTACCTTATTCTATAAAAAAGCAAATAGCAATAATGCGATTAAAAATTACTTGGATATGAAAGGTAACTCCATCTTTTATAAATTTCAGATCTGTCTTTGTAGCAAACAACTAAACAGTTCGGCATATTTGTCGGAGGTCGATTCAGCCGTGCAAATAGATTTCTAAAGTACTGCAATGATGACATGGTCACAGCCTTCATAAATCTCAAGAGATGCACAGTGGCCAGAGGAATCATTTGCTTAGCCCATCCTCCCGAATAAAACCCAGATCCTGCTATCGAGTTAAATCAAGTGACGGAGTTTGCCCGAAAACACAACACCGAACTTGTGATGGGATGTGATGCTAATTCTCACCACAACGCCTGGGAAAGAACGATCAACGAAAGAGGTGAGTTACTTTATGACTTTCTCATATCCACTCGCCTGGTAAGCCTAAACTTTAGTTGTACACCAACCTTTGTAACTCGACTGCATGTCTGTCTGTCTGACTGCCTGTCTGTCTGTCTAACTGACTGTCTGTCTGTCTGACTGTCTCTCTGTCTGACTGCCTGTATGTCTGTCTGACTGCCTGTATGTCTGTCTGACTGCCTGTCCGTCTGTCAGACTGCCTGTCTGTCTGTCTAACTGCATGCCCGTCTGTCTGACTGCCTGTATGTCTGTCTGACTGCCTGTCTGTCTGACTGCCTGCCTGTCTGTCTGATTGCCTGCCTGTCTGTCTGTCTGACTGCCTGTCTGTCTGACTGCCCGCCTGTGTGTCTGACTGCATGTCTGTCTCTCTGACTGCCTGTCTGTCTGTCTAACTGCCTGCCCGTCTGTCTCACTGCCTGTCTATCTGTCTGACTGCCTGTCTGTCTGACTGCCTCCCTGTCTGTCTGACTGCCTGTCTGTCTGTCTGACTGCCTGTCTGTCTGTCTGACTACCCGTCCGTCTGTCAGACTGCCTGTCGAACTGCCTGCCCGCCTGTCTGACTGCCTGTCTGTCTGACTGACTGCCTCTCTGTCTGAATGACTGCCTCTCTGTCTGACTGCCTGCCTGTCTGTCTGACTGCCTGTCTGTTTGTCTGACTGCCTGTCCGTCTGTCTAACTACCTGCACGTCTGTCTGACTGCCTGTCTGTCTGTCTGACTGCCTGTCCGTCTGTCAGACTGCCTGTCTGTCCGTCTAACTGCCTGCCCGTCTGTCTGACTGCCTGTCTGTCCGTCTGACTGCCTGTGTGTCTGACTGCCTGTCTGTCTGTCTGTCTAACTGCCTGCCCGTCTGTCTGACTGCCTGCCCGTCTGTCTGACTGCCTGCCTGTCTGTCTGACTACCTGTCTGTCTGTCTGACTGCCTGCCTGTCTGTCTGGCTGCCTGTCTGCCTGTCTACCTGCCTGCCCGTCCGTCTGACTGCCTGCCTGTGTCTGTCTGCCTGTCTGTCTGTCTGACTGCCCGTCTGTCAGTCTGACTGCCTGTCCGTCTGTCAGACTGCCTGCCCGTCTGCTTGACTGCCTGCCTGTCTGTCTGACTGCCTGTCTGTCTGTCTGACTGCCTGCCTGTCTGTCTGACTGCTGGACTGTCTGTCTGTCTATCTGTCTGTCCGCACTAATATTAGGAATTGCTTAACCGATTTTGATAAAACTTTACAAACAAATAGAAAACTATACTAGGACGGATCTAGGCTATATTTAATGCGAGAAACACGAAATTTAAAAAAAAAGAAAAATTTATAAAACCGTTACGTTAATTAGATTTTAGATAGCATTAAAGCGATCACTATAATTACTCCATTACAACGGACAGTGCCATGAATCGGAGACTTCCTACGTCGTTTTTTTTATTACTTTCTTCACCACTGGTTTTGTCACCATAACCTTTAAAAAAATATATGTTGGAGACTGGATTAAAATACACGTTTCGACAGTTCGATACGCTAACATCATATCATTATTGTTTTCCCTTACACCACAGTGTGAACACAAAATAAAAACGTCGTGGAAAAGCAAGATACATTCAGCGTTGATTGAAATAATATGCTTCACAAAATTCCATTTATTTAGATTTATTAAAAGTAAACAAAGACGCAAAGGAACCCGAGACCCGTAAAAAAGCGGAAAATACGGCTCGCTAATCGCTTTGTTTTTTCTTCCTTGTAACAAACAAAAGCATATCGCCCATAAGTCCGGGTTTTATACACGACGTAGTACGGATCACTGCCTGCTTTTTTATCTGACGACGTGTTATTTTTAATTCCGTTTCGTTTCGCGAAATAACATATTTATATGTTAGCTGACTTAAAAAAGCAGAAAGTTTCCAGTTCGAGTATAATTATATAAAATTAACTGTTGCGGATTTTATCACGTATATTAACTTATTTTAAATTCGCCGCGTTTCGAGTAGTTAAAGCACCAACGGTCACGGGGGGACTGAGGTGTTTGACGTCTCAATGTCATAGTTAATCAGGAACTAACTAATGGTTAGATATAAGCTTAATGAGATACTATATATATCTTGAACGCTAGCAGTTGTATGATTGGGTTGGGATTTAATTTGATTAACTAGATGATAAAAGTTTTTTGATTTAAATAGCCTCACGAATCATCATTGCTAATAATCGGAGTTCTTTAGCGAGGGTTTTATGATGCATCAAATCTGATGTAGTGACGGGGACGATTATGTACGTCTTATCCGGCTACAGACTAGTTTTTTCGACTGTAGTTTTATTGGTTGGATTGTTTTGTCCACATTTTAAAAGTTTATTATCAATGTAATAAGAAACCTATTTATTATGAGTTAACTTTTGCCTATTTGTACTTGTTATCCTTTCGTTCATTATAATATTAAATTTGGTTTGGCAATTTTTTTATAGGGTAATATGACAAACGAGCACACAGTCTGCTAAGTCATTATCTTGTTTCTACTATATATTTTTATAATATTAGACAGAAACCGATGATTGTTAGCTCACTAATGCCTGAATACTCAAATGCTCGCCACAGCCACTTTCATAGAGAATCTTTTTATAACCTAAAGTGATGGCATCAGCGCGAAACTTTACGACGCAATAAAATTATGTATTGGTTAAGTATTTGGCCATAATAGTATCGAGTAATATCATAGATTCATAGATCATTGTTAATGGTCTAAGCATGGATAATTTCTGTTTGTGTGTGTGTGTGTGTGTGTGTGTGTGTGTGTGTGTGTGTGTGTGTGTGTGTGTGTGTGTGCCTGTGTCCGTGTCTCTCTCTCTCTCTGTGTGTGTGTGTGTGTGTGTGTGTGTGTGTGTGTGTGTGTGTGTGTGTTTTTGTGTGACCTGTAACTTCATCTAATCAAACTATCATTTTTGGAAAGATGTATTACTATTTATACCTAACAAATTCCTTGTAATATTACTGATTTGCCTTTACATAAGAAAAGAGGATTTCGGAGAAGTTCTATATATACTCTTTATAATTCGGAATGTTGATAGCGCGTTTTAGGCTTCGGTGTGTTTTCGCTTGTGGCGCGACGACAGCGCCGCTACATCACCCCCCTTCTCAGGCCGGAGGTGGATAGTGAAGCCTCGTTGCCGACAAATGTGCAAGTGCCAGGTGAATGCCTTGTAGTCTGCGGTGAGTCGAGAAGAAGGCAAGTAATCTGCGAGAGTGCCGTGAAGCAGAGGCGAGCAGTAAGGCTCAGAGCCGTGCTGAACACTGCAGCGCAGAGTGTAGCTTGAAGGAACAGGAAGCTTTATTATTCCAGTGCTGCGATGAACCTTGTGAAGCTAGATGGCTTGCAGGATATGAAGACCGCAGACGATATCTGCTCGGGAGCGAATGAGTGGGGTATTCTATGACGATGATGAAACTTGAAGTTTCCGAAGCTTGTTTTGTTGCGTGTGCAGATCACGTCGGGGTCACCGAGGCCGTGGAAGGAAAAGGGGAGATCTCCCGCGGGGCAAGGTATTCTGCCCAGGGAGCGGCCAACGTTTCGTGTGATAGTTCAAGGAAGTTCTATATGTACTACGAAACATCTCATCCACTAAAATATCCCTGTAAATATACTCATAAAACTATGCATTGAACATCCCTGAAACTTATATAGCAAATACATTAAGCAATATTCGCCACAAACTGAAGTCCACTCATTCTGAATCCTATCAACATTCCAGTTCCATCTTTTACAATTTCTTTTTAAAAACTCTAGATGATATCGTACAGGTGCTCGTCCGAATGAATCAAAATATTGACCGACGTCATTCATATCGATATATAAGGCTACCCAATGTGACCCTGGTTTATCATCTGTATCCAAATTGCATATTATATACGTTGGTACGTGGGTGTACATGGGCAGTTTATTGGCAGCATAAACATTATTTTCTAGAGTAGGGTGAATCTTTTTCAGATGTTGTTGTACATCTAGTGTATCCATGATATTACTGCTATAAGTAGATTATTACAATACCAATCTACTCAATGACTAACATAGGAATTTTTTTTTTTTTTTTTTTTTTTTTTTTATAGAATAGGGTGACAAACGAGCACACAGTCCACCTGATGGTAAGTGGTTGCTGCGGCCCATAAACATCTACATCTATCTTCCATTACAAATCAAAATGCAGATGCGTTGTCACCCGTGAGGACTGAGATGGAATGCCTCATTTCCAGTAAAAAGGGTCTCCGGTTCTCTACACTTACCATACGAAATACAGCAGCATTAAGCTACTATTTCACGCTGGTATTCTGTGAGAGCGTGGTCCCTCCCCGGTCGAGCCGACCCATTCGTGCTACAACTATACTACTAATATAATTGCAGCATGGCTCTACCACGTATAAAATGATCAATTATAGTGATTCTTAAATATTAAATTGCATTCTTTATGTTATACAAAACGTATTTGAGTCATCAATACACTGAACAAGACACGACACGAAGGACGAAGGAATTCTGAGATAAGCAACAGAATGTGAGATAAGCTTGTTGATGCATAAAGTTACTATCAATTCCACTGCAGAAATTCTTTAGATTAGAATTATTACTTACTGGTACTATATAAGACCAAGCAACTGCAGTCATTGAGTTAGTGTATGGTCGTTTGACCGCAGTGGATCTATCAATACTACATTTGTGTTACTTCAACGCATCAAAGGCCATGAATGTAAGTGTTTATTCTATTGACAAACTTACTTTTCTTTCCGTTATTTTCTTACGTGTGTATGATTTAGTGTTAACAAATTATATTCAATTATTATGTGTATATATGATTAAGCCGTGGTAGCTCAGATGGTTAGCGCAAAGTGTAAATTTCACAGTACGCGACCCGGGTTTGATCCCCGCCGGCACCAATTAAATTGTTAATTGCAATTTTAAGTGCTGATTTACCACGTGCTCAGCGGTGAAGGAAAACATCGTGAGGAAACCTGCATGTTTGAGAAAATTTCGAAGGCATGTGAAGTTTGCCAACACGCATTGAGGCAGCGCAGCGAACATTTCCTAGCCCTAAAATCCTCTCAGAAATGAGAGGAGGCCTATGTTCAGCAGTGGACTCTAATAGGTTGTAACTTTAACTTTTTTAACTTTTATGATTAAGTGTTAACAAATTGATATTAACATGATAACTGTGTTGTTGCAGAAATCATTGAGCTTCGATGAAAATACCTATAAACAGTATTACTACTCGCCACTCTCCCCTCAAGAAGAGAGTGATGACATCGTCATTTATAATAACACATGCGATGGTGGAAAAAGAAAATCGCAATCGATTGATCATTTTTTTGAAGCTGAATCAAAAATAAAAAAGAGGAAGCTGTTATCATCAACCGTAGCACGAGCCACTAGAGATGGTCTATTATACATTTCTACTAATTCTGACGACGGAGACCAAGCGACGCATCTCATCAAAATTGAAATGTACGATATGAATAAGCTATCCAAGATTCCAACTACTGATCATTGGAAACATGCTTCCAAGAGGATGAAATATTACGTAAAGACTAATAAGGATAGCATCTACGACAACACAAACGCCCTCGTATACAATATTACAAAGACAATAGCAGAAATTGAAAACAACACAAACGCCCTCGTATACAATATTATAAAGACAATAGCAGAAAGTGAAAAAGTTAAAAAATACTTTTTAACAATGACAGTCATCATAAGTGAATGTGATCATTAGTGAGTGTGATTCTGTTTACTTAAATTACAGGAAGACGAGAGCAGAAGGAAGAGATGAGTGTGGCATACGTGTACATAAAACATCATTGAATAACAAAACTACAACACTGAGTGGAGAAGAAAACGAGAAGAATATCCATTCTTCAGTTCAAAATCTAGCCGGTTGCTCAGTTTCGAAAACTGGCCTCTCGTTATGAGACAAAAACCTGAGGATCTTGCAGAAGTGGGTTTCTTTTACACTGGCCATGCAGACAGGACCAAGTGTTTCCATTGTGGTGGTGGTTTAAAAGATTGGGAAGATGATGATGATCCTTGGCAGCAGCATGTTCAGTGGTTTAGTCCGTGTGCTTATGTCAAATTTAAACTGGAAAATAGTTTTGTATTAGATTAAATAGAATATTTATAAAGAAAAAAATTTTATATATTGCATACAATTTGTTTTATTTAATTTTATAACGTTTCACATAGTTACATATATATGCTTTCCTCCACAATCATTCACTTCTAAATCCTCTACAATCGCGCACTGCACCGGACCCAACAAGGTGGCGTATTGCGAACTATACGAGCACGGCGACGGCACTTTCACACTGAACGTGAAGCCGGCGGAGGCGGGCCGGCACGTGCTCAGCATACAGTTCGCCGGTGAGCACGTGCCCGGCTCGCCGTTCGTGCTCAAAGTCGCGGGCGCTCCAGACCCATCGAAGGTCCGCGTGTACGGGCCGGGTGTGGAGCCGGGCGTGCTGGCGACGTTCCAGTCACGCTTCCTGTGCGACACGCGCGGCGCCGGCGCCGGCCAGCTCACGGTGCGCGTGCGCGGGCCCAAGGGTGCCTTCCGCGTCGAGATGCAGCGTGAGAGCCAGAAGGACCGCACCATACTATGCAAGTTTTCACCCACCGAACCCGGCGACTACCGCGTGGAGGTGCGCTGGGCCGGCCGCCACGTGCCCGGCTCGCCCTTCCCCGTCATGATATTCGACACACAAGAGGAACTGCGCAGATACCTCCAGTCCATCGCGCCTTAACATACTTAGTCATACTAACTGAAGCATTACAGCTAACTCCGCCATCTTTAAAAAAGTAACATGTAGTAGGATTTTATTACAATCACCTTAGTTTCGTTCTATCAGCCATATTTAGCTTCCTGCTATTCTTTTGTTTTTATTACGGATGCAAGTCTGGAACGGAATCTATATTATTGTATTTATTATAATTTTGTAGCTTTAAAAGTATTATTATATTATGATTAACGTTTTATATTCTATTGTATTATTTTTATACTATTATTGAAAATGGTATACGATATAATGAACTTTTATATCAGGAAAATTTTTGAGAATGATGGAACATAATGTAACAAACAGTGTTACCATAAAAACATTGTTAAAGTGTATATATAGTAGGTACTTTCTATACGTAAATTACAAAAAAATATGCAGTAAAAATTGATCTGGATATTAAATAACATTCCAATTTAATTTTTCCTTTATTTTAATTACACTACTTGCATTGGAAACTGAAGGAACTAAATCAATATTTGGTAAATGTGGTAACATTGTTTTCATCTTTAAAGTAACTGCCAATATTACTACGGTATACCAAAATAGGATACTGATTGTTAGGATACTAATTGAAGAACACAATCCGTCCACCATTATTATTTTAAAATTATTTTATTTAAAATTGCATAATATATCATTCCAAATTAAGTAACAAAAGAAATGCTTTCCTTATAGTACATTCCCTTGTAAAACTAATTGTAATTGTAATCCGGTTTCCGTCCTGGGCATAGTACTGCCACAGCTTTAGTCAATATTACGGAGGATATTAGATCTGCAATGGAAAATAGCAACTTAACTATCCTTTCTCTGTTAGATTTTGGCAATGCCTTTAACTCATTTGATTTTGAAATTTTACTGGGTATACTTAGCTCTCTTAACATATCTCCAACAGTCATTGATTGGTTTCGAAGTTACCTGTCTGGCGCCGGCAATGTATTCGCATTGATGACACATTTTCTTCTTGGTGTGATACCATTGCTGGCGTCCCGCAGGGTGGCGTATTATCTCCCTTACTTTTCTCAAGTTTTATTAATTCTATAGCCACTAAGATTACTTCGTCCTACCACCTTTACGCAGATGATCTTCAAATATATACTCTCGTTTCTCCTTGTGAATTAGATGTAGCTATTAGCAACATCAACAGTGATCTTGAGCAAATATCAGATTGGGCAAAAACATATGGCTTGAAGATTAACCCCCTAAAGACTCAGGTAATTATCATCGGAAGTTCCTATATGATTGGAAAATCTAACATATCTCAAGCACCTCAAGTTGTTTTTAATGAAAATTTTATTCTTGTAAGTGAAAAAGTCAAGAACTGGGGAATTTATAGTAACAGGAACCTATCATGGGGTCCTCAAATACAGGAGGTTAGTCGTAAACTTTTTGCAGCTGCCCGATCGTTGAACAGATTGAGGAACTTTCTGCCTACTGCCACTAAAATTGCGCTTGCTCAATCATGACCAATCATTTCTATTTCCTTACTTTCACTAATCAATTCCTGTCTTTTAACAAATCCTATGTTTTTACCATCCTTAGAACACATTTTTTCTGCTGTATCATCGTACCAAAGACTACAAGTAAGATGAGATTGTTAACCAGCAGGAGCATAGTTTAAAAGGGTTTCCATGTATGCTCGATATGCATAGGTATTATTAGGTGGTGATACAAGTTTTTGGTTTAAATAAACATCAAGTTGACTAAAAAGTGAATGCAGCCAATTATTTACAGGTGCTACTATTGTAGTAGATATCAAGTTAGTTGAATCTTGATTTAATACTTTTGCCTTTATGTGGAGTAATGTATGAGACAAATCTATGTAGTCATCGCCTGTCCCAGGAACTTGAAACTCGATAGGTCCATCATCACCAAGAGATGAAATTGGTTTATAATGAATCCACAATCCATTTTCAATGCTAATTTGTGTAGATGGTAGTGCAAACAAATCCAATTCTGACTTAACGCACTCGCAAGAATGATTAAGAAGGAAAGACATATTTAATTTGAAAATATATCTTTGATATTTTTTGGTTTTAGACCAAGTTTTTTCGCAGCTTTCACTTTAGCAGTTAATGGTGGAATGAACGAGGTCAATCGTTTTCTTTTAGTTTTATACCCAGATCCTGTCATGTTAAATTGATCAATTTTCTCATCAGCCTTTCATTTTAAATTCGTACTAACTTGCTTTAGACGATCTTTTATTGAGACTTCCATAAGACGCGCTTGAACCATATCCGATAAAAGTCCTACTCCAGCGCTTAATGCCTCCTTACCATACACTCGAACACCACTTGAGTAAAGGTAAAACTGGTCTAAATAACCCCCCTAAGAAGCTCCCAATACCATGACCGCGTTGGTATGGTGAACCCTTATAAATTACTCCAACTCCTGACCCAGCTTGATGTGTATAATAATTTTCATATGGACATTTATGATGATCACGAAGAGAATTCATTATTATAATTTTCGGAAATGTAGTTTAATACATTTTTCACGGTTCCAAACTAGAATTGTATTTTTTGTCCTGTGCTCGATCTTATAACTATTTCCAGCGTATCGAACTCTCTTAGCATAACAGGTAAGTAGTGAGGTTGAGAGAAAACGTGCAATTTTATTTGCACCATAAATATATTTTGTAGGATCTAATGAAATGTCTCTTAGTAAAGGAGTCATAGCATCACCCACAATCTGAGGATCGATAATGTCGCAATATAGAAAGAGTTGAGATGGTAACCCTAAGTGTAAATTAGCAGGACACTTTCCAAATTTTCTCTCTAGGAGATTTTTATTTGGTTCATAACCTAGTTGTAAACTTAATTTGGGTGATAATGTTACGGATGTTATATTTTTATCCAAAACAGAAATAGACACAAATTTTGTTATTTCATCATAGCGAAATTTCAAGTTCTCTCCGATACCATTTAACACTCTTAAAATATGCTCAACGTTATCATAGTTGGTAGCTGGAATATGTTTTTTGTAGTACACTGTGGATGGTTTATATTCATTAGGCATTAACATAGATTTTGTAATGTATATAACATTTTCATGATCTTGAACAGTAAACATGGTACATGGATATTGAAACTCGACAACTCCAACCGACCATTCACCTTCTAATTTAATAGCTTTCGGTAATTTCGTTGAAAAATTTGTGGTCTTGTTATCAGGAAAGTATTCCATTGAACTATTGCTGAGCAAAGTTAAATAAAAACTTTCTTTATTCATATTTCTTTTAAACTAGAAGCTAAAATCCAACTGTTAAATTTATCTGGATAACCTTTCCACTTCACTAATACTTCTTTTCTGTTACCTGAGTAACGAGTGTCAATTATTTTATCTATTTTATATTGTGAGGTGGGGTTGTAAGTGATTTTCTGTAATTCTCTTTCATAAAAAGTACCAACTATTGGTTCATTTTGTAAATCTGTTATTGTATAAACAACCCATGGAGATCTATCAATTATTGAAGATATAATAAATATTTCATCACTCCAATTTGATTCATATCCTTTTTGGAAAGCATGTTTATATTTAGTTATTCGAACATAATCACCCACATTGAAATTTGGTTTAGGATTTTCTAAAGAAAGTTTGTTTGACCGTCTATCATAAAGATTAGTCCAAACTGTCATAATATTGTTGGAATTTACATCACATGGGCACATCTTAATACTAGAGTGAAAGCTGTGATTGTAAGAGTATATTAAATCTTGTAAAACATCTATATATCTAAAAGTATTATTATGAGTGAAATAACGCCACATTTTCATTTTTAGTGTTCTTTGAAATCGTTCAACAATACTGGCCTTAATGTCAGGATTGTTAGTGGTATAGTAATTAATCTTTTTGGATTTAAAGTATTTTTGTACATCTTTTGAAACAAATTCTGTACCTTTATCAGATTGTATGTGAGTAGGTGTTAAATACTTTCAGTAAATATACTTTCAAAACACTCTTTAGTTGTTTCTGAGTTTTTCTTTTTCATTGGTCTTGCAAAAGCATATTTACAAAATACATCAATAACACAAAGTATATACTTGAAACCATCATTATATTGAGAATAAGTTCGCATATCACTTAAATCAGCTTACCACAGTTCATGAATATTTGATAGAATGTACCTATTACGCGGGAATTTTTTTCGAATGGGTTTATGTAATGTGTATGTTTCTTGTGATTTTAACCATTCCTTTACTTGCTTTTTATTCATTTTACCCTTCATGGCCTTTGATAATTTATCAATACTACCAAAACCAGCGGGATTAGATGGATCATAATAAATCCTGTTAATTTCTTCTAGTACGGGGTCCATTTTTCCCACTCAAGCCTTTTACGTATTTTAGTTGTAGACTTTTTATCTCTACTGCTCGGTGTAGAAAACTCTTCAAATTCAATCTCAGAGGGTTTGTTCAGATATTTTGTTTGAAGTTGGTTAATAAACTCACATCTCTTTGGATTTCCAATATAAGTAAGTGGTACTTTAATATCTTTTAATGCTTCAGCAAATCTATCCTACCCTACTGGATCACTTCTTTTTAAGGGTCTTAGTGAATCATTTATTAAATCAACAATATTACTTCCAGGATTTTTTTCATTATCAATTATGACTGTACCTTCATTATCCCAATGTATTTTACCTTTACTTGTTTCAACTAAGTTTAATAATAACTGTCCTTTTTTAATATAAGTTTTTGGTATTAAACTGAGTATGTGAGCTGGTGTGTAAAGTGTATTTTCATCATTTTATTTACTTTTAATGGATCGATTCTCCTCCATCAAATATTCAGCATCAACTGAAGTTTTTAGATCTCTATCTTTATTTTTAAAACCAATTTTAGACTCGTTTGAATCTTCATTAGATGTATCAGAATAAATTGGTAATCTGAGTGGTTGACGATCCTCTTCGGTAAAATGAAGGTATCTTTGCAGTGTTTGTAAATATAACATCCATTTCTTACGGTCTTCCGTCTTACTATTCATAATATTTTGCATTTCAATATCTAATCGAGATAAACTACTACTCGTATTAACCTTATTTTCCTGTTTTAATTTTTCAATCAATCCAGGTTCGATAAGTTTCATTTTCTTTGCATTTTCCATGTTAACTGGCTAGTCCACTCACTAATCCACTCAATATTGCACCTAATATTATTGGTAAGAAAGCCCCTCCTTTTTGTATAATTATATTTTTTCTTAGTTTATGTTTACACTTACGCACTAGTTGGCGGAGTATATTTTTGTGTTTATTCAATTTTTGTTTATCTTGATCTTTAAGAGCTTATCCTTGTAAAACGTTATGAATACACTCACAAATACAGTTAATTTCTTCTTCATCACACGTTTTAAGTAATGCTCTTTGATATTTTGGTGTAAGCGTATGCAAAGCGTTTAGCAAATGTTTATGCGTTGTGAGTCGATGATGCATCATTTAGCAATGATTTGAAATGTTTGATTCTTGGTGTATTTAAACTCTTTTGTGGGGACGTAGACTGTACAGAAACCATTAAATGGGAAGACATTTGCCTTGATACGACAAAAATCATTGGTATTCTGTTTTAAATCTACCATTAAATATCCATGCGCCTCTAGAGTTGCATCCCTGTAGGCATCTTCAATGAATTTTGGGTTATCTGGTGACACTTGTCGTGCTAAATATCTTATTTGAGTTTTATCTCGAGGGTTTTTAAAATATATTATATAACTTGAGTTTAAGGATATATCTCTTTGCCCTTTACCCTGATGAAATAAATTTTGTGTTAAATAAAATACACTAAGATTCCTGTGATGACTACCTTTTGTAAATATATCCACAATTCTTTCATCGGACTCTCTCATTAGATCATCAATAATAATAAGATGTGGGTTTTCACCGTCAAACATATTAACATTTGGAATTCCTTGATGGTAGTTAACATTTGGTAAATTATATAAAGGTTGCATTTCATCAAAGCACCATGTGATCTGATTAAAATCACAATTACATATTTCTGTGACTGATTTTATGAAATTTGTTACAAAATTTGACTTCCCACATCCACTTGGCCCCGCCACAATAGCAGTAAACGGACGGATAAAGTTAAACACTACACACGTCTAAAGTTCTAAGGGGTGAAATAAAAAATGAAAGTGTTGGTGTAAACAATTAATATATATTGCAAAAATTATATAAAACAGATAAATGATCTGTATACTATTTCTAACACAATTAGTACATCATAATTTTACAATCAACTCAACCTCAAATAAATACACACACACACACGCAAATATAAACAACAATTAACTTATATTATTTACAATAAAACAACGATTAAATATGTAATAAACTCTACGTCATATTATACTATTATCATTATTTTACAATCAATACAAATTTTATTTACATGCAGACAAAATTAAAACTATCAACACTTAGCGCAGTTTATAATGGCCCCAAGCTAATGTTTCAATATTATTATCTAAAATATACCTCTTTGTGTCATTATATGATAAAGCAATCTTATTTCATTTTTGTGTAAAAATTGTATGTTTAATTGATATAAATCTAAGCATACTATAATATTGCACTTTTTTATTAAATAGAGAAGACTTATAACTATCCACGGTCATCTTTTTAGTAATACATTTATTTACCCCTTTTGCCTTGGCTATAGTCTTATTCTCTAAGTTAAAAGCGTACATTTTGGATCGTAAACCCACAAAATCTTTCATTATTTTGCCATTATTTTACCATTATTTTCATCTTTAAAAAAACCTAATTTCTTTTTACCTAATTTTGGATATTCAAAAATATTATTTGTATCATAAGCTGAGGTATCAAAGTATGATGAAAGGTCAGGTTTTATATCAGAGTAAAAATCTTCTGTAAATATATGATATATTAAACTATCCGTATCTGTATACAATAATTTGATTTTACTAAACTTTTTAACCATATAGTTATAATGAAAATCATACTTAATGTATTATATGTTTTTGAAATATCTAAAATGAAAAACCCTAAATAAATTGGTTTGTTATATATTAAATAAGTTTTTCGCAACTGAACCGCAACTGGGTTTTCCGAAAATACTGAAAGACTATGAAATAGTGGTTTAGCGATTAGATGTTGAGCACCCACAGCTTTGCCCTGGTTCTCCCAGTGTGTAACTAATTTTATGTTAACCCTTTTTTCAATATTCTCCATAGTCTTACCGAAGACTGAATTATTCATTAATTTATAAAAATCTTTTTCGAAATATGATTTTGCTAACGTTCTTAATTTTGTGTTTAGATCTATGTACATCTTCAACCAGAGAGACTGTTTAAATTTTAAAACTCTATGAATTTTTGTTAATTTAACCCCCATTTCTATGCACTGCTTTAAATTTCTGTAATGAATTACATATTTATCTCTATTATTTAAATTTGGGACTAGTTTATTTTCATTAATATTGCCTGCACAAATGTTTTCGGAGCATAAAGGAAAGTCCAAATGTAAATCATGAAATTCATCTGGATATTCCATAATATTATCAACTTCTAAAATAAAACCGAAGTTCGATGTCTCAGACACATTAAATTTTGTATTCGGATTTACCCATTCGAATCCACCAGTAGGAATACATTGAGACATAGCCCAACCATATAAATTGTTGGCATCAAAATATGTGATATATGAATTTGGTGTCCCTGCATCATAATCCCCCATGTATTTGTTATTAGCTCTAGCATAACGATTTTTACGTGGTAGAGCCATGCTGCAGTTATATTAGTAGTATAGTTGTAGCACGAATGGGCCGGCTCGACCGGGGAAGGACCACGCTCTCACAGAATACCAGCGTGAAATAGTAGCTTAATGCTGCTGTATTTCGTATGGTGAGTGTAGAGAACCGGAGACCCTTTTTACTGGAAATGAGGCATTCCATCTCAGTCCTCATGGGTGACAACGCATCTGCATTTTGATTTGCAATGGAAGATAGATGTAGATGTCTATGGGCCGCAGCAACCACTTACCATCAGGTGGACTGTGTGCTCGTTTGTCACCCTATTCTATAAAAAAAAAAAAACATTTAGATACACCACCCCTGATACCTGATCTAATAAATGAAATTTTCTCATAATCTGTTAAAAGTTCTAATTCTATTTTTTTATATTTAAACATTGCATCCCAACTTAAACCGGGTGCTGTGTAATAATGGGCAGGGTCTAAATCATAAGTATTAATACATAACTTTTTAAAGTTTTCAAATATATCGGATAAAAGTAAAACGTCTGTTTTTAAATACAGGTTTGAATAATCTAGCATATTACAACACCCAAAGTGTTTCCAAACATCTTTAGCATGATTGTAATCATCATTTGAAATATTGAATCTGTGAGCGAGCTATATTTTTTTTTGTTCGCGGAGCGATGTTAGGATTAAACTATCATAATTAGTCATAAGTTCATATGGATAAACGCCTTTCCGTTTTAAACGAAAGAAATCTTCATCATTCTTCGACTTCACCATCACAAAAGTTTAACGCGTGTACAATAAAATGAGCATCATAGTGACTAAGGTTATGTAAAAATATTGGTATATAACGAGGTGTTCTCAACTTCGAGCTACATGATTCATGAGCAACACCTCTAAAACTAACGGTGTACCCACCAAAATCATAAAAATGTTCTGCTAACTCTGTTTCACAAATATGACAAATGGTTGCATTTGAAATTTGGTTTTTGTCTTCATTTGTTAGCGGAAGTGGAGGATATTTTTGAAGTATATTTATTTCTTTTAGGTTGTTAGATAAACTTTCCATAAACACTTGTGCACAGTTGAGTCCGCAATATGTTACATATTTTGATAATTTATCATCATATTGTGACGGCTCAATATTATTATTAATAATTAAATTCAATATAAAGGGGCGTCAAAAATAGTCTTAAAAGATATATATTAAGCAATTAAGTCAAATTAATAAACATAAAGTTAATATATTTCAGACATTATCCCAATAACATAGTAAATTAAAGGCAAAATTATTGTTTTTTTCGTAATAAATAAATTTATTTAAAAACTTGGAAAAAAATATTTATAATAAGATAAATAATAGAAATACAAGTCAAAAATATTATAAAATTAAGTTAAATAACGTTTATAAGATAATTAGAAAATTTGTTAAAAATTGTTTAAGTCATGGGAGGTGTTCATGTATAAAAGAAAAGGGGGATGCCCATATTAGGCCATGTAACGCCCAACAATGTGCATTTGTTAAAAAAATATATCTTTATTTATGGTTATTAATCGCGGTATTCATTTATCCTAAAACAATGGGAATATTTTTGCACAAATTAAAAGTACCGAAAAGATAAAAATAAAATTAGGTAAATACGTAATTCATTAGTCTGTGAATAAAATAAAAAATGTTGCCAATCACAAAAATCATTAAAAAATCGATTCCCCTTTTCGATCGATTACTTATGGTGTCATTATTACCATGCATATATGATCTTTCGATAACTATTACGATGTTATGATATAGGTTTAAAATAACCGTTGACAATGGATATTTATCCAAAGCAGTCGATACGCAACCGTTATAACCAAATGTTTACCGACTACAGACGAAAAAGGATGGTTATGTTTTTACTGTGTGTGCGGATTAGGCTATGTTGAATCGTTTTTTGCTATGGTGCTTAAAACGTAGGATGCATTTTATTATTGAGGGAGCTACTATCAAAGAATATTTTATTCGCTTAACTCGTAAAGTACTTGACCAACTTTAAGAATTCTTTCACCACTAGATTGTTATGTATAATTTTAGATATCTAATATAGGGTTAATTTTATTATAGAGGGCGCTACTTTCAATGAATACGTTTTTTGGCTAATCTCAAAAATTACTAGACCGATTTTGAAAATTCTTTCACCATTACATTGCTAATGAGGGCGTTAGCTGTGTGATAAATTATATTATTACAATAAATAATTGTGAGATTAATATTTTCTAAATAAATAAAACTAAATACCTACCTAAGATGTTCAAATCCAATTATTATTTTTACAATTTAAGAATCGTATTTACACACTTTACTTACTCATTGATTATTGTAGATAAAGAGGTAATAAACCTAAAGTAAAAGAGCTCCGCTTAAACGAAAAAACTATTTATTAGAATAAAACTAAATGTTGAAAAAAAGTGGTTCAGTGCGAGTCGGACTCGCAGGCCCATGAAGAGTTCAGTAGTAACAAGCATATATTTTAAATCGAGTCAAAATACCACTATCATTATCGCCAGCAACAAATTATTTTGTTTTTCATAGTGTTTGTATAAATAACAAAGTTGTTTTTGCGGTTCCTTAAAATGTGCTACTTGTATCAAAAAAAGGACTATTATACATTAAAGGGGTTTCTGTGGTTTATTCATTACCAAAGAGAAAAAACTTATTGCGCAAAATAGGTTTTTATTAATTTCAAGTCATCAAAAGCGGCAGTCAACCATTAAAAACTAAAACAACCGTTGTTATAGGCTCGGTTGAATTCATTGACAACCTTCACATTTATAGTTATGATAATTAAACAAGCGAATTACTAGCTGATTTACCAAGAATTCTTTAGAGTATAACAAAACGCTACTGCACAAGTTAACTGTTATTCTTATCTGTTTTTAACATAACATTTAAAATGGAATCATGTTATGATAATTCAAGAAGTTAATTTCCAGCTGATTTACCACGAATTCTCTAAAGCATAACAAAACAATACAGCACAAGCTAACTGTTCTTAAAAATACATTTGAAATAGAGTTTCAATAAATAAAGGAAATTATATTTTAAAAAGCGTGCAGAACTTAAAACGCGTCAAAGATTATTCTTTTTATGATATTATTAATCGAATAAAAATCGATATCATTCCATAGATTTTATGACCGTTAAGTGGCAACATCGTATCCGACAGGTAGGCCGCTGTCACTGTTATGTCACAAGAATTAAATTACGTGTTGTTATCGTGTTATTGTTCTGTTGTAAAAGTAAAATGCAATTGTTGATCTCTCAACAATTGGTTCGAACACAGCAGGTAAATAGTTGGTACATATCACGATGTGGTATGTCTTCCTCTAAGAAATGCTTTATAACTGAGTTTACTTGAATAATATCAATATAATAATTGTAGCTTCTTTATTAGGTATAAGTTTCGAGTACAGTGAACGTGTAGTGTGGCACTCGCAAAATGCACCAATAGTTCGTCTTGAACATATATACATCAGCTGTGGCACTGACACTTATGAGAATAAGATCACACACATTGTTTGTCTTCGATTTTCTACGTGAGGAATTATTTGCGCTACGTGAGGTAAGTGTTTAACATGTTTAACATTTCAATTTATTAAATGTGATCCATATATCTGATAATTATACATGTTTTTACACTGATTGTATATCAACTCAAGAACTTGTTTTATTTTTTCACATCTGCCCTAGCTATATCTGACAAACATACTAGCTTATTTATGAGATTAACCAGTTTTATCAACTACCAAGAAAGGAGACAGTTGATTTTTCATTGTTTTTGGACTGCTGGTAGTCTGTCAGTCCTTAATTATTAAATAATATAGGGCATTAAATCCGTCCTTGTGCAGTAACATTTAACTTGATAAATATTTTATTTATATTTGAGTTTGAAATAAATCTATTTTATTTTTTCACTTTGACTTCATTTTTTGTATTTTACATTATTTCAGTTGTCATGCCGTGTATATCATAATTGCTGGCAATGAACTGATAGAACAGCATCATGTTCAACTGCAGAACGGGAACCATCTGAATCATCTAGTCCGTCCTCGTTGCAATCTGAAGTGAGTAATGTATTGCACCCAGAACAACAAAGCTTAGATCATACATCACACAGTGTACTGCTAACTAATTATATAAAAGCACAATGTTTTTTACCAGGTTGTAACAGTTCCATCAGCATTGCAAGTATGTTTTTTTGTGATTAACTACATATTGCGATAACAAACATACATAGTGACAAGTACTATGTATGTGTGTTATACTTGGTAGAGCCATGCTGCAGATATATTAGAAGTATAGTTGTAGCATGAATGGGTCGGCTCGACCGGGGAAGGAGCACCCTCTCACAGAATACCAGCGTGAAATAGTAGCTTAATGCTGCTGTGTTTTGTATGGTGAGTGTAGAGAACCGGAGACCCTTTTTACTGGAAACGAGAAAATGATCTTAGTCCTCACGGGTGACAACGCATCTGCATTTTGATTTGTAATTGAGGATAGATGTGGATGTCTAAGGGTCGCAGAAATGTCTCCAGCAGATGGTGAATCTCAGTTAATGACAAGATATGCTAATAAATCCAGAGCCGTGACTATGTGTCGATATGGGTACTAGAGGTGGTGAATGGCATTTTTAAAACTGAATTTAAAATATTTCATCAAAATTACACGGCTTCTACACATTTGATGATAGACTGCTGTGGCTTCTGCTATAGTTAATAAATTGCACACAAAAATAAGGGACAGGGATGATGCGGCTCAAATACTTGAAATAGTTCATCAAAATATGGAGACAAATAATGATTTTTCTGAGTATGCTAGGGAAAACAATCTAAATAGAGCTAGGGCAGGCAGACTTTAGAAATATAAATGTAGACTTTAAAATGTTAGGGAATTTCCTGTTTTAACTTACAGCGACTTAATATTAATTGCTTGTGTCACATACCAATTAAAGCAAGCTCGCTACTATTATGGTGAGCATATAAGATTTAATGGTTGCTACCGGATAGAACTCTGTAATAACCAGAGGAGCAGCATTATGGAAGGAATAAAGTTAAGCCCTAGCTGATCTTTACTTAGGGCTAGAATTGCAAGTCATCACTATTAGTCGTAAAGTGTATTTTATTATATTAATTCTATATAATATCTAATATATAAATTCTTTTTTAGGAAGGATGCTTGGTACTACCACCTGCTTAGGACCCTGTAATTAATGAAATTAAAAACTCAAGCATACCACTGCAAGACTTCTAGACACAGTAAGTTCATTCTGTAGATCGGACAATAAATAAAAATTAAAAATCTGAAGGTACTCCGGGTTAACGCTGACATTGGGACGTCGGTCACCTCAGTCTGCCGTAACCATGGGTGCTGGAAAGCACCCGAAATGTCTGGAATTAAAAATCAAAGAAATAAAACGCGATAAAATCGATAAAAATAGTTGTTAAAAAAACTGCATTTGTGAAAATAAAAACTTCAAATATTTTCAAAACCCCGACTTTTTTTAAAGCAATTCCTTTACCATTTCATTGTTTTAATTGCATATTATCATATCTATATGCTTTTATATGTGGGCACTCATGGCCGAAGTGTCTATGAAGACTGGGCATTGCCCTTTCCTAAGTTATTGAAGGAGTTCACGTATAAAAGAAATTTCCTAAGTTGTTGAAGGAGTTCACGTATAAAAGAAAATTTTCCTAAGTTATTGAAGGTGTTCATGTATAGATGTCTTGTATGGATGAGCTGCCGGAGATACATTCCTGCAGTTCTACATATATATGGGGTGGTCGGGAGCCCGACTGCCTGAAGTACTGTAGCACAATGACTAGTCCTATATTAGGGACTTATGATATTAAACTCAATGATACAAAAGCAATACTATAGAAGGTCTCCATGATGAATTTGCATTACAATAGTAGGGTCGTGGGTTCGAACCCTATATATGAATGACTTATGAAAGTAAGGTCTATGATTCAAAAGCAATACTATAGAAGGTCTCTGTGATTAATATGCATTACAATAGTAGGGTCGTGGGTTCGAACCCTATATATGAATGACTTATGAAAGTAAGGTCTATGATTCAAAAGCAATACTATAGAAGGTCTCTGTGATTAATATGCATTACAATAGTAGGGTCGTGGGTTCGAACCCTATATATGAATGACTTATGAAAGTAAGGTCTATGATTCAAAAGCAATACTATAGAAGGTCTCTGTGATTAATATGCATTACAATAGTAGGGTCGTGGGTTCGAATCCTATATATGAATGATTTATGAAAGTAAGGTCTGTGATTCAAAAGCGATACTATAGAAGGTCTCCATGATTAATATGCATTACAATAGTAGGGTCATGGGTTCGAATCCTATATATACATGACTTATGAAAGTAAGGTCTATGATACAAAAGCAATTTTATAGGAGGTCTCCTTGATGCATAAGCATTGTATGGGGTGGTCGGGTGACTGACTGCTCCTAGTACTGTAGCAAAATGACTAGTCCTTATTGGGGACTTGAAAAGGAATATTATGGTGGCGTGTGTGCTGCTTCACGAGCAATTGGTCCGAGGTAAACTTGGACTCGCTAACCGATGTGTCCTAGACATATCATCTTAGTGTCGGTGGTAAGCGGGTTTGTTGTAGCAATACGGCTTTCCCGTGGACATCGCACACCCATACCGTTTGTGGGCGACGTCGTTGCGCATAGCGATGTGTCGTCTATCTTTCGGATGGGGATGATGAGTGTGTTTGGTAGCACTTTTAAGTGTAACAGGCATACTCAGCTTCATGTCTTAGTGCATTAGAGCTATGATACGTGGAGTTTTGTTCATTGGCGTCTTAGTAGCGTGCTACTATGATACGTTGGTGACATTTTTTATATAACAACAATACTAACTTTGTTGCCAAAGTCGATAGGAGTCATGTGGGTGTGTTGTGAGGGTGCGCCGCCCGTATGATAGTTGCATTGATGCTTACTGCTACTTGCGGTATTGCGTCTTGTGATAGATCTGCGGGTGTGCTGCGCCTGATTCGACGCATTCCTGATGTTCTGGTCGATGGAGGTATACAATTAACATCTTAGTGTCGGTGGTAAGCGGGTTTGTTGTAGCAATACGGCTTTCCCGTGGACATCGCACACCCATACCGTTTATGGGCGACGTCGTTGCGCATAGCGATGTGTCGTCTATATTTCGGATTGGGATGATGAGTGTGTTTGGTAGCACTTTTAAGTGTAACGGGCATACTCAACTTCATGTCCTAGTGCATTAGCGCTATGATACGTGAAGTTTTGTCCACTGGCGTCTTAGTAGCGTGCTACTATGATACGTTGGTGCAGTTTTATATAACAACAATACTAACTTTTTTGCCAAAGTCGATAGGAGTCATGTGGGTGTGTTGTGAGGGTGCGCCGCCCGTATGATAGTTGCATTGATGCTTACTGCTACTTGCGGTATTGCGTCTTGTGATAGATCTGCGGGTGTGCTGCGCCTGATTCGACGCATTCCTGTTGTTCTGGTCGATGGAGGTATACAATTAACATCTTAGTGTCGGTGGTAAGCGGGTTTGTTGTAGCAATACGGCTTTCCCGTGGACATCGCACACCCATACCGTTTATGGGCGACGTCGTTGCGCATAGCGATGTGTCGTCTATATTTCGGATTGGGATGATGAGTGTGTTTGGTAGCACTTTTAAGTGTAACGGGCATACTCAACTTCATGTCCTAGTGCATTAGCGCTATGATACGTGAAGTTTTGTCCACTGGCGTCTTAGTAGCGTGCTACTATGATACGTTGGTGCAGTTTTATATAACAACAATACTAACTTTTTTGCCAAAGTCGATAGGAGTCATGTGGGTGTGTTGTGAGGGTGCGCCGCCCGTATGATAGTTGCATTGATGCTTACTGCTACTTGCGGTATTGCGTCTTGTGATAGATCTGCGGGTGTGCTGCGCCTGATTCGACGCATTCCTGTTGTTCTGGTCGATGGAGGTATACAATTAACATCTTAGTGTCGGTGGTAAGCGGGTTTGTTGTAGCAATACGGCTTTCCCGTGGACATCGCACACCCATACCGTTTGTGGGCGGCGTCGTAGCACATAGCGATGTGTCGTCTATCTTTCGGATGGGGATGATGAGTGTGTTTGGTAGCACTTTTAAGTGTAACAGGCATACTCAGCTTCATGTCTTAGTGCATTACCGCTATGATATGTGGAGTTTTGTTCATTGGCGTCTTAGTAGCGTGCTACTATGATACGTTGGTGATATTTTTTATATAACAACAATACCAACTTTGTTACCAAAGTCGATAGGGATCATGTTGGGTGTGTTGTGAGGGGGCGCCATCCGTATGATAGTTGCATTGATGCTTACTGCTACTGGCGGTATTGCGTCTTGTGATGGATCTACGGGTGTGCTGCGCCTGATTCGACGCTCTCTGTGGTTCTGGTCGATGGAGGTATACGGGTGGTGATGTCTGCTGGGATGTATGGGGGACCTGGGAATGGTGTAAGCCCGATGATAGTCGTATTGATGCTTGTTGCGTTCTGCAGCATTGCGTCTCTGCGATGGTTGTTTGGTGGGACGCTATTCTCAATGGCGCTCTCTGCGTCTTGGTTTGACTCACACCTAAGTAGCTTTGCCCAAGTCGGGTCCCTTCATTGCGGGGCTGCAGACTGTCTGCCCTCCACGATGTTTTGTATAACAACATAATATTATATCTCTGTAACTTTCCCACCTTTGAATGATTGAAGGCAACTTGTCGGTGGGTGAGACAAACATGATCGAAAATGCGATTTGAAGCGACAGTAGCCTAGTGGCAGGGCGCGGACCGCGAACTTAAAAGGTCGCGGGTTCGAATCCACCATTCGACTACTGTGGTGAACTACTCCTAACACAAGCATTTTCAGCTTACCAGGAGTGGTTAAAGGGAATATTAGTAATGTTAATTAATAGGATTACTAATATTTAAAAAAAAAAAAAAAAAAAAAAAAAAATGCATTTACTCAACGTCAGTGACACAAACCCTTTCTGATGGCGAATTAGTACTCTTATCTTATAACTGCCTTTTGGCTATATCTGCCGTTGTATTGGTTGGTGGAGCATATGTGTCGACCTCATGCGGGTGGTAGCTGGCGGGAGGATCTGAGGAGACTCTCAAGGCTGCGACCGAAAGCCGCACAACGTGGGACCCCATTCCCTTGAGGTGAGCGGTAGACTCATGACACGCTCTGCGGCTAGTAGCCGTGCTGATCATGCAATTGGTGGTGATGCCATACACTTACATCACGTCTGCAGGAGCGGCGGTCTGGCAGGTGGTGGCGCTCACGGAGGGTTTAAGGCCAGTGTGCCTATTTGCCTAAACCGTGTGACGTACATTCACTGTGGCTGGATTCGTTCGTATTCTGTATGGCGTTTACACGCATTGACATGCGCGACTTCGGTCGATGTTTGTGCTTACGCACTAACAAGGGGCCAAGCCTCTTTTACTGATTCGCCAGTTATTTTGCTGTGGACTACGGTCCAGTTCTCGAATTAGCGTTCCCTTCGGGGGGAGTGCATCAAAATGGTTGGCGCTCGTGCACGGCGTGTGTGGGGCCGTGCACCTCCCCTACATTTTTTTTAAATAAATGTAGGAGAGCGAAGCCCTTGTATCGGGTATTTTTTGTATAAATATATTGTGAGCCTTTTCCAAGCGGGAAGGGATAAATGATAATAAATTAATAATGTAAACCTTATACAAGTGGAATAGAGACGTTTATGTTCTTAACCTTTTTCGAGCCCTGTCTTCGTGAACGGTGTTCACTTAGCTTATAAGGCACTACCAACAGCTTTTAATTGCTCTAGTGAATATTCATTCTTCCAAAAGACACCTAAAGGAACTAAGTTACAAACAAACACAACGTAAATAAGGGTCCTAACTAATACGATCACGCCAAAATATTACAAACGGCCTATTAATAAACCTTTTGAAAGATCATTTAGAAAGATCAAAACATAATTTATTAATCCTGGTCATATATATATATATATATATATATATATATATATATATATATATATATATATATATATATATATATATATATATATATAATGTTATGTAAAAGGGGATATATTTAATATTATAAAATTTTTATATAGAGAGAGGGGGGGATCGTTACAATTTGAACATTTTATATAATAACCAAAACTATGTACTTCATGTTTCTGAATATTGTGTGTGAAAGTTTTGGAAGGATCGTTAGAACTTGATTCTATTGGTTTTAAAAATGCTTCAAAATCAGCATAAACTACGAATGGTATCTTTAACTTTTTTTCATAAACATCAAATTTAATTTTATCATTTGAAATAGGTTGACCAAACCAATTCTTTTTTTTAAAGTTTCACTGTTTGGTAATTCTGTACAAATGTGGGCACAATCGTATTGTTCATGGTTATTCAACCTTTCCTGAGATGGAAAGTGAAGTAGACATGCTTCGCAAATGTACATAATGTGACCGTCTTTTGAAATTTGTTTACTAAATAACGCGATAAATTTTTTTATGTAACAATAATAATTTTTTGTATCCTTGGAAAAAAATAATAAATTGATATGTCCATCTTTACGACACTTTGTTAAAAATAATAGACCTGCTATAGAATTACATCGTTTTTCATTATTATATTCTAATCCAAAAACATTAATACTAATATCATTTAATTTCTCTAGTTTTGCTATGTCAGAACTTTTAACTGGAAAGGAAATACCATCAAATTTAAGTTTATTTGCATGTTTAACGTACGATGATACACGATCCGCATTTTTGTTTACGGGATATAACGCCGAGAGTAACGCCCATTTAAAACAAAAATAATCCTTGCTTTTTACATTTATAACAGCGTTTTTTTAATTTTATGTCACGAGGAAGATCTATGTATGAAGTACCGCGTAGGGGGTTAAATTTATTAACATTCATGTCTATAGGTTTTATGTTTTTTAGACTCCATCCACTATCTTTTTTTTTCAAATGCACTAATTTTAGTAGTAACTGTATCATTTAAAGACGAAAAAAAATATTTAAGTCATCTCCTTGACAAATAATATAGTTAAGCGTTTGAAAATCGAATATATCATGAATATCTTTAGTTTGTTGAACAAAAGCAGCACGCAATATGAAGTTTACTTTAAAAATTATGTGTTGCTGAATACACTCTTGTATTAAAAACACAATATCATCTTTAATAGAATTTAAAAATAGTTTAGGAGTTTCAAAATTTACCAATGTCGAACTATCTACTCTCCTCTGGATTTTATAAGTTAAAATTCTATTTCCAAAAGCAGATTCAATAACACTAACGTTTGATAAAGAATTATGTGAATTTAAAAGATTATTTTTGTGAACATTACTTTTAAAATGATTAGCTAAATACCGTTTCTTGACAAATATATGACACGTTAGACATTTCACTTGATCACAGTATCGTTACTGATACTGTTCCCTACAGAGGTAGGCGATTCTGCTTCCGTTGTTGGTTTTTTGATGATCTTGGGTTCTTTGCTGCTCGTTCGCTTCGTTCCTCTTCCAAGTTGTAATTGTTGACTACTAAAATGTTTAAATTTATTAAAAACTGTATAAGGCAATGTGTAAATTATGATCGAAATGAATGTTTATTTTACTTACATACGTAAACTCTGTTTCAACCATCGCACAGTGATTATACAACTCATCATCATACGATGAATCGAACAGTTGATCCTTCTCCATTTCATCATAAACTTTAGACAACTCCTGATTTAATTCGCTGTTGAATAGTTCCGTATTCCCTTCCATGGTTGTGGAGAAGATAGCACTAGTGCACACTTCACTGAAGTTAGCCGTCCATAAAGTAAAGAAGAAATTAGGTAGCAGAGTAAGTAACAGTTAACTGTTGGTAGACCAACTGATACCCAAATTTCAAATAATGCCCGATATTTATAGTCTTGCACAGGATTAGAAATAGAATATAATGAGTACACAGAAGTGATTTAAGTAAACAGAATCGCATTCACTAATGATCAGCTAATGACTGTCATTGTTAAAAAAGTATTTTTTAACTTTTTCACTTTCTGCTATTGTCTTTGTAATATTGTATACGAGGGCGTTTGTGTTGTCGTAGATGCTATCCTTATTAGTCTTTACGTAATATTTCATCCTCGTGGAAGCATGTTTCCAATGATCAGTAGTTGGAATCTTGGATAGCTTATTCATATCGTACATTTCAATTTTGATTAGATGCGTCGCTTGGTCTCCGTCGTCAGAATTAGTAGAAATGTATGATACACCATCTCTAGCGTGTCGTGCTACGGTTGATGATGACAGCTTCCTCTTTTTAATTTTTGATCAGCTTCAAAAAATGATCAGTCGATTGCGATTTTCTTTTTCCACCATCGCATGTGTTATTATTAATGACGATGTCATCACTCTCTTCTTGAGGGCAGAGTGGCGAGTAACGTTTTTAGGTATTTTCATCGAAGCTCAATGATTTCTGCAACAACACAGTTATCATCTTAATATCAATTTGTTAACACTTAACCATAAAAGTTAAAAAAGTTAAAGTTACAACCTATTAAAGTCTGCTGCTGAACATAGGCCTCCTCTCATTTCTGAGAGGATTTTAGGGCTAGGAAATGTTCGCTGCGCTGCCTCAATGCGTGTTGGCAAACTTCACATGCCTTCGAAATTTTCTCAGACATGCAGGTTTCCTCACGATGTTTTCCTTCACCGCTGAGCACGTGGTAAATCAGCACTTAAAATTGCAATTAACAATTTAAATGGTGCCGGCGGGGATCGAACCCGGGTCGCGTACTGTGAAATTTACACTTTGCGCTAACCATCTGAGCTACCACGGCTTAATCATATACACACATAATATTTAAATATAATTTGTTAACACTAAATCATACACACGTAAGAAAATAACAGAAAGAAAAGTAAGTTTGTCAATAGAATAAACACTTACATCCATGGCCTTTGATGCGTTGAAGTAACACAAATGTAGTATTGATAGATCCACTGCGGTCAAACGACCATACACTAACTCAATGACTGCAGTTGCTTGGTCTTATATAGTACCAGTAAGTAATAATTCTAATCTAAAGAATTTCTGCAGTGGAATTGATAGTAACTTTATGCATCAACAGGCTTATCTCACATTCTGTTGCTTATCTCAGCATTCTTTCGTCCTTCGTGTCGTGTCTTGTTCAGTGTATTGATGACTCAAATACGTTTTGTATAACATAAAGAATGCAATTTAATATTTAGAAATCACTATAATTGATCATTCCTATGTTAGTCATTGAGTAGATTGGTATTGTAATCATCTACTAATAGCAGTAATATCATGGATACATTAGATGTACAACAACATCTGAAAAAGATTCACCCCACTCTAGAAAATAGTGTTTATGCTGCCAACAAACTACCCATGTACACCCACGCACCAACGTATATAATACGCAGTTTGGGTAAAGATGATAAACCGGGGTCACATTGGGTAGCTTTATATATCAATACGAATGACGTCGGTCAATATTTTGATTCATTCGGACGAGCACCTGTAGGATATCATCTAGAGTTTTTAAAAATAAATTGTAAAAGATGGAACTGGAATGTTGATAGGATTCAGAATGAGTGGACTTCAGTTTGTGGCGAATATTGCTTAATATATTTGCTATATAAGTTTCAGGGATGTTCAATGCATAGTTTTACGAGTATATTTACAGGGAACACATTGTACAACGATATTTTAGTGGGTGAGATGTTTCGCTCCTATTTTATAGATAATAAGTAATAAGATTTTGTATTTTGTAAATAAAAATTTTAACAAAATTAGGTAATGTGTTTTATTGATGATTCAGATTAGTGTTGTAGATAGGAACAAAGAAGTATAATAAAATAGCACTGATAAGCCGACGCATGAATAGACAACGACTGTATTCAATGAACAATAGATAAATAACAATAGGGCGCTAATGACGGTGGAGGCCCGGAGGCCCTCACTGGATATCAATTAGATAAGAGTTAATTGATCTGCACATGTCCGGAACCGTGCATCCTACGCAAAAATGGACCGCAGGTTCGTAATCAGAGCATGCCAAAACCTCTTTTTTAGGATCGTGAGTCGACGAACGTCGTACTTGTACCACTTCTAACTCAGTGAGACAGAACTAGTACTAACTAACTACTTCCAGATCTGCATGCTTGGCGGTCTACTACTATGCGATTTACTAGGAGTAAACTTTCTCACGCGACTTCTTTGTGTAATCATTTACCGCTGCACTCCTTCCGTTATTAATCTATAAATTCAATATTTTACCGAAAGCTGCTAAATATTTATATAATTATTCGACTTCTTCATCATCAGTTCGTAAAAGTCTACTGCAAGAAGAGGACCACCTCCTCATATTAGTAAAGTAGAACAGTAGTATAGTTTAAGAAAATTTTTAGTTTCTTAGTTTTGCCATTATTGTAAAATTCAATCCTTTTATATTTTTACTAATTTTTATTTTATTTTTTATTTATTTATTATAGGACAACACAACAGATTACATCACGACTTAAAGCTATAACTTACAAAAATAATGGTGTGATACAAGACATAATCCTGTACGTGTTATCACGGCATGCCAAGATTGAGAAACAAACATTTTAAATAAAATTGCTTAAACTAACAGACTCACAATTCCAACAAATCAAGAACTATAAATATAATGAATATCAATCGACGTGGATGTCCTTGAGAATGTCTTTCAAAACATTTCTAAAGCGAACCAGGCTAGAGTTGAAGATGTCAAGGTTGGTAAAGCGAAGGCTATAATCCTCATAAAGTCGACATGACCTTGATAGGGGTTGATTTCGAGAGATATTATTTCGCGATAGGGGTATGTCAAATATTTTTTTCATAGGTCTACGTGGGTTGTGTTTTATGTTAAAATTTAACAGTCCAAGGCCTCGGGGCTATCCAGTTCCGAGTGTATTATTCTGTATAGGTTGAGTAGGTCCAATTCGTCGCGACGGACCTCCGTCGCGACGAATTGGAATTGGAAGTGGTATCATGTTAAACTCTTTAAGCCTCTCAGCATATGACCGGAGTCGTCTATTGTTGCCAGTACGTAAGCTTAATAAACGCAAAAATTTGGATTGGATCGATTCAATGCGCTCAGAATGCACTGCATAGTATGGATTCCATATAATTGAGCTATGTTCTAAATTACTTCGAACCAGACTTTTATACAACAAAACTAAACTTTGTGTATTCCTGAAGTGCCTGCTCTGTCTAGTAACGAAATCTAGTACCTGGTTAGATTTTTTGGCTATGAGATCGTAAAGTTGGCGAAAACTAAGCTGTTCGTCAAACACGACCCCGAGATCCCTAATAGACGACACACGAGATAGAGTTTGTTGTTCTAAGATGTAATTGTTTAATACCTTGTTTTTTTTAGTGTGTAGGTGATGACAAAGCATTTTTTGACATTAAGGAACATGTTATTTTCTCTACCACCAATTCTATTGAAAACTTTTAGGTCGTAAGCGTATAACAGGCAAGGGGACCGAATTTTCTCAATGAGGTCATTAATGAAGGTCACAAAAAGTAAGGGGCCCAAATGGGATCCTTGTGGAACACCGGACTTAATGAGGATTTCTTCTGATGTGTACCCCTTGACGGTCACGAGCTGAATCCTGTTCTTCAAGTAGGACTCGAGCCAACGCAACAGACTGCCATGTATACCATGTGACTCGAGTTTCTTACATAAAATTGCGTGATCCACTTTATCGAATGCTTTTTTGAAATCGATGCTTTTAACAACCGTGGTCAGGTAGATGGCATCTACCTGACCACGGTTGTTAAAAGCATCGCATATGTAGGTTTTGAGGTTAAGAAGGTTACTGACTGTCGATCTCCTTTTGATGAATCCATGCTGCTTATTTGATATAAGAGGTTTTAAATGAAAATAGAGGTGATCAAATACTACTGATTCAAATAATTTGGATACTGCTGACAAAATGCTTATCGGTCTATAATTTTCACAGTTGTCTCGGTTACCAGATTTAAATATGGGGACAACGTTAGCTTTTTTCCAGCGAGAAGGGAAAACACCGCTATTCAGTGATTTATTTAATATTAGCAGAAGCGGGTGACACAGTTCATCTGCGCATACCCGCAGGAATATAGGTGGTATGCCATCAGGGCCAGCTCTCTTGTTGGAGTCAAGATGCCTCAGTTTTGTTAATATTTCGTTCTCAGTGAGTACGATTTTATTAAGAAGACTATTTGTTTGACTACAACAGACGGATACACCGGATCCACGACACTGATCTTCGAATACTGATCCAAAAAATTCTGAAAACGGATCGCAGATTTCCTTACCACCAAGAGCCGTTGTTTCACCAAATGTCATTGAGTCGGGAATACTCGAGTTGTTGCGTCTTTTGCTGTTAATGTAACTCCAAAACGACTTAACGTCTTTTTTCAAACCATTTTCGATAGATCTGATGTATTTATTGTAACAACAGTTAATGAGCTTTTACATATAGCTCGAAGGAGGGAGAATGTATCGTAATCTCGTGGGTTTTTGTATTTTTTGTAGCGCGCGTGGTATTTGGTTTTTTCCCGCATACAACGACGCAAGCCAGGACTGAACCATTTGAGATATTTATTTGAGCGGTTTTTAACTGTGGGAGTACAATCATTAATAATTTTGTAGATCACATCGTAAAATCTAGCCACGGCCTCATCTACATCTGCCCCATGAAGTAGATCTGACCAGTTGGTATTATTGATTCTCTGCTTTAAAATTTTGTATTGGCATTTATAGAAATTTAGCCGCTTTGACTCATTGACCTTTAGAGGTTTATAATTAAAGGAATTTGAGTCTTGAAAATCGATCCGTAAGGCAGGGTGATGTTTATCCTGTTTTAATAAGGTCTTCTCGTTGGTGATGGTCATATTGCCAGAAGTGCTAAGAGCAAGATCTAGTATCTTATTGTTATTATTGGGGATGGGGTTGAACTGTGACAGATCACAGAGTGCCACAGTATTTAACAACAGTTCGCTCTTAGTTGCAGTTGTCCATCTTATTGCAGCTAGCTGTCATACTGCCATCGTTTGACAGGATCCATGAGACATTGGGTACATTAAAGTCGCCAAATATTGCAAAACAATTCCGTTCATTTGATTTTAGGATAATGTTTTGAAGATTTGAATAGAAATTTGACAGGTCATTTTTATTAAGATATGGAGGCAGATAGCAAACGCATACATTAATTGTCTGACCATTAATATTAGGTGGCAATATGCTTATCCAGACATCCTCTAGTTCGTTTTCCCAGGAGACCTGTCTGACAGGAGAGTATTGTTTTTTAACTGCTACGAGGGCACCGCCTCCATCGTCTTTATTATACTTTTTAATACAAGTGGCATCGCGATCTCTACGGAAGACATTGTATTGCTCGTCAAACAGTTCCCCATCATATACAGAAGCATTGAAATTTGTTTCAGTTAGATTCAAAGGGATGCAACATACCTTACGCAATGCCAGTCAATCGAGCCGATCAGAAAGAACTCGGTCGTCGATGATTCGAACCGCTCTGCTCTGGATGTGGTCATGTGGAAGGAGTTGTTACTAGAGTGCTCTGGCCCAGAGATGTGAATAATATTCCATGTGAAGCCAAACTTGCGCTTTGTAAAGTTGCAAGCCATGTGCTGGCGTAAAATACTGTCTCGCTTTTTAGCACGCCAAGCTTTTTAGAGACCAAATTCACCTTCCCCTCGAAGTGACCACAAAACTGCAAACTATTCAATTTAATTTGTAATCTGTAAAACAACGTCTTTGTTATGATAAGAATGTTGCGCATACCTTTAATTTAAATGCATATGTATAATGTATTTCTCCAAAAAGTATGATATAATAAGTTCCTTTTATGTATTTAGTTGGTAAGCTTTATTAAATAAAATAAATTAAAAAACATAGTTAACCAATTGCGGACTAATTTAGAATTTTTACGTTATTGCTTTGATTTTAGGAGTACTAAAAATAAAATGCAAAAGGAAAAAATAAACAAGCACGGTCTTTGCATAGAGTGCAAACAAAATATTGTCTGACTACGACATATACTATTTTAATATAGGTAGTCAAGTCCACTTACGAGATTACAAGATTATAAATAAAAGTGATTTCAATATAATATAATAATTCGAAATGTAATTTATTTAACGCTTTTATCACGTTTAATTTTAACTTTTTAATTCACGACTTATCGGGTGCTCGGGTACTTTATGGGTTTTTGACCCATTCAGGTTGGAATTATTCCACTATTGTATTATAATATCGCTCTACCGTTGGATATTGGGAAGCATTTAGATGTCGACAGCTTGTTCCGTGGGTGCGGTTTTAGACGTTCGTAATATTGTGTTTGTAGTTAATTTTACCATTCAAAAATTAAATAATGAAAGATCCTAGCTTTTAACGCTTAAAAACTATTTGATTGAAACTAGTTTTGAATTATATCGCTCATATTAACTCATTTTATGTTTTCGACGTTTCGAGCACTTTACAGCACCTGAAGGTAGCCGTGCTTAACTGTGGCATTGGGACGTCTAATACCTCAGTCCACACCGTGACCATGGATGCTGTGAAGTGCTGGAAATATCACGTCACCAGACGAAACGCGGAAGCAGATCTTCTACTTCATCTTCCGGTATTCTGTGAGGTTGTGATACCACCCCACTTTGAGCCGGCCCATACATGCAACAACAAAGCCGCCGCGTGGCTCTACCACTGTTAAAAAAAGTTAACATGGTCTGCAGTGGACACTTCCAATCAGGTGGACTGTTCGTTCGTTTGTGATTTCAGTTTAAACAAACTTGTAAACAGCACGTGTTAGTAACAACATAAAATTTGTTAGAATCAACTTGGTAACTATTTTTATCGTCACGCTGAACTTAAATTCACCTAGTAGAAAAGTCACCGAGAAGACAGTCAATCCATCAATTCTTTATTCAAATGTGTTTTATAATACTAAATATATAAATTATTCTGTATTTAGTCATATAGGGCATGCGAAATAATTCACATTACATCACATCAATACAAAAAATTTACACACATAAATATCACAATGTCAATCATTAGGTTAGGTTACATCCCATTTTTCATCAAGGAAAACAACACAAACTTATTTATTAGGCTGTGACTCTAGTTCGAGCTTAAAGTAACGATCTCATTAGTCAAATTTAAATGGCGTTTATAAATACGTTAATAACGTTGCGCGTTCAAATCACGTCAGGGTCTCCACCAGTTAAGTGATGTATGGGGAAATCTTTAACAAACAACTCACCAAATCACTTTCTGTAAAAGTTTATTGTAAGCAGAGCAGTTCACACAATTAAATATTTCACATTGACAATAGTCTTTATAAATTTGCACAAGGCGTAGCGCAGAAAGTTATTTATAGATTCACCACATAAAACATTAGATATTTTATTAACAGAGAGAACCAACAAAACAAAACAATAACTAATCATATAATGACAGGTGTTACGAAAATTTTATGTATGTACATAAAAACAAAAATAATTTTATTAAAAATTGTGATGTACATTCTGTAAATTTATGTAATAAGCACACGCTATTTTTACCAATTACTTACTCGACTCCAAAGAGTCAGTAATTTCTTCTCGGGTATACGCTTTTACAACAAAGTCCCAGAAGGTGTGTGTGAGACCTATCTAGTCATAAATATTTCGTATGGATAAAAAGTACATGATTAATAGTAACCCCCGTAATTTAAGCGATATCTACCGTGCTGTTTCTAATTGTATAGAAATCTATATTGCATAATTTATTTATTAAGTATGATAACAGTGCATATTATGTATTTTAAATTAATGTTTATAAAAGTCCAATTGGATTTCTTGCTGGTTCTTCCTTGGACAGAGGTTCTTTACGAACCAGTGGTAAAGCTTAAATAACTTTCATAACAAACACAAACCTTAGATGATTTCCTAAAATTATTTTGTTCTATTCTTTTAAAATATCTCCTTCTCTTTATATGGAAAAAGCTCTAAGTGTAGTGTTATGTATTTTTCTATGAAAAAAAAAGCACACGCAGTGTTCGCTGCACGTGTTGTTTACAAAAATTCTGGCTAGCTACAGAGGCGCCGCCGCACGTGCAACGGCTCGGGTGCCACCTTTTTGTTTGTTTATCGCAAGCAATTTCTATAAACCTCATGTTTTCAGAACCAGACGCAGCCTCAGCTCAATTCTTGCTTATAGGCAGTGCTGGTGCAAGCTGCTGCACGCTGCGAATTACAGTGCTGATTAAAGGAATGTATTCATGTCTTTATCATAAAATAATTTAAGGATGTAGATGATATAGATGGCTTAGTAACGCAAACAGACAGAAAGAAAAAAAAAATAATTCTTTTATTTTTGTTGTTATTATAGTGCCGTTTAAACTTTCACGTGCATATAATAAAATGCCATAATTTTGATATTACAAACAGACACTTCAATTTTATTTATTCGTATAGATATTTCACTGTTATTATCCATTTATATGTGTGCCACATGGTCATTCCGACAAATAGTCCGTTGTTGTTTTCAATTAAAGCTCAAGCGATTCTATGCAGAGGGTATTGTGTCGAGACAATAGACAATAGCTTCTTGGATTTAGTGCTATATGCAGAAACATAAGATATTACTATAGTGTGGGGAAGTTTACTTCTACTTTTAATGAATTATGGCCAAAATGTTACAATAAATTCAATTGTAGGCCTTGGAGGAGGAACTGGAACTGAATTAATAAGTATATATAATTAGTGACATCAATCTCTGTAACTTTAAAACCTCATGTAGGATTTTGATGCAATACTCATCATTACATTACGAATTTTCCAAGCATAATGCATGTACATTTTTATGAGGATAGAATGGGATGAATTCATAAATACATAGATAATTACGAGACCAGTTTTTGATAATTTTCTTAATTATTCTTATTTCTGTATTTGCTTACTTAAATTACATACATTTAAAAAGTGACACCGGCGTCTACAACCGTATCCTATACCTTTAAACGAGCAATTCTTGTATATATATATATATAATCGTAATCTCGGAAACGGCTCAAACGATTTTCATAAAATTTAGTGTCCAGGGTGTTTCGGGGGCAATATATCGATCTATAGTACGTTTCTAGGGCAGGCGGAAAAAAGTACATTGACCTCAAGTATTTTGTTAGCATCGAAACAAAACGACAGCTATTGCTTCCATACATTTCTTTATATATTACGTATTGTTATGCGCTAAGCGTGTCTCATGGTACGGGGTAGGGTCGCAGGTAGTTGAAGAAAGCGGTCATTCAGAGATAATAAACCTGTGTCTCACGCCGTGCGTGATGAATTTTTATTAAGTTTGTTTTGTTAATTGTATTATTACGTTTTGTATTAAAGAATTTGTTACTGTTTTGTGACGTTTTGTATATTATCACTATTATGAAATCGGATCCCTCGATATTAAAATAGCGTAACAGACGACAACGACAGACGTAAAGTCATAAAAGACTTTACGTCACCACGAAAGAAGCGGAAATTGTCGCATATTTCATTAAATAATGATTGTCAACATCTATAAATATATAAAAGAAACGTGGTCTAGTAACGTCCGATCCAAAACGGTTATGAAAAAGAAGACTACCGATATTTTAGGTTATAATCAAAGTGTCGGACTCTTCTACATCTACATCATCATAAGATGATTCTGAAATATATACAGATGAATAGTCTGTCAAGTGTCTCTGACTATTTTTTATGAGAAGTTTTATGAATGTTTCAAGGTTGGCTGCTGAAGAGTGCTTAGAATTAAAACTTCGTCTTTTTACCTACCTACCTACTTATTAAAGTACTTACCTACTATTAACGTAATAATGAAAATTGTAATAACTCATGATTTATAAATAATAAACTTAAATTAATGTTAATTTGATTTTTAATTTATTTAGATACAGGATAATCTTCTTTCTTTATTATATAATAATAGACATAGGGCCTGTAAAGAATTTCGCACTCGGCACCCTTGCCTTTCACTCTGATGATGTATGTAATGATAAAAGGATTAAAAAAATGAACCTTAACAAAAAAGATTTCCTACCCCGATGATATCGTCAAAGGTCAATGTCCTTTTTCCGCCTGCCCTAGAAACGTACTATAGCTAGGATTTATTTTGAGAAAATGTCTTTTTGTCCGTGCTTTCAGACAATGAAAAACTGCTACAATATAAAAAGGTAAATTTTGTCATTGTATTAACCCTTAACCACCTAGTGTCGGTCACAGTGACTCCAGGCGATATATTTTTTCAAATATTTCCGTTATTACAGGGGCCACGCGCCTGTGACTCTATGTACTTTTTCCTTACCCTCTCCAGTTTTCGCCCTGCGCTCGACCAAGCAACACGTGCGCGCAATAAAAAATACAGGTAAATATATTTCGCATGCGGTCATGGTGACCGACGTTAGGTGGTTACGTTACTTTTAGAGCTAACATTTTCGTGTTGTTTTTTAGGTTTATCGTGTCTGAACGTGATCAAAATATCATTAGATGATTAGAAGAGTGTGAATTAGATTCCGAGGATGAAAGGGACGTGCCGAAATTACCAAATGAAGACTGCAGTGATGTAGATGATGTACCATTAGACCACGTCATTGATGGTGAGTGTCAATCAGACTCTGAAATTGATGTTGAAGAGTTAAATGAATATGACGATACAAATGATCTGCCTGTTGATGATGCATCTTCCGATGATGATGTTCCATTGTCAAGATACCAGAACTATTTCGGAAAAAATCGGTTCATTGGTCATCTCAACCTCCAGTTTCGCGATCAAGGACTTTGCAACACAACATCGTTCAGCAACCTCCAGGATTGAAAAGGAACTTTAGAAATGTTTTGAACAGTAATACAACATCATCCGATTTATGGCATTTGTTTTTACTGATGATATGTTAGAAGAAATTGTAAAGCATACTAACGAAAAAATTAGAAAGATAAGACCTAACTATCAAAACCAGGCATGTGTTCAAGACCTTGACGTAATTGAGCTGAAGGCTTTTATCGGTATGTTGTACTATACCTCAATTTTCTAAGAGAACCACACACATTACTCATGTTGGTAAAACACAGATGGTACAGGAAGAGAGATTTATCGTTGTATAATGAGCAGAAACAGGTTCAAAACATTGCTGAATTGCCTTCGTTTTGATGATGCGAGCACCAGAGATGAACGCCGTAGCACTGATAAAGCTGCACCTATATCTAAACTTTTTGAAAAGCTGATACAAAACAGCAAAGAAGTTTGTTCAATTGGTAGTTACGCTTATATTGACGAGATGTTGGTGGCTTTCCGTGGGAGGTGCAGCTTCAAAATGTACATGCCGAAAAAACCCAACAATTATGGATTAAAAATTATGTGCATGACTGATGCCAAAAACGGATACCTTGTGGATGCCTACATATACTTGGGTAAAAGACTCAGATAGCCAAGGCTTGCCCATTGAATACCAAAGACTGAACAAACCCACGCAAGCGGTTTTGCGATTGGTTGCGTCGATTGAAGGAATCCACAGAAATGTAATGACTGATAACTGGTTTCACTTCGGTGGAGCTAATGAACATCCTAAAGCAAAAACAGCTGACACTTGTGGGTACCCTTAAAAAATAAAAGGGAAGTACCTCCTCAATTTCTGCCTAGCCGTCATCGGGACGTTGGCTCTTCGATTTTTGGATTCACGTCAGATGCAACATTGCTATCTTTTGTACCAAAGCAAAACAAATCCGTGCTTGTTCTTTCCAGCACGCATCACTCACTAACCATCGATCCACGAAAGCAAAAGCCAGAAATGATTATTTTTTATAATAGCACCAAAGGTGGCGTCGACACATTAGATCAGAAATGTGCCATTTACTCAACTTCTCGACGCACACAGCGCTGGCCAATGGCGGTCTTCTACAGAATGCTGGATGTTTCTGCAGCAAATTTTAAAATTGAAATAGATGACCGTAGTGACTTATTCTCTTTGTAGATGACATGTACAAGCAGTTGTTGTTATTGTTTTTTGTTATTCGCTCGTGAGAGCAGGCAAAGGAACTATGCCATACAGCCTTGTCTTTGTGTAAAATTATCCTTCGTAATTCACTGCTTCACAACATGTTGATGCGTCACATTGTGCAGCCCTTGGGAGATTCTGATGGCAACTTGAGCCAGCAGGCAGCAGACAAAGGTGTAGAATTCAAATTAGTAGTAATTTTGTCACTAAAATTGAAGTTTATACTACTATTATGCTATACAGTGTAATTTATATACTTTATTACAATTTCTAGCAACCAAAAATAATTTTATTCGATAGTTTATACATTCAACAAGACTTCCTGTAAGTTTTATCCATAAATATTGTCTCAAAGTGAAAATATAGCAAAATTTGCAATATTGCAAAAAATTTCCTAACCTAGAAATTTTCCCGCCAAAAAGGTCCCGAGTGAACGGGAGTGTAACATGGCGCGCGCTCGCTTGGCGTACAGGTTAAAGTTACTAAAATATTTAAAAACTAAGAAGTCTCATTGATTGTTATTGCTTAGAACTCAGCTTAATCGGAAAACCTATAATTTGTTAAAATATTCGTTAGTCAATTTTTATTAATAGTAATAAGAAGTAAGAAGAATTAATTTGAAGAGTTTATTGTAACAAATTGAAATAAAAACAACTGAATTTTTTTGTAGTTTCGATTTTTGCCAATTTATGATTTTTTCACCTTTATAATAGTACTTATATGCAAGCGGTCACCATGACCGACGTTAGGTAGAAGTGTTACTAGAATACACGTTAGGTGGCTAAGGGTTAATGGTCGTAATAGCTCAAGTGGATATCGAGCGGCTGCGAAATCGTAATGCCTTGGTTCGCGTCCTGTCTTCGGTCTGATTTTTTTCCTTTTTTTCTCAAGTTCCCTTCTTTTGTGAGAAAATCTATTATTTTGAGCACATTTTTTTAGTATTTTTTTATAGAAGGGGCAAACGAGCATGCGGCTCATCTGATGTTAAGTGACTACCGCCGCCCATGATCAACCGCAACACCAGGAGAATTGCGGGTGCGTTGCCGGCCCTTTAGAAAGGAGTAAGCTCTTTTCTTGAAGGTCCCCAGGTCGTATCGGTCCGGAAAAATCGCCGGTGGTAAACTATTCCACAGAGAGGTTGTACGTGGAAGAAAACTCCTTGTGAAACGTACAGTGGTGGACCGCCAAGCATCCAGATGGTGTGGATGGTATCGGGACGTTTGCCGTGTAGTGCGTTCACGAAATTTGGCGGCTGGGATTAATCCGAACAATGCCTCAGAGCACTCCCCGTGATAGATGCGATAAAATACGCAAAGAGATGCAACATCTCTTCGCAGCGCCAGTGAATCGAGCCGATCGGAAAACACTCGGTCGTCGACGATTCGAGCCGCTCTGCGCTGGATGCAGTCAAGTGGAAGGAGCTGGTACTGGGGAGCCCCAGCCCAGAGACGCGAACAGTATTCCATGTGCGGCCAAACCTGCGCCTTGTAAAGTTGCAGGCGGTGTGCCGGCATGAAATACTGTCCCGCTCTGCTGAGCACGCCAAGCTTTTTAGAGGCCAATTTGGCCTTCCCTTCCAAGTGACCATGAAACTGCACGTCACTCGATATGTCAACGCCGAGGATTCCGATACTGGCTGAGGCAACAAGGGGAGTGCCTTGAAACTGAGGGGATACGACAAAGGGGTTCTTTTTAGCGGTTAACGCGCAAACTTGTGTCTTCTGGGGGTTAAACTGGACTAGATTTAGTCGCCCCCAATCCGAGACTCTGTCCAGCAGAGACTCGAATTCAGACACAAACAAGCACTCGAAAACGTTTTTCCGAGAAATACTGGCTCGGCCGGTGTAAAGAGCATCACCAGTGCTGTCATCTGCATAGCAATGAATATTACGGGTATGCAACATGTCATTGATATGCAGAAGAAACAGCGTTGGCGATAGCACGCAGCCCTGTGGAACACCAGGATTAATAGGCTTGCAATCGGAGCTTGCACCGTCTACAACGACCTTGATGCTCCGATCTGCAAGAAAGCTGGTGGCACAATTTCTCGGGAAGCCCATAGGAAGGGAGCTTCGAAAGAAGCGCTTTGTACCAAACCCGATCGAAGGCCTTCGCAATGTCCAAACTAACGGCCAATGCCTCCCCCTGAACTCTACTGCCTCCGCCCATCTGTGAGTTAGGTAGACCAGAAGATCACCAGCTGATCGACCACGGCGAAAACCGTATTGGCGGTCACTAATCAGCTGGTGATCTTCAAGGTACCTAATGAGCTGGCAGTTTACAATGGACTCCATTGTTTTGGAGGACAAGGAGGTGATGGCGATTGGCCGGTAGTTGGACGGGTCAGAGCGGTCGCCTTTTTAGGGATCGGGTGGACGTAAGCCGTCTTCCATGATTTTGGGACTACGCCTAGGGAGTAGGAGTACCGGAAAAGACGCGTTAAAACCGGTGCCAACTCTGGAGCACACGTCCTCAGCACAATTGGGGGGATTCCGTCAGGCCCACTCGACTTGTGAATTTCCAGGGAGAGGAGTGCTTTGCGAACCGAGCGCTGTGTGAAGTGCACTTCCAGCATGGAGCACTCACACCGCGGGTTGGTCGGCGGCGTACTCCCCCGTCATCGAGAGTCGAGTTAGACGCAAAGGAAGAGCCTAGAAGATCGGCTTTCTCCTTTGCGGTATGGGCCAGTGAGTCGTCCTTCCTATGCAGAGATGGAAGAGATGGCTGACAGAAATTCCCCTGGACAGCCTTGGCTAGAGACCAGAATGCACGGGTTCCGGAAGGAAGGCGAACTAGTTTCTCGCCAAGTCTGCTTATGTGCTCTGACTTTGCCTTGGCAATGACTCTTTTGAAGGACCTAGAGGCGGAATTATACTTCTTTTTTAGAGCGCTGGTGTTTACATCCCCGGACGTCGATGCATCAGCCCAGGCTTGGTAGCACTCCAACATAGCATGGTAGCATGATGCTGTTTTACAGGAGCGACCAAACCATGGCTGAGACTTGCCTCCAATGGGCACCACAGAGGAAGGAATAAAAAGTTCCATACCCTGAAGTACCACATCAGCAACAGAATCCGCAACAACGTTGGGATCATCCGGCGAGAAGCAAACCCGCCCCCAAGGGTAGGATGCAAAGAAAGACCGCATCCCATCTCAATCGGCTGACCTATAGTGCCAAACACGGCGGCAGCCTGCAGAATGCAACCACGATTTCAGCGTGAGTGGCACCACACTCCGGACCAGACAATGGTCCGAGGAGCCTAAAGGGGCGTCGACGGAAATCTGATATCCGTCCGGGTGAGAGGTCAGCAGAAGGTCCAACAGGGAAGGTGCATGATCCTCCACATCTGGAATCCACGTAGGCGAAGTAACCAGTTGTGTCAGACCATATGCCAAGGCAAAATCATGAACAGATCTCCCCGCATGATCGGTTAAACGTGAGCCAAGCCATTCGGCGTGATGGGCGTTAAAGTCGCCGAGGATCACGATCTCTGCGGAGGGGATCTGCTGTAGCAACGAATCTGCAGCCATTTGGACGTGGTCGAAGAGTCGGTCTGTTTCGGCATTACCGCTATGGGACCTATAGAGGCACCCGTAGACGCGCGGATGGTCGTTGCTGTCTACGCGTAGCCAAAGGATGGACAGGTCCGAACCTTCAAGTTTGCCGAGGCGTCGAGAGCAGATGTCCTCTCTTACGTAAACGCAAACTTCAGCCCGAGGCACAAAGGAGTGTTCCAGTTTGTACCCCGGGTAGGAGAGATACGAGACATCAGCCGGAGAGGACACCTGCATCTCGTTCAGAAAGAGCAGAGCCGGCCTCGCCATCTCGAGATGGTAGTGGACGGCGTTTAGGTTAGAGTGAAGTCCCCTGATATTGCAGAAATTCACGGACAGCGTGGCAGGGGTCGCCTTGGTCCTGTTGCTCCGTTTGCCCCGAGCAGTTGTAGTCTTGCGAATTTTTGCGGAATACGCGGGGCAGCCTGAGCACCCACGCTCAGAAGTGGATAAACATGGTCGTGGATGCTCAGCGAGGGATTCTCCAGGGGTGCTGGTACCCTCCTGGAGTAGTCGATCATACCTAGGAGGACATAGTATTTTTTAAAAATACGAAAATTTTAATTAAAATAATTGCGCTCATGATTTTTTATTCAAATAACCAGTTCAGTTGTTTCTATTATGTCAATAATATCAAAAAATATTATTCATCAGTATGTATTTTGTATCTAAATGTATTTTATAATTTCAATCAAATTTAAAATTGAAAAAGAATTTTCGGTATGTTCGAAGTAATTCTTTTAATTCTTCGGCCACGCTGCAACTATATTATGGTTGTAGCACGAATGGGGCGGCTCGACGGGGGAAAGACCACGCTCTCACAGAATACCAGCGTAAAATAGCAGCTAAATACTGCTGTGTTTTGTATGGTGAATGTAGAGATCCAAAAACTCTTTTTACTAGAAATGGGGCATTCCATCTTAGTTCTCAGGGGTGACAACGTATCTGCGTTTTGATTCTTAATCGAGGATAAATGTAGACTATGTGTACCAACAAGTAGACTGTGTGCTGGTTTGTCACCTTTACTTTATAAAAAAATCGTAAAATTATCTTAATTTTTATTAGTTGATTGTAAATCTGTTGTATTAGAATTATTTACGTTAATAGCATTTTTGGTGTCAATTTGTTAGCTCTCTCTCCTAATATTGTAAAAAAATAATCCTTTTCTATTCACAAGCTTAAAGCAACCCGGTATTTACGATTACTGCTTTGAATTTTGCCTATCCCTCACACCGAATTAATAATTGTGAAAAAATTCTTTACCCATATTCCTTCCTCCTACCTGTACCTCTATCTCCTCCCTACTGTACTCCCATCTGAATTACAGTTTCATTACTTATGAACAACCTAATAGTTTGCTTCATTTCAATATTAGTGTACACGATATGTTTGGGGCTAAAATAAAATTGAATTGATCTTTGTCTTTATAATAGTTTTTCATCATTCATTTTTTGGCCAATGAAAATAATAATGAACTAATAGTGAGATGTATAAATGGATGAATATTAAGAGACATCGGCCATTTTTAATTTATCAGTGTATTGAGGTATTTATCTAGTCATTTTGAATATCAACACTCATTTTTTTAATTAATTTAATTTCTGAATACCAAATCTCTTGAGTATCCAATGATTCTTTTGACTTTTTACTGTCTAGCGGTAGATAATCTGATTAAACTACAATCACTTACTAAATCTGTACATTTCATTTTAAGCATAAATAAATTGTTAATCGTAATAAATGACACATATAGATATCTCACAGTGACTGAGATAAAAATAGTTTTTGTTAGGAAATGCTTGATTAAACTTTATTTTCAACTCTTCCTGTCACGGCCGAGAGCAATTTATTAATTTTTTTGCTAGGTTTTTTTTGTACAAAGATTTGAATGTTCATTAACCTTAACTAACTACCTATCAATTCTAAACGAATCATTATTTGCGATTCAGGTAATACTTTATTTTAATTTTTTGGAATAAGTACTAGAATTATCACGCGATGGCTCAGCTCGAAGTATGGCATTAATTTAAGCAAATCATCTCAATTTTTGCACTTATATTTTTGGATTTTGGTATTTTAAATGTTAAGCTTCTCGAGACTCATCTCCCGAATCTGTAAATATCATAATAGACCGCGACCGCTATTTGCCACGTTGTTCGAAAGTCGTAACTTCCATATCGAAATTAATTTTGCAAGCAATAAATTCTGATTTGTATCCAATTTTACTTCTTGTGGTGTTTGATAACGTCAATGCTACTTCCAAATACGAAGATAATTAAATACCACTATTTAAAAATCATACTGTGCCATCGTCTATTCTCAAAACTTTTGAATTTTCTTCATTGGTACATTATTACAATAAATTGTAATATCAGTGTAAAATAAAAAATATAATAAATACAAAATTTACCTACGTGAATATATTATCGACGTCACATACATGATTATTCCAAGTGATAATCATAATAAGTCAAGTCAAGTCAAGTGGTACCATCAGCGCATATGTAATTTATATTAAAATTCTATCGTACGCTTAGTAAGCATATAAATACTTAAATATTATTAAATGCTGTAGATCACCGACCACATATGTAATAATTCATTTCATCCTAACGATTTCACCACGATCACAAACATACTAATTTTAATACCAATAATTACCTACAGGACCTTTAACCCTAGAGTGGGCGCGCTATGAGCATTTTGCCGCCCGCGCTGAAAAAACGGTTATAATTTTTAAAACAACTGCCCGTTACGTTTGCGCTTTTTAGTAGCTGCCCCCAATTTTGCTTGCAGCGCGTGCCGAAAGTCTGGATGCCGCAAGTGCGCGGGGGACCGCTTGAGGAGCAAGTTGTTATAATCGGGTGTCACCGGACGGCGAATAGCTCACCGCGCGCCCACTCACGTAAGTAATATTGGGTAATGTATTTTTTGCAAACTTAAAGGGTAGACTATATTTTATGGTGCATTTATAATCAAAACTAAAAAAACATTTTTGTTTTAGGATTTAAAAGTACCTATTAATATGTAATAATAAATATGAATAACAAAATGGACTATCAAATTGTGTCTTGGCTAGAGGAAATATCTGATTTTGAAGATGCTAGTACACAGATTGTTGATAAATACGTGTCAGATAGTGATCGATCTAGTCATCATAGAGAGCACAACACGGAAACAGTCAGCAGAAAGCGACGCTTCTAACGAGAAAGTATCTTCTCCAATTGTTTGCCTTCCGAAACACCGCCTATTCGACACCAAAGGACATCCATTTCGGATATAAGTATGAAGGGAGAATATTCTGTTGGAAGAATAGCTCGCAGATGGCCAATGAGGTTATTTTTTTTTTTGATGATGAATATTTCTGATATAAACAGTCAAATTATATATTTTTTTTATAAGATAGGGTGACAAACGAGCACACAGTCCACCTGATGGTAAGTGGTTGCTGTGGCCCATAGACATCTACATCTATCCTCGATTACGAATCAAAATGCAGATGAGTTGTCACCCGTGAGGACTGAGATGGAATGCCTCGTTTCCAGTTAAAAGGGTCTCCGGTTCTCTACACTCACCATACGAAACACAGCAGCATCAAGCCACCATTTCACGCTGGTATTCTGTGAGAGCGTGGTCCCTCCCCGGTCGAGCCGACCCATTCGTGCTACAACTATACTACTAATATAATTGCAGCATGGCTCTACCACGTATAAAATATTACGCCAATACTGAACAATTGATGCTACGCCGAGAGTATTTGAAAGAAATTGCCATGGTACTTGTCAAGCAATATATGATCACAAGCTTTTCTATAGACACTTTAAATATTCCTCTGAGGAACCAAATTTCTTGCTTTGTACCAGCAGAACAAGCATCTTCTTCAAAGAAAGAGGCAAATGCAGTATATGTCCCTCAAAGAAAAACAAAAAAGGGTGTTCCAGGTGCCCAAAGTTACTGTGCAACGAACATTGCACATGCCTTTGTGAAAACTGTGTTGATAAAACATATCCTGTAGATTTAGAAAATATATAATTTTGCTTTTTTTCTTCATTTTTTTATGTATCAAAGAGTATTATGTAGGATAAGAGAAAAAAGTCAATTTAAATATTAAGTTTCCTAAAGTCTTTTGTAAACCAAAGTTTTTAAAACAGAGTTTAATAAATATGTTGATTTATCATTACTTATTATTCTATTATTTAATTCCTAAGAAAATAAAATAATTAAATTGCTGTATTTCTAGTTAAAATGGTCAAAGTAAATGGGCGGCCAGCCTTCCTATCTTCTGTCCACAGTTCAGCAAATCTCATAAGTAAAATTTTAAGGGCATCCCCTTCAAACTTTGAGATTGCTGGCCTGGAAGAAGCTAGAAACGCTTTCTTAATTACATGCCCTGGTCAAAATTTTCAATTTCCTCTAAATTCACAGAGGAGCTGGGATGACATAAACTGCAAATTGACTTATGACAATCTTTTGAGCTTTAGTACAGGTTCGGCGCGTGCTAGGCTTTTGGCCGTGGGTACGCATGAGGCCGGCTACTGGCTTCACGCGTATCCTTCGTCAAATACAGGAACATTTCTTGAGCCTGACACGCTCCGAATCGCAACCTGTCTACGGCTTGGGGTTCCGGTCTGCGCTCCTCATAAATGTCCGTGTGGCAGTGACGTCGACAAGCTAGGATATCACGGGCTATCATGCCAAAAAAGTGCAGGTCGCTTCTCGAGACATGCAGCACTTAACGATATCATACGCCGGTCTCTTGCCACCGTCAACGTGCCAAGTCTACTTGAGCCGTCTGGTATTGCAAGAGACGATGGCAAGAGACCGGACGGTATGAGTTTGATTCCATGGAGGATGGGCCGGGTGCTGGTATGGGATGCAACCTGTTCAGACACGCTGGCCCCTTCCCATCTACGTGGAACCAACAACAGAGCTGGTGCGGCTTGTGAAGCGGCAGAAAAGGCTAAAGTTTGCAAATACAGTGGTCTAGGCTCCGAATATATTTTTGTCCCTTTCGGTGTCGAGACCCTTGGTCCGTGGGGTCCTAGCGCTATAAGCCTTTTTAAGGAAATAGCAAAAAGGTTAATCGACGTCACAGGAGACCGAAGAGCTGGCAGTTACCTCGGACAAAGAATTAGTCTAGCTATTCAACGGGGAAACGCTGCCAGTATCTTCGGAACCTTGCCTAAAGGACCTCTTTTTTAATAATTTAATTTAGTTATTATAATATATATTTTTAAGGTTTTTAGTATTAGAAATAATGTTTATAAATTTATGGGTTAGATTTAATTTAAAGTATATTTATCTTTAATGGGCGGCGAAATGCTCCCCACGTGCCACTGACGTTTTGCGAAAAGACGCGCCCACTCTAGGGTTAACATTGCACTTCAACTTCATGAATATATCATAATCACATACATATTCATATTTCATATTATATTATGGATCGGTTACATATAAGCTTCAGTAATGCTGATATATTTCACGTCAGTGATATATATCAGCATTACCAAATATCAAATACGTGATCATATTTTATACTATGGCTCAGCGAGCTTCAGTAAAGCATTTTACCGACATGAAATACATCATGATAGTGACATGATGATATTGTATACCATGGGTCGGTTACATGCGATCCTCAAAAATGCATTTCATCTACACGAATATATCATGATTGCCTTCATGATCATGTTGTTAAGGGGTGGCTCCTTAATTTTAGGTAGTAAAGTATTATCACGCAAAGAACGTAAAGATACTGTGAGCCTCTTTGTTGAGCGGACTGTAGAAATGGCATGTGTTGAGTTCGTGCACCTCATTGTTGTAAGCGTCTACAGATGTTTTTTATTTTTTTTTATAGTATGAGGTGACAAACGATCACACAGTCCACCTGATGGTAAGTGGTTGCTGTGGCCCATAGACATCTACATCTATCCTTGATCAAGAATCAAAATTCAGATGCGTTGTCACCCGTGAGGACTAAGATGGAATGCCTCGTTCCCCGTAAAAAGGGTCTCCGGTTCTCTACACTCACCATACGAAATACAGCAGCATTAAGGTACTATTTTACGCTGGTATTCTGTGAGAGTGTGGTCCTTCCCCGGTCGAGCCGACCCATTCGTGCTACAACTATACTACTAATATAACTGCAGCATGGCTCTACCACATCAAAACATCTATTAATGTATGTGTAAATATGTTCTATACCATATTTTTAAAAAAAATAATGGAGGAAGTTTTTGTTAAGCTTAATAAACAGAATAATAATAAAATAATGTGTGGAGACTTTAATTTTAATCTCCTAGAAGCTTCCTCCATTAATATTAAATTTAGATCATTGTTTAAATCATATGGCCTTTTTAATTTTTTTAAGATTAATAATTTTTAAAAGATCAGTTCTTGTAAGATTTAATAACCAGTGTATACGTAACTCCTTCATTGCCAGTGCAAGTAAATATAACAAAGTAAGAGTAAGCTCAACACCAGCCTACTAGGAATTGCATCTGATCCACCGAAAACGATTTATATAGCAGAACATCTGACGGCTAATAACAAAGAACTGCATGCTGCAACAAGGGCTCGTGCAAAAGAACTAGGCTTCAGGTTTGTCTGGGTCAAAAATGGAAAAAATTTTGTGCGGAAAACAGAAAAATCTGAGTGTGTTCACATTGTTAACGTGGATAGTTTAAAAAAATTAAGTCCTAATTCTGTATAGACTATAGTTTTTTTTTTTTTCACTATCAATGTCGCGTGCATAAAGATGACAGAATTCAATTCACGAAACAAAAGTAGACAGTTTATCATGGGGTTGTTAAATGTTCATTCACTTAATACGGGTTGGGATGAACTTGAAGCCTCATTTCAGTTGGCTAACTTTGATGTCGTTTGTCTAACAGAGGCATGGCTAAAAACTGACTCTGATATTGGTGCTTATGCTATTCCTGGCTATAATCTCATACATAAGCCTCGTTGTGGCCGTGGTGGCGGTGTGGGTGTATATGTGAGGTCGAATTTACGTGTAAAACAACTTAATCATCCCGATTATATATATAGACACGCGACATAGTTTATTAATTGGAATTGCTTATCGACCTGAGCTTGTAAGTCAAGATATCGCAATCGATGCTCTTGACGAATCTTTATCAATATTTGGATCTAATTACGAGCATGTATTTGTTTTCGGTGATATTAATATAAATTGTATAGATCGTAACAATCATGTAACTCTACCTAAGTGTTTCGAAGTTCTTACTAACTCTTACAAGCTACATCAAATTGTTAATTTACCGACTCGTATAACGCCACATACTTCGACACTTATTGATGTCATATTTACTAGAGTTAATTTGCAGCCCACATCGGTAGATGTTGTACATAATGATGACTTAAGCGATCATGGACTAGTAATAGCGACATTTCCTATTAGTGTCCCTAATAGAAAACCCCGTACCGTGCAATACAGACCACTGACAGATAATGCCGAATATATTAAGAAAGCATCTGCATTCACTCCTTGGGAACTCATACTGGAGTATAATGAACTTAATGATATGGTTAATTTATTCAATTTTCTTATTTTAGACCTAATAAATACTTTTGCACCGGTATTTACACGTAAATTTAAAAATCCCCCATCTCCATGGATGACTAATACTCTTATGAATATGAGAAATATTCGTAATAAAGCTTGCCGGAAAGCTAAAAAATGTAATTCCGAATCAGCTATTAAATTTTACCAGGACATGCGCAACATATATAATTGTGCTGTTCGTGTTGAGAAACAGGCATATTTTACCCAATTTGTAAATAATAATATTAATAATCCGTCTTTAATGTGGCGGCACATTAATAAAACAATTAAGAACGGTGCTAGTAAATCAATTCCTGAACATCTTTTTGATGTCACAAAACTTAATACACATTTCATAAATAGTGTTCCTGTGTTGTCGGTTGACTTAAAACAGTTCGAAAATTTTGAAAGTACTCGTAGGAGTAACTTAGTGGAATTCAATTTTAATAGAGTGAGTGCATCAGAGCTACAGAAGATTATTAATTCCTTTTCTTCCAACTCTAAAGGATGTGATGAAATTTGCATGAATATGATTAAGCTTACATTACCATACTCTTTAGTTGCTATTGAAGCCATCGTTAATAAATCATTATTAGAAGGAGTATTTGCCGATGTTTGGAAGTGCTCATTGATCATACCTATACCTAAGAAACAGAAAATAGACAGAATGATTTCTTATATTTACGCGAACACTACACATGATTAAAACTACTTTTACGGATTTTATCGCGTTTATTTTTACTTTTTATTTTTAATTCCCGACGTTTCGGGCGCTTTCCAGCACCCATGGTCACGGGGGACTGAGATGACTGACGTCCCGATGTCATTGTTAAACCCGGAGTACCTTCAGCTTTTTTAATTATTGTTTATGGTCCGATCTATGCAAAATGAACTAACTCTGTCTTGAGGTCTTGCAGTGGTATGCTTGGGTTTAGTTTTAATTTTATTGATTATAGGATCCCAAGCAGGTGGTAGTACCCAGCCTCCTTCTCTATTGAAATAAGGATGTTTTTTAATTTCAATAGCCTCACGTATCATCCTTGGTAGGAATCGGTGTTCTTTCGCGAGGATTTCTGGTCTATCAAATCTGATGTAATGGTTGGGGCCGTCTAGGATATGATCACAAACTGCATTTTAATCAGAAAATAGACAGCTTTGATGACCTCAGGCCAATAAGTATATTGCCTGCCTTGTCAAAAATAGTTGAGAAGTGTGCACAGTCACAAATTACTAGCTATCTTAAAAACAATGCCATTCTTCCGGTCTTCCAATCGGGTTTCCGGCAAAAATTTAGCACAACTACAGCATTATTACACATCACGGACGATATTCTTACCGCCGCTGATAATGGACAAGGTACCATTTTAGTGCTACTTGATTTTTCTCGAGCTTTCGACTGCGTTAATATACCACTTTTACTGGCAAAATTAAAAATCTTTGGTTTTTCCGAAACGGCATGTTCGTGGTTTCAATCATACTTCTACGGGCGGAGTCAAAAAGTAAAATGCACCAATACTGAAGGTAATATTGATATTTCGGAGCCCCTATCAATTTCTAAAGGCGTTATTCAAGGTTCTATTCTTGGCCCAACACTCTTCGCCTTATACACAACAGACATAAAAAACGTAGTTCAGCACTCCAAATATCACCTATATGCCGATGACACTCAATTGTACGTCCATATGTCACCAACAAAAGACAGTATTATAACAGCGGTTACCAGCTTAAATAATGATCTAAAATTAATAGAGCATTGGTCAAAGTCTCATGGCTTGCTTCTGAATCCCAAAAAAAGTACATGTATAATTATGGGTACACGTCATCAGGTTGCATCTATCAAAAAAATTGACCCAACTGTCATGATTAATGACGCAACCATACCTAGAAATAATTGCATTCGTAACTTGGGCCTTAATATGGATGAAGGTTTAACGTTTGTACAACACGTACAACAAAAAATAGGAAAATGTTTTGGGTCTTTAAAATCTCTTTACAAAATTCGTTCTTTTCTGAAACCAAACATCCGACTCCGTCTTTGTAATAGTCTTGTCTTGTCACATTTGCATTATTGCGACTTGGTATATGGTCCTTGCCTCTCACAGAAAACCATAGGGAGAATACAAAGGGTTCAAAATACGTGTATGCGCTATTGTTTTGACATACCTAGGAGTAACCACATAACTCCTTATCTCCTCAAAAATAATATTTTAAATATGAGTTACACCAGAAAATTAAAATATGCTTGTTTCGTACACTCATTAAATAATTCGCAATGTCCTCATTATTTATATGAAAAATTGTCTCCAAAATGTCGACTAACACGTTTGAGACGAAGGGGTAAACTATTATATATACTTCCAACGTATAAGCGTGTTAAAGCAAAAGGATGTTTCAAATATGCTGCCTCCAAAATTTGGAACAATATACCTCCTCCTTTGCAGGAGATCGTAAATACAAATTTATTTAGAAAGAAATGTAAAGTATGGTTACTTGAACAACAAAAGTTGGAGGCAGGTATGAAGTATTATATATAACTACAGACTTAATTCTTACTAATACCATTGAGAGTCGTTGAAGTTTCTGGTAGGCCCAGAGGCGATTGTCTCCTTTACTTACTACTTACTAAATTTGCATAGCACATATGAATAAACATTTTAGTCTATTCTTTAGTTGTATTACGTCAATGCCAAAATTAGGTTAATATACTGTGTTTTTAAAATAGTCGGCTGTGGCAGAATACCAGCGGTGACCTAAAATCACCACATAGCTGAGTCACAGGCCGGTTTGTCTCATTACTGTTATGTTACTGTATGTTTCTAAGTTAAGTTTGTGATGATTTCTATTTGTATTTTTTTAATAACATGTGTAAACTGAGACAAATAAAAAGCTTTATTATTATTGTGGGGTATCAATATAGTTTTCTCATCTGGTTGGGTTCTAATACATAATTATAAATGAAGATGAGAAGATAAATATACATAAATATCAATAACATAAAATAAATATTGAAATACATAAATAAATAAAAGCCCAACCAGATGGAGGCCCTCAGCAGGGGAGACCAAACGGCCGAGGGTTAGGGGGAAAGGGAAAGAAACCGGCGGACGATGCGGGCGGTATCGAGGAGCACCGCCTTCTGCATTTGAGCCTGGAGCGGTCCGCCACGTAGTCCCAGCCGCCTCAGATGACCCGAGAGACTGACTGGGATTAGCCCGTTTGCAGAGACGACTACAGGAATAATTTCGGTCGGCAGACCACCCCACATGTCGGTCACCTCGTGAGCCAGGTCCAGATATTTTGTTTGCTTATCTGTTTCGGCTTTCACGAGGTTCTCGTCATACGGAATGGTAATGTCGACCAAAAATATCCTTGACTGTGCCCGGTCCATCAGCACAATATCAGGCTTATTCGCAAGAATAGTCCTGTCTGTGATGATGGCCCGGTCCCAATAGAGCCTGGCACGATCATTTTCGAGCACGGCTTCCGGCAAGTACTTGTAATACGGCAATTTCCGAGACACGAGACCGTATTTCAGAGCGAGCTCCTGGTGAAGAATTCTGGCTACTAGGTTGTGCCTGTGCAAGTACTCAGAGTTAGAAAGCGCCGAACAACCGGAGATGACATGCCTAAGTGACTCACCGGGATGGCGACAAGCTCGACAGATGTCGACGGTGCCATCCTTTAGGATGTATCTCCGATAGTTGTTGGTCTTAATAACCTGATCCTGTATTGCACAGACAAAACCCTCGGTTTCCCCGAAGAGATCACCAAAGCGTAGCCAGTGGAGGGAGGCTACTGTGTCTACTAAAGGCTCATGTAGAGCCTTGTAGAACCTCCCGTGCAGCTCCTTCTCCTTCCATACGGTCTCCCGGTCGGAAATGCTCTGTACTGCCGGGTCTTGCCATTGCTCGTTGGCTAAGGATAGAGGGGTAAGTCCTTTATCACAAGAAATCACGTCCTTATAGAATGGATCATCCGCTCTCGCCAGGAAGTAATCACGGAGGCTGCACACTTCGCGATTATGCATGGTGAGCGCGCTCAAGAAGCCACGACCACCATGCTTCCGCGGCAAGTACAGCCTCATCACCGACGATCTCGGATGATGCATCCTATGGGACGTCATGGTAGTGCGGACTTTTCTATCCAGGGCGTTAAGTTCAGTCTGAGTCCACCTGAGTATGCCAAAGGTATACATGAGGACAGGCATGACCCAACCGTTATATGCGTGTGCCTTATTCACACCGGACAAAAGGCTGTTAAGCACTTTGGTCAAGCGTGCATAAAACACGTCGCAAACTGACTGTTTCATACCAGTCTCATCGATACCGATGTTTTGTGACATACCCAGGTATCGGTATGTTTCAGCCTCGGAAAGGGTTCTTAAGTTGACGGGCATAGATAAGTCTATGCCCTCAGAGTTAGCAACCCTTCCCCCCTCAACATGGAGGACCGCACACTTATCCGTCCCCAGCTCCATTCCAATGGAATTGCTAAATTCACAAGTGATGTTTAGCAATTCCATAAGATGGGAGCGACTGGAGGCGAATAACTTGAGGTCATCCATATAGAAAAGGTGGGTCACTTTTGTCCCTTCTTTCCGTAGCTGAAATCCCCTCCCGGAGCCCTCCAGTAAGGTACTGAGAGGGTTCAGAGAGAGGCAGAACCAGATTGGACTCAGACAATCGCCCTGGAAGATACCCCTTCTTATCCTTATGTGGTTCTCCGCAGCCATCATCCGCTCGCCCAGATGACAAAGGATCGTACTCCACTGCCCCATACACTGCTCCAGGAAGTCTCTAACTGTACAGTCTATCTTGTACAGCTCGAGGACTCTCTTTAGCCATGTATGGGGCACCGAGTCGAATGCCTTTCTGTAGTCTATCCAGGCGGCGGAGAATTTCCGACGGTTGCGTTTCACCACTTTGCCAATGACCGCGTCAATGAGGAGTGGTTCCTTGGTTCCACGACCACCGCCCCGACATCCATTTTGAGCGCGCGACATCACCTGATTTGAGTCCAGGTGACGAGTGATTCTCGCGCTCAAAATGGATGTTAGTGTCTTGTATATGGTCGGTAGACATGTGATGGGGCGATATTTGCTCGGGTCTGTGGTACCCTGGTCTTTAGGAACCAAATGAGTGATCCCAGTAGTGAAGAGGCTTGGGAGCGACTTCTGGTTGAGAGCCTCTTGAAACTGTCGGGCAAGCACAGAGTGACACACCATGAACCCCTTCAGCCAGTAGTGATGCAGCCCGTCAAGCCCCGGACTTTTCCAGTTCGGGGCCCTACGGACCGCCTCAGCTACGTCATCCGGCGTTATGATGACGGGGTCCATGGGCGTAATACCCGCACACTGACTCGCCACAACTTCCATCCAAAGGCCCTCGCTGTGGTTTACGGGCTCTGACCACAGGCCGCGCCAGAATGCTACAGTGTCGGCCTGATTCGGTGCTGGTCCCGTTCCACTTACCATTGGTCGCTCCAATGATTCATAGAGCCTCTTCTGATCACTCTGGAAGAGACGATTCTGGTTGAACCGTGTCGACTTCTCGGTATATCGCCGAATCCGCTTTCCCCAAGCAGCGATTCTCTGCTTCAGATCATCTATGCGCTCCGTCAGTTTTTGCGTTATATCCGGCTGGGACAAACTGACATTTGTCCCAGCAAACGCCATCCTGACGGTGCGCACAATTCTTGGTCGGTTATTGCCTGATCTGAAGCATATCAGTCTGCCGATGAGAGCTCTAGCCTTTGCGATACGTTCCTCAATTCTTCTTCTCCATGCTGGGATAGCGCTACTATGGCCAGTAGCGCGTCCAGCCGTGGAAACCTTGGCGCCTATGATACGGCAGACTGCCAGCGCAGCGCCAAAAAGAATTGAGTCCGTCTCGCAAAGGTCCCGGCTGGCTTCCAAATAGGTCACCAGCATTGGGTTCAGAGCCCTCACGACAGCCCGATTCCGCTTGCTTAGGGCTATGCGGGGAAGTCGCGGTCGATTTTCGAGAGGCGTACTGCGCGTTTCCACAATCGCCTCTTCCAATGTACTCCTCATATGCTCTAATTCCAGTTCCTGGGCGACTGTTCCATCATCGTTTGAATCAACCACAACGGGGGTATTCACGGCGGCATCCACGTTTGCGGGTTGCTCTAACATTTGTCGCGCCGCATCCTCAGCCGTAGCATTTTCATCTGACGAGGGAACAGCCTCACGTCGTAGCCGTTCGAGTTCGGCGACATCAAATATATTTGAGCGCAAGATATACCGAACTCGGTCTGCCAGGTTTTGCTCTGTGACGGTTAAAGATGGCTCCAGCTCAGCAAAAAGACGATGCATCCTAGCCCGATACGTCAAACATCCAGTTTCTTCCCCTTTTGCCCTAAAGTACGCCCGCAGTGCGTTTGCATTCATTGCTTGTGACCAACGCATGCGACGTGCTCCACCAGCGGCGGGTGCCGCTTGCTGAGTCCGAGACGACCCAGCCGACACCAAGCCTTCTGGTGGGGATGATGGATGCGGAGGGCTGCTAGGTGACCGTGCAGCTCCTCGCGCTCGGCTGGCGGCCTGCATGCTGCCGCGTCCAGCGCCAGCTCCAGACGCGCCCCGGCGACCCCCAGGCAGCGGCCCTTTGCGCACTATCTTCTTATCCATCATCCATTGTTCGGCGCAGGTCGCCATCGTATTCACACGTTTCTACGTGAATCCTCTTGCAAAACCAGTAATCAAGACCCCTGTCTTACGGCGCTTAACACAGACCTCCGTGTCTACGGTCGCTAGACGCTTCCATACCGGAAAACCAACCGTCAAGACCCCTGGCGTATGGCGCTCAACCCGGGCGCTCAGTGTCTCGTTTGTCTGGTTATTTCTTATCTGGTTATGTCTGGTGTATCGCTGTGAATGCGGCGGGGTCATTTTGCTCGGTGAATTTAATTTTTTCTTTATGTTAAGAACGTTTAAAATACTGAAACAAGTGATAATTAAGTGAACTTTAAATTTAACGTTGTGTAGAGTATTGTGTTTTAATCTTAAAATACCTACAAACTTTAAAATTGAAAGTAATTGTTAGCGAATAATTAACCTACTGCCGCGCCGTTATAAACTGTGACTTATAATTTTGTTAATGTACCCGACGCGACGGTAGTGAATCTTTCCCGTGCCAAATATAATTTATTTATCACGACAAGTATAACTAAAATTATATTAAAAAATGGATCAAGATTTAATTGAATGGGGTTGTTGTTCTTTAGGGTTTGAAGATAATATTTATAAGCTTTGCAACACATGTAACAAGGCATATCATCTTAAATGTCTAACCAATGATGACGACAATTTGAAAGCGATAAAGCATGCTACTGACTGGATCGGTCCATGTTGCATTAGACCTCTCCACGCGACTGGCAATAAGGATAACACACCAGTAAAATGTGACCCTAATATTACAGTACGAGCCTCCAAAAGACAGGCATTGTCATCCCCCCCGGAAATCGAAGGCCCTGTAACACGTACAGAGGTGCGTAACATTATGGAAGAAATTATTCAAAAGCATATATCAGACCTTATGGTTCAGATGACCAAAAACGTGCGCTCCATTCTAGATACTGAACTTAAAACTTTTCGGGAAGAAATTTGTAACATGAAGCAGAAAATGGATGATATGAATAGAAAATGTGAAGATATTCAAAATAAAAATACTAAGTCTCTGGAAGATACTAAGAGTCTGATTGAAACAAATGCCAAATTGCAGAGTACTATAAAATATCTTGAGACACGCATGAACAACCTTGAGCAGAACGCCCGCAGCAGCAACGTCGAAATTCAATGCTTGCCAGAGAAGAAATCAGAAAATCTTTTCACGGTGTTCAACAACATTTGCAGTATAGTAAAGTGTGACATCAAAACTGAACAGTTAAATCGAATAACAAGAATTGCCAAACTCAATCCGAATAATGATCGTCCTCGTTCGGTGATAGTTGAATTTAATAACACTAGAGTACGAGATAGCTTCTTAGCAGCCACAATCAAATTTAATAAAGCTAACCCGGATAACAAGTTGAACTCTAGTCACCTTGGTTTTAATGGTCCTAAGACTCCGGTATACGTAACAGAGCACTTGTCAGCTGCAAATAAGGAATTGCATTCGGCGGCGAGGAAGACTGCAAAAGAAAAAGGGTTTAAATTTGTTTGGGTGAGAGGTGGACGTATATTTCTAAGAAAAAGTGAAAATTCAGGCTTTATTCTAATTAAAAATTTTGATTCATTATCAAAACTAGAGTAATTCACTAATTGTTTCTATTAGTTAATATAAAGTTAAAATATAATGTCATCTGCTAATATTAATTCGTTTGTAATTTATTACCAGAATATTAGAGGTCTTAGGACCAAAACACAAACATTTAATCGTAAGTTAGCAACTAGTGACTATGATGTAATAGTCTTAACAGAGACGTGGTTAAACAGCAGCGTATTGAGCTCTGAACTATTTGATAACCGTTACACAGTATTCAGAAGGGATAGAGAAACGTCAGGATTTCATGGTGGCAAGGATGGAGGTGGGGTTCTGGTTGCGGTCAAAAAAAGCTTATCTTCTGACTGTATAAATGAATGGAATAGTGCATGTGAAGATCTTTGGATTGTGATAAATCTGCCTTTTTCAGTAGTTAAAAAGATCGCACTTTGCGCCGTTTACCTCCCGCCACCAATTCAACGTAGCATGTTAGAACATTTTGTTAATAACTGTAATGCGGTTCTTGAGAATTTTGACGGTCATCTGTGTATTATTGGCGACTTTAATATGAGTAATATAGATTGGACGCAGGTTAATCACAACTCAAGCTACTGCACCACCAGTCTTTGTCAAACATTAATAGATTTTACTTTTGTTAATAATCTAAAACAAATTAACTGTATAATTAACTCTAGAGATAAAATATTGGATCTAGTTCTTACAGATATTGATAACTGTACTGTGTCTTCTGCTTATGATGTTTTATCCAACATCGATCCACAACATCCACCTATATGCACTTATATCGCATCCGATGAAACAGAAAAACTAACGCCTAATATGAGTGTTCTTAAGTATAATTTTTATAAGGCTGATTACGAGGCAATAAATAAGTATCTTTTTAGTTTGGATTGGGACTCAATCTTCTCCCTATGCAATGACGTGAATAGGATGTTAGAAATATTTTATGATACTGTAAACGAAGTCATTAAAAAATTTGTTCCAATTAAAAATGTTAATTGCCTTAAACGTCACCCCCCATGGTTTAATAAAGTGCTGATTGCAAGACTAAAGGAAAAAAATAAACTTCGGCTTAAGTATAAAAAATATAGAAACCCTTTAGACGAAATTGAACTACAAATTTTAAGTCAAAGATGCGATAAGTTAGCTAAAGAGTGTTATAATAATTATATTGTTAACATAGAGAAAACGATTAGGCAAAATTCAAAATACTTTTGGTCATTTATCAAAAGCAAACGTGGAGGGTCTAGTGCCTATCCCAGGTCTGTCACAGATGGTATTACTATAGCAAACAATGGCCAAAGCATTTGTGAATTGTTTGCTGCAACTTATTCAAGGGTCTATGGTGATAATCCAAAAGAAGGACCCCATTCTGAAGTTGAAAGTCTTAGAATCATTGATAATGGGAGTTCATGTTTTTCCAGTCTTACCGTTGATCTCAATGTTATTGTTAAGAAACTCAAAACTTTAGATATTACCAAAGGTACTGGAGCCGATGGATTAGCGCCAATATTTCTTAAAAATTGTGCTGATAGTTTAGCTTTTCCTTTGTGTAAAATTATAAATGAGTCATTTATTACTGGAGTGTTTCCAGATCTGTGGAAGCTTGCAAAGGTAGTACCAGTCTTTAAATCAGGTGATATTGGTATTGTTTCGAATTATCGGCCAATCTCGATACTTTCTACATTAGCCAAGCTTCTTGAATCAATCGTTTGTCCTCATATTCAAACCTATTTCCGACAATTTATGACTGACTCTCAGCACGGTTTCGTGAAAAATAGATCAACTTTAACTAATCTTGTAACTTTTGTCGAAGATCTTGTAGATGCCATTGACAATAGACATCAAGTTGATGTTATCTATACCGATTTTAGCAAAGCATTCGACAAAGTTTCACATTCAATTTTGCTAAGAAAATTAAGCTCCTATGGATTCACAGGAAAGATTTGGGATTGGTTTAAGTCCTATTTAAGTAACCGTTCCTTCTATGTAGTCTTGGATGGGTTTAACTCTGATACTTACGATATAACATCTGGTGTGCCGCAAGGATCACATCTTGGGCCCATACTTTTTAACATCTTTATTAACGATATAACTGATAGTTTTATTTACTCTAAACCTTATCTTTATGCAGACGATTTAAAGATTTCTCGTAAAATTGTTGATGATTCCGATGTAGTACTATTGCAATCTGATTTAAATAGGCTGTCACACTGGTGTAAAAATAACTCAATGAACCTAAATGTAAACAAATGTTTTCATATTAAATTTTGTCGAAATCGTAACTTTGTAAGCTCGCATTATATAATAGATGATTCTACTTTAAGTGAAGTAGATACTGTTTTAGACTTAGGGGTAGTGTTTGACCGCAAATTGACATTTATTCCGCATTATGATCATATTGTCAAGAAAGCATCGAAAATGTTAGGATTTATTATTAGAAACGGTAAAATTTTTCGCAGTTATCAAACAAAAAAAATATTATATAATGCCTTTATTCGTAGCACTCTTGAGTATTGTAGCGTAGTATGGAGACCGCACTATGCTACCCATTATTTGCGGCTAGAAAGGATACAGAAGAGATTTCTTTGGCACCTGGCGTACTCTTCTGGAATGGGACGAAGGGGCTTCTCTTACTCTTACTCCCACAGGCTAAAACATTTTAACATGGACTCTCTTGAAAAACGCAGAGCTATTATCGACCTAACTTTTATTTTCAAAATTTTAAGAAGTCAAATAGACTGTCCCCAACTTCTAAGCTACATTAAATTTAGAGTGCCCAGGACACTTCCGCGAGCTCCCATTCTTCCACTTGCCCCACCATTTCGTAGGACTGTGCTTGGTAACAACTCTCCTGTAGCTAGGTTAAGTAAACTTTATAATGGGGTCAGTAGCCGGACAGATATAAATTTTGTTTCCTTGTACAAGTTTCGCAAGTACTTGTTAGACACAATTTCAAATTAAGTTATTTTTATTTTGTATGTTTACTACACATAATATCTAAATCACTGGTTGTTTTGTTGTTCTGTTTTAAAATGTTTTAATTAATTTTCTTTTTTTTTTTTTTTCTTAACATAATATGTAAATTAACACTTTAATTATGGTTTAGCGGTGTTTACCTGTAAGTAATTGTGCAATTAGTATAAGACTTTATCATACATTTAGATTTAGTATGTTAAATTGTAACAATTGCAGGTAGACCTTTTTTTTTAAATAAATAAATAAATAAATAAATTATTTGGGCGTCCATTAACGGGAGACGCCCAGGCCCGGCACCGTATCATGTGTGGCCATAAGCACAAACGGGCCTCTGCACCCTAAATTCTGCCGAGGCACGGCGCTCACACCTCTCGCAAGGCGCTGACTGACTGCGTTGACGTAGCAGTTTTGTCACTTAACTGTTACGTCAGCGGGCGATGGGGTCGTCAATTCCCTACGCCATTTTAAGCCACAACAATTATTATTATTATTATTATTAATTTATTTTTGGAGCCAACGCATATTGATGAATCTAGTGCAACATGTATAGATAACATTTTTACAAATTTGAGGCCGTTTTCTAAATTTATAATTCAAAAATTGAACTCTGATTACTGTGAACAATTAGTTTCATTACCTTATGTTCACAAAAAGCAAGTACATGAAAAAGTTGTGTTGTTGATATGTTTGTGAATGCAATGAAACGACCGCTGTCTTGAAACACTCGTTTATTACTGGTTGGATGACCGTACTGCACACGTATATGTCATTCCTCCCCACTTAATTTTGGAACCTGGTAACACGGTTTCTAAATTAAATACAGTAATTTTTTTTTTTTACATAAACTTAACAACTAATAATAACTATTAACAATAATTAGCAAACTTGATCTCTGCATAACTATAATTAACAATCGCTACTTAAAAATACTTTTTATAATCCACCCTTGGTCTTGTACGTTTCGGGCGTGTGGCTAAAAGTGGCAATGTTGGCGGTACATGGGAATCGCCAATTGTGGACGGCACAGCCTCCGTTTCTGCCATAGGCCTTTCTACGGAGGCAATGTTGTCCTTTTCATACTCCCTAGTCTCACAGTCACTTACTTCTTCTGCCTCACCGTGGTCAGATGAACCAAGATTCGGCGCTCCAGTATTCGAGGGCGATTGCAGCTCACCCGTCTGCATATTCGTAGCCTGCTCCATACTTTGCTCCGTATTACTTATACCCGGAAACATAGGCTGTTGCGCGGGAGAGTGTGCATTTACAGTAGCCGGCGACGTGGAGGGGCAACGAGTCTCCTCAGCAGCGACAATATCGTCGCGACTACTGTCTGAACCCGTATATCTAATAATTTGATCCACATGTCTAATACACCAAACCTCCATGTCCCTAATATGAATTCTATACATTTTATTTCCTATTTTTTCCTTTATTCTACCTAACTGCCAAGATTCTTTTCGTGCACTGTACCATCGGGTCCAAACGATATCGCCGATTTCAAAAGATCTTTTCCCGGCTGCCGTAAGTGAATTAGAATTATGATTTTTTAAGGGTAAAATCAAATCGAGACGCGACCGCAAATTTCTGCCGAACATTAACTTTGCCGGCGTTTCACCCGTGGTACAATGCACGGTATTTCTATAGTTAAATAGGTACCCTAATAACATGTCGTGAACCTTGTGCAAAGGTAAATTGTCAATTAATATACATTTTAACATTTTTTTACATGTTCTTACTGAATTCTCAGCTTGACCGTTACTTGGCGGATGGTAAATGGGTGACGTCATGTATTTTATGCCATTCGATGAACAAAATGTCTGAAACTCGAGTGAATTAATTTTTACATCGTTGTCGGACACTAAAACATTTGGTATTCCAAAATTAGAGAAAACGCCTTTTAATTTTGTTATTAAAGCATTAGATGAGGTTCCGTTATGCATGTATAGACATTCTATCCATTTACTGTAGGAGTCGACGATTACCAGATATACCCTCTGCCCTACAGTCATGTAATCAATGTGCACTCGTTGCCATGGCGCGGTGGAGGGAGGCCAGGGCGCGGGGGGTTCGCGCGGCGGGGCGGCCCGCACGCTTGCGCACGTCGCACATGATCCGATCCAGCGTTCGATGTCCCGGTCAATACCGGGCCACCACATTCTACTTCTAGCGTTACATTTAGTTTTGGTTATTCCTAAATGAGAATCATGAAGCTCGCGTAACATTCTATCTCTCAACCCGAGTGGTATAACAATCCTATGTCCCCTAAAAAGACAACCATTCTCATATTGTAAATCGGACTTGCAGTGAAAATAAGGTAAAATAGATTTACATTTTAATTTACGCGGCCACCCGTGTTGCATGTACCTAAGCACGGTTTTAATCGTCCTATCTCGCTCCGTCGTCTGCGCAACGTCGCGGGCCGAAGTGGCCGGCGATGACGCATCGAGAAACCTAACTGCATAATGAGTGTCTATATCGTTTGTATCTATATCGTTCGACGACTCGTTAACGCATTTTACAGGAGCGCGTGAGAAGTAATCGGCCACAATATTATTTCCGCTCGAGACATATTGTACGACATAGTTATAAGCGGACAATATAACTGAGTATCGCTGCAGTCTTAGCGCAGTAGTAACAGGAATACCTGTTTTAGGATTAAAAATTGATACCAATGGTCTGTGGTCGGTTTTCAGGATAAAAGGATCTTCGCGACCGTACAAATATTGATGAAAGCGTCGGACCCCGAAGATAATGGCCGTCGCTTCCTTCTGTATCTGGCTATAGTTTCTTTCACTGCTCGTAAGTGAGCGAGATGCATACGCTAGCGGGCGTTCGATGCCGTCCTCCGCCCTTTGTGAGAGTACGGCGCCGAGACCGGTCGGGCCGGCGTCCACCGCCAGCACTAGCTGCGCCGCTGGCTCGAAATGAGCCAACACGCGTTCTGACGCCAGTTCGCGCCGTATCGCTGCGACGCTTTGTCGCTGCCGTTTTCCCCATTCCCATTTTGCATCTTTACGTAATAGCTCATGTAGAGGACTCAGTACAGAAGAGGCGTTTGGAATAAAATTTCTATAGTAGTTGACTACTCCTAGAAATCTTTTAACTTCGGTGACGTTATTTGGTTCCGGTGCACTAAGAATGGCTTGTACTTTATCCGGACAAGTCCTTAATCCCGTTTTACTAATCACGTAACCCAAATACCTGACGCTTTCTCTGAAAAATTGACATTTGTCTTTTTGTAAACGTAGGCCTGCCTTACATAGTCTATCTAGGACTTTACTTAGCCGCTGCATGTGGGAATTTCTATCGGGGCCCGTGACACAAATGTCATCAAGCCATATGCTTACCCCGTCTATTCCTGATAAAAGTGTCTCCATGCTCCGTTGAAAAATGGCTGGACCACTAGAAAGGCCGTACACTAACCTAGTGTATTTAAAAAGTCCTTTATGCGTATTAATTGCCGTGAGCTCCTGAGACGCGTCATCCAGGACGAACTGGTTGTAAGCGTTTTTTAAATCAATTTTACTATAGTGCTCACCCCCTCCAATTTTGGCAAAAACCTCTTCAATTCGAGGCAGGGGATATTTTTCTATTAAGAGATCCTTATTTAATGTAATAGAAAAATCACCTGCGATTTTAACTTGGCCATTATCTTTTAAAACTGGCACAATGGGGGTGGCGTATTGAGAATAATTAATAGGAACAAGGATACCCAAGTGCACTAATCGGTTTAGCTCTTGTTCGACTTTATCTCTGAGGGCAAAGGGTACAGTACGCGGCTTAAAAAACTTAGGCACAGCATTCGCCTTCAACTGCAAACTGACTTTAAAGTTATTAAATGCGCCCAACTCGTCACGCCACAACGCCGAATATTTATTTAATAACTCATGCAATTCGGAATCATTTCTTATGTAATTTAATTTGGTAGTAATCACAAAATTAAAGGCGCTCATGAAATCCCTACCTAGTATAGGCGGTCCCCCATTTTTGACAACAAAATATTTAATCAATTTTGTACTGTTATTGTAACTAGTTTCTACAGTAATATAACCTAATGGATCAATCTTGTGTCCGTTATATAAGCACATTTTTACAGAACTACTACGTAATGAATATTTTAAGAATTTTTCCTTATATGTATTATAAGAAATCACACTTTTACTTGATCCTGAATCAAGCTCCATTGTCATACACTGATTACCTATTATTACATCAATTGAAATGGGCTTATCAGTCACATACCTCAAATTAAAATTGTGGCACTCCTCACAAGACGTGTCCTTGACCTGCTCTGGTTCGCTTACCGACTCGATATGGTACATCCGCGATCTATTGACACTATCGCACACTTTCTTTAAATGACCTTTTTCACCGCACTTTTGACATCTGTAACTTTTACAACGGCACTTATCACTTTGGTGGTTCTTCAAGCCACAGACCGAACAACGAGAAAAATCTCTCGGTTGGTCGCGACCTGCTGATGTCCTGCCAGCATTAGGACGCCGTATAACCGCGCCGCCGTCTCCTTGACCTTGAAATCTCGCTCGGTATACCGGTTCCTCCTTAATTGGAGCATGTTCGCTGGTGCACAACATAACCTTCGCCTGCCTGGCATACGCCGCCTGCTCGGCTAGCTCCATAGCTACTGACAGTGTCAATGTGGACGGATCTTGTTCGAACAACTTATCTTGTTCCGGGTCAGGGCCCAGGCCGAGGACGAAACGATCTCTTAAATTCGTTTCCAAGGCAGTGCCGAAGTCACAATTGCTTGCGAGACCTCTCAATCGCGCTGCCCAGTCTCCCAATGATTCGCCTGGATTTCTGGTTGCCCCAAAAAATTTTTCTTTATCCACAAATGAGCATTTTTTTGGCTTGAAATGACCGTCGAGTAATTCAACGAGATTCGAGTAACTTAGAGATTCTAAGTCTTGCGGGTACGCTAAGTTTCGTACCAAGCGATACGTTTCATCCGTAAGATGGGTGAGAAGAATTCCACTTTTGTTCACTTCTTCGACGCGATATATCTTCGCAAACTGAGTTAGTCTGCTTTTGAAAATTGACCATTCACTTGACTTCTGGTCAAAAATAGGCAGATTTCCCAGATAAGCCATTTTTTTTTTATTGTGGGTACTCCTTCTTCGTCGCCAATGATATGTTTGTGAATGCAATGAAACGACCGCTGTCTTGAAACACTCGTTTATTACTGGTTGGATGACCGTACTGCACACGTATATGTCAGTTGTGTAAATAGACATCGCTTGGAGAAGTTTAGAAGTAACATAGTAAAATAACTTCCATCACTTTCATACCAAAATAAACCAAGTTTTTTATACGTAACATTATTTAAGCCTATTTGCAAAGAAAGTAATATCAATACATTTACTTCAAAAAATTCTCCTTGAACAATGGAGTCCATGAAAGTAGACAAAGGTTATACGAACTTTACAATGAAAAGTCATATAATCCTAGCGTCGAATTTAGGGAATATGTTAATGTTGTGGCTTCGGAACAGTCCCGATTAAATATCCTTTTCCTAAGTATTTTCTATCCTCCCGCCTTTCCTTTATACGCACTACTCAAGAATGGTGCGCCACCTATTGTCAAGAAAAAGAAGAAACAAGATGGCCGCGTACGCATAAACCGTGTTCGTTACCGCTCGTTTAAAATTACTCAATAAATAAAGTTGTAAGAGTATCGTGCAATTGCTCGTGTCCATATACATTTGAAGTGCAGTGTGATGTCTATGTATACACTAGAACTTCAACATAAATATTTTACACTTCACCATAACCACGAGGAGTGTCCCAGTCGTGTGAGTATCCTTGCCTTATCTACCTAGTTCTAAAACCATTTTCATTTACTTCCCGGTTGGGATCATCGGGTTGGCCAGCCCTTGGTCTGGTGGTTCTCCGGTTCCCAAAATCACCAACGAAGCACTTTGCAAACCATTCAAGCCGTAACATAATTTCTGGTTCATACGATCCGGGTACCTACGGATTCCTATTTTAATACAGTCCGCTCCTTATTAAGATAATATCAAGTTAAATTTCTAAGGAAAACTTTGGTATTTCAATCTATTTTTATTATAATTGCAAGTAATTAGTTTATTTCAATCATAATCCTGCTAGACTTGAATGCTCATTAAGTGTTTCGTATTGATCAAACTTTGCAGACTTATCTTATTTGGTTGAGTTATATTTGCTAAGCTTACTTCGAATGTGCATTGGTAGCGTACGCGTACGCGCAGAAAAATTATTTTAACTTTAGGGTATTTTATAATTATTGTTGGAAATCATTACTAAAACAATTTTTGGAAATTACTTATTTGGTCTTGTAATAATAGCAATTAAGCATTGAATAAATACTTGTATATCGTTGAATGTTAAGCCATGCGTTAATTGTTAACTTCAATATTTGAACACTAATTTTGTTTGAGAAACTTAAATATTCCGTTAAATATCCATAGTTAAGAATTATACTTATCATCCTTATTTAATGATTTCTTATATTTACACGAACACTATACATTGATTAAAACTACTTTTACGGATTTTATCGCGTTTTATTTATTTTATTTTTAATACTCGACGTTTCGGGTGCTTTCCAGCACCCATGGTCACGGGGGACTAAGGCTGTGACGTCAGTCATCTCAGTCCCCCGTGACAATGGGTGCTGGAAAGCACCCGATATGTCGGGTATTAAAAATAAAATAAGTAAAACGTAAAAAGTAGTTTTAATCAATCCTTATTTAATTTTACGTTGTTATTTTATAATCATGTCGCAAGAAGAAATTAAACTTAAACTTTTTACGTCACAGCGCGAGTATGGTTTTCATTCTATTCAAACTCTTTTCGATTTGTCCACTCAAATACGAGAAGACTCAAGTTCATCTAAGGTTAGCCAATTTAAATCTAGATTTATTAAAATTGAGAACATTCGTGATGAATATGTTTTGCTTACGGAAAAAATTATTTCGTAAAAACTGGCTCTGTTTCCTAAAAAAAAAAATGGATATGCAAGCGTTATCTGCATTTGATGATATGTACTATGAAGTTCTAAGTTTTGCCGCGTAGATGTCCCTACCGGAGCGCAAACGAGGCAGCAGCCCAACGTCCGCTGACGTTAACCACGCCATTACGCCTGACACGGAAAAGGTACAAGCTAGATTGCCACAAATTGAGCTTCTAAAGTTCGACGGAAAAATTGAGAATTGGCAAACATTTTGCGACACTTTCGTAACCTTAATTCATAATAATAAATCAATCGCGAATATTACTAAATTTCATTATCTCATTTCTTGCTTATCGGGACCTGCTTTAGGGATCGCAAAGAAGGTAAAACTAACTTCCGATAATTATGAGCTTGTTTTCAATGAACTTGTTAAGCGTTATCAAAATAAGCGCATTTTAGTCGTGACGTATTTAGATCAAATAAATAACTATCCTTATTTAAAAATCCTAATTACAACGATTTACAAACGTATACTAATATTCTTTGTGAATCAGTCCATGCCGTTAAGGCCTTAGAGCTAGATGACTTAGGCGATTTTATTTTATATAACGCAGCGTTTCGTGCACTAGATTCTGATACGCGCCACCGCTTTGAATCCGAGAATAAATCAGGAATTCCTTCGTTTCAAAGTCTTATGCAGTTACTTCAAAACTATGTAAAGGTTTTAGAAATAAATGCTAATGTTGACATTAGGACTAAATATTCTCAATATTTAGCCGGTAAACAAATTAAGAATGTTTCACCGCGGGCATCGAACCTCAAACGTTCCATGCTCACTACTCAATCTAAGCCTACTAGTTCGAAGCAGCTGGCTTCACTACAGTGCTATTATTGTGGCGCAGTGCACAGTATCTATAAGTGCCCCACATTTCGAGTTTTAGACAACAATGCTAGAATAAATGTTGTCAAACAAAATCATTTATGCATTAACTGTTTACGAAAACATTCTCTTGATGAATGCGTTTCAAAAATGAGATGTTTTATCTGTAGTGGTAATCATCATACTCTGGTACACATCGACAACCGAGTTCGATCACCGACCGCGGTGACCACCGGTTCGAGTACTGCCCACACTAACACCAGTACATTCGTGGGAGAGGCTCGTGACTCGTGCGTGGTGCTGCTCGGGACGTGCATGGTGCGTGTGCAGGGCTTTACTGGCACAATCCACCAAGTTAGAGCGCTCATCGATAGCGGCGCTCAGGACTATTTCATCACTATGAAGTGTGCAAAAAAACTTGGTTTTCAATTGCGTCGATGTACCACAACTGTGGCTGGACTTGGACAACAGTCTGTGTGTCAAGTCAAGGGAGTGACTCAATGCTCTATACGCCCGTGTGATTCGAATGAACCGCAATTCGATATTAATCCTATAGTCATTGATAACATTACTTCTAAAATGCTAACCACTGATATTCTCCTGGCGGTCCGAGACTATTATAAACACTTAGTATTAGCTGATCGTGACTTTGACAGACCGTCTGACGTTGATTTATTGCATGGTGCTGAAGTATTTCATCACATCTATTACGGCTGTGTCATTCAACCAAAGCCCGGCTATCCTGCTGCTTTACATAGCGTCTTTGGTTGGGTTCTTTCAGGACCCACAAATGTAGAGAGTCAGGTAAAATCGGTTGGCACTTCGTTAATTACTTTAACGAATTCATTGGATAAGATGGTAAAACGATTTTGGGAAATCGAGGAACCACCTCATCAACATATACCTGCTCCAGAGGATGAGGAGGTCGAACGTCTGTATTCTACTCAATCTTATAGGGAATCGGACGGTCGATATGTTGTTCCTATATTATTGAATCAGTCATCTTTTTACATGGGAGACTCATATAATAGTTCTTTGTAGCAGTTTATAAACCTCGAGAAAAAACTTTGCTGACAATTAGAACTTAAATCTCTTTATAACGATTTTATGAATGACTATGAGAAGCTTAATCATATGCAAACTGTGGGTAAGGATATTTCACCTGGTAGATATTTCATTCTTCACCATTGTGTGATGCGTCCAGAAAGCTTAAAGCTGAAGACCAAACTTCACGTTGTATTCAATGCGAGTCACAAGACGATTAATGGACGATCTTTAAATGACATTGTTTACACTGGACCGAAGTTACAGGTTGATTGATATTATTACTGGATTTCGAATATAGTATTCACATGTGACATATCTAAGATGTACAGGCAAATCTTGATAACGACAGAGGATCTAGTGTACGTACTATGGTGTGAATCCCCTTCTTTGCCTGTTCAAGAATTAGAACTTCGCATGGTCACATACGGAGTCAAAAGCTTGTCCTACTTAGCGATACGAATATTACATAAGTTAGCTACAGATCACGGTGATCAATTTCCTCATGCTGCTGAAGCTCTTCGGCATCATACCTATATGGACGATATTATTACAGGTGCTTCCTCAATCAAAGCAGCCTCTCAGCAGTAACAGCCCTTTACTTCTTCAATCGTTACCCATGGAACATTGTCAGTGTCTGAAGTCAGTTTAAGAAGTTCAATGGGATCCCACGGAAGACTATTTCACTTATTCCGTCTCTCCTGTGAATTTGGAGTTTACGAAACGTTCAATCCTGTCCCACGTTGCTCGTATTTATGACCCGTTGAGTTGGCTTTCACCTTTTATTCTTTTAGCCAAACTACTTCTTCAAAACTTATGGCGTATTGGATTGTCTTGGGATGAACACATTCCTGCCAATCTACGAAACGATTGGGTTTCATTTGTGTCTGAATTATCTAATACAAAATCGATAAAAATCCCTCGTAAAACCGTGATTGACTTAGATACTACACACCAGCTGATTGGATTTTGCGATGGATCAACAAAAGCATACGGATGCTGTGTCTATCTTCGATCAAGTATCAATGATCAAAAACAAGTTACTCTTTTGATTTCTAAATCTAAAGTGGCTCCGATTAAGCCTCTAACAGTTAATCGTTTGGAGTTGTGTGGTGCGCTTTTGTTATCACGTACTCTTAAACACATGCAATCTTTACTTATTTGGAAAATAAATATATCTCATATTGTTGCCTACACTGATAGCTCAACTGTATTAGCCTGGATCAATACAGAGCCGTACCAACTAAAACCTTTTGTTGCGCATCGAGTAGTTAAAATAATTGACGCAGTTGAACCTTCTGTCTGGAGGTATGTCTCAACTCAGGACAATCCTGCTGACTTTCCTAGTCGAGGTCTCTCATGCGCAGGGTTGGTCAAATGTAAGCAATGGTGGTCAGGACCAGATTGGATACTTAGTGGTCCAGATCACTGGCCAGCTCAAGTTCGGTGTAAGCCCCAGGACGAGTTGCCAGATTTAAAAACAAGCACTCTGATTGCTCAACCTCTGGAATTTGATAAAGACATTATTGAGGTGTTATTAAATCGGTATTCATCCATATCGCGACTACAGCGAGTATTGGCATGGGTCTTACGCTTCATCTCTAATTCGCGTAAACACCCAAGTCAACGCGAAAAAGGTAACTTGACTACGGATGAGATAAAGTGCTCTCTGCTTAGCCTTATTAAATATGTCCAGCGGAGGAGTTTCAATCAAGAGATGTCTAAATTAGAATCGCACAAGTGTCTACCTAATTACTTGCAAAAGTTGTCCCCGTTTATTGATAACTTAGGACTCATGCGAGTGCATGGACGGCTTACTAATTTTAACTTACCTGATCACACAAAACATCTTTATTTGTTACCGAAACCATCAATTTTATCTCAATTAATTATCAGCAATTATCATAAACGGTATTTGCACTGTAGACCTCGCATATTGCAATCACAAATTGTTCGCAAGTTCTGGATTGTAGGAATTAAAAATCTTATTCGTTCTATTTTAGCAAAGTGTGTGATTTGATTTCGGGTTAAACCTATACCATATCAGCCGTCTATGGGCAACCTGCCACCTTGTAGATCTCGACAAGGTTACTGTTTTCAATAGGTAGGGATCGATTTTGGCGGTCCTTTTCTTGTAAAAGAAAGCAGACGACGTAACGCACGGGTCAGTAAGGCTTACATTTGTCTGTTCATTTGTTTATCTGTAAAATCAGTTCATTCAGAACTCGTATCTGAACTGTCTGTTTCTAGCAGCCCTAGACAGAACCGTGTCTCGACGTGGAATATGTCGACATATTGTGACAGATTGTGGCACTAACTTTGTAGGCGCAAAGCGATATACCTTGAGGAAATTGTTAAATTATTGATAGATAAAAAACAAGATATTTCTGATCAATTAACGTCTCGTGGAAACTAAATCCACCTTCAGCACCTCACTTTGGAGGCATTTTTGAAAGTGATATAAAATCGACTAAATATTATCTTAAGAGGGTAGTGAGGTGCCAAGTCAATTTTTATATTTAAAACATAAAAGATTTTTAAAATTGATATGGTCACTATAAAAATTTGTTAGGTTAGCTAATTACGTAATAATTTAAAACAGAAGGGCTCTTAAGTAGGGACTGAATAAATTAACCGACTTGATATTACATGGATTTCACTACTTTTTAAGGTAGAAGAACTGAGTTGCGAGACTTGGTTTTTTTACAAGTTATGTTTTTGATGGCATCTCATTTCTTTTTGTAGATAAGATAGTCTAAATTTTTACTTTCCGGTACCTGCTACTTCCTGAATGCCAACAACGTACCTATCTACACATATTATTGTAATAATACTAGTTTTTACGGAATTTATCGCGTATATTTAACTTTTTAAATACCCGACGTTTCGAACGCTTTACAGCACTCATGGTCACGGGCGGGACTGAGATGTTCAACGTCCATATGTCATAGTTAACCGCGGTTACCATAGATTAAAATTTAACTTTTGTTCCGATCTATGCAGTATGAACTTATGGTATCTTGAAGTCTTGCAGTTGTATGCTTGGGTTGGGATTTAATTTTATTTATTATAGGATCCCAAGCAGATGGTAGCACCCAGCCATCTTCTCTATTGAAATTAGGATGTTTTTTGATTTCAATAGCCTCGCGAATCATCCTTGGAAGGAATCGGTGTTCTTTAGCGAGGATCTGCGGTCTATCAAATCTGATGTAGTGACGGGGGCGATCCTGTACGTGTTCACAGACTGCAGACTTCCCGGAGCGTCGATTCTTCACATCAGCTATATGTTCTTTAACGCGGGTTTTTATTGATCTTTTAGTTTGTCCTATGTAGGAGAGACCACATTCACAATCAAGCTTGTACACTCCTGCATCTTGCAGAGGGACATTACACTTGACCGATGGTAAAAACTGACCAATCTTCTTCAGCGGCTTGAAGTATGTTTTGATGGAAGCGCGCTTCAAGATGTAGCCAATCTTGTCAGTGACTCCTCTAACATATGGCAGTACAGCAGGTACACGCTCGACTGTGGCCGGCTTCACTCGTTCACTGTGACGTAGGCGCGGGACTCGAAGCTTGTTGTCATGCAAAACTTGCTTGACATGGTGGAGCTCTGCAGCCAGGTGTTTACTGTCACAGATCCCTCGTGCTCTCTGAAACAAAGATTTACCCACGGTAGCTAGCTGTGAAGGATGGTGGTGAGAATCACCGTTTAAATATCTATCTGTATGGGTCTTTTTTCTATACACAGTATGGCTCAAGGTGTTATCAGGATTCCGAATTACTAACACATCTAGAAAAGCTAAGGAATTGTTTGCCTCTAACTCCATTGTGAACTGAATTTTAGAATTTATAGAGTTAAGATGGTCTAAAAATGCAGTTAATTTATCTAAAGGTAGAATTGTGAAAGTGTCGTCTACGTACCGCTTGTAGAACCTTGGATTTATGGGAGAACTAAGCAGGGCTTTCTCCTCAAAGTCTTCCATGAATATGTCGGCGACAATGGGAGATACAGGTGAGCCCATCGCCACACCATCTACTTGCTTGTAGAACTCCTCCTTCCACAATAGGTAGCCAGATGTAAGGCAGTGTCTGAGTAATACTGCATATTCTACGGGCATGTTGTTTTCTTCCAGCCTTCTAGTTACAATTGAGATGCAGTCTTCAACAGGTAAGCATGTAAACAATGACTGCACATCAAAACTGACCATAGTTTCATTGTCTGCCAGATGTAGGTCTTTAATCTCGCTGACAAAATGGTAGGAATCCTTTATGTGTGCTCTTGTATGTCCCCTGAGTGGTGAGAGTATTTTCGCTAAGTGTGTTGAGCCAATCTGTAAGTTGGTGAATCGATTTGGCTCACTATGGGACGTAATGGAGCATTGGGCTTGTGTATTTTTGGTAACCCATACAATTTTGGTGATTTGGCGCACGTAGGTATTATCCATTTTACGTCCAGATTTAATTTTTCGGAGTGTTTCTTTATGAGGTCACTAGTTGTTTTTAGTGTGCTATTTGTTGGGTCGTTTTTAACCTTTTTATAAGTACTTACATCCGACAAAAGTTCTTGTATTTTAGAATTATAATCTGACGTATCCATGACTACCGTGGCGTTTCCCTTATCTGCGCGGAGAATCGTAAGTTCGTGTTTATTGCGTAGGTTCTTTAACGCTATAAATTCGTCTTTGGGAAGATTCGGTTTAGGCACTGAACATCGACGTAACATAGACGAAATGTCTTGACGTATCGCCTCCAAATCTTCTTTCCGCATATTATTTTTAAATAAACAGTCCTCAACACTACAGATAATTTCTTCGTACGGTAATTTGCGGGGTGTAAGTGCAAAGTTTAGGCCTTTGGATAAAACCCTAATTGTTGCATCATCCAGTGTTTGTTTTGACAGATTATAGAGCGCGATTAAACTATGATCTGTGTTTGTCAATGGTTGCTTTCGGTTCTGGCATTGATTCAGATGTTTGACATTTGACTTGTTCGTTAATTTTTGATATTTTTCTATATGTTTGTTTTTGCATTCATTATATTTACTAATTTCGCGTTTATTTAATGTTTCCATGCAAAAATTATAGTCAAACGTCGTTAAAACTTTCTTCAATTCACTGGATGATGTGTCTATGGATTTGTTTATGTCATATAGATCGGAGCGTTTTTGTTGGATTACCGTCCGTAACAACTTTTTACTCGCCTGATTTAAGATCTTAGCGCTTCCTCGAATGTCCTTTTTGGTTGATATTTTGACACACGTAGGAATGAGATTATGGTCACGGCATCTCTTCAAGAAATTTAAGGCTGTTAGATATCTTGCGCGCTTGGTCTTTAGATCTTCTAATCGGCGTATTTTATTTGCAATTACCAGTCCGTACTGGTTTACATAATGATTTCTTATATTTACGCGAACACTACACATTGTAATAATACTAGTTTTTACGGAATTTATCGCGTATATTTAACTTTTTAAATACCCGACGTTTCGAACGCTTTACAGCACTCATGGTCACGGGCGTGACTGAGATGTTCAACGTCCATATGTCATAGTTAACCGCGGTTACCATAGATTAAAATTTAACTTTTGTTCCGATCTATGCAGTATGAACTTATGGTATCTTGAAGTCTTGCAGTTGTATGCTTGGGTTGGGATTTAATTTTATTTATTATAGGATCCCAAGCAGATGGTAGCACCCAGCCATCTTCTCTATTGAAATTAGGATGTTTTTTGATTTCAATAGCCTCGCGAATCATCCTTGGAAGGAATCGGTGTTCTTTAGCGAGGATCTGCGGTCTATCAAATCTGATGTAGTGACGGGGGCGATCCTGTACGTGTTCACAGACTGCAGACTTCCCGGAGCGTCGATTCTTCACATCAGCTATATGTTCTTTAACGCGGGTTTTTATTGATCTTTTAGTTTGTCCTATGTAGGAGAGACCACATTCACAATCAAGCTTGTACACTCCTGCATCTTGCAGAGGGACATTACACTTGACCGATGGTAAAAACTGACCAATCTTCTTCAGCGGCTTGAAGTATGTTTTGATGGAAGCGCGCTTCAAGATGTAGCCAATCCAAGGATGATTCGCGAGGCTATTGAAATCAAAAAACATCCTAATTTCAATAGAGAAGATGGCTGGGTGCTACCATCTGCTTGGGATCCTATAATAAATAAAATTAAATCCCAACCCAAGCATACAACTGCAAGACTTCAAGATACCATAAGTTCATACTGCATAGATCGGAACAAAAGTTAAATTTTAATCTATGGTAACCGCGGTTAACTATGACATATGGACGTTGAACATCTCAGTCCCGCCCGTGACCATGAGTGCTGTAAAGCGTTCGAAACGTCGGGTATTTAAAAAGTTAAATATACGCGATAAATTCCGTAAAAACTAGTATTATTACAATGTGTAGTGTTCGCGTAAATATAAGAAATCATTATGTAAACCAGTACGGACTGGTAATTGCAAATAAAATACGCCGATTAGAAGATCTAAAGACCAAGCGCGCAAGATATCTAACAGCCTTAAATTTCTTGAAGAGATGCCGTGACCATAATCTCATTCCTACGTGTGTCAAAATATCAACCAAAAAGGACATTCGAGGAAGCGCTAAGATCTTAAATCAGGCGAGTAAAAAGTTGTTACGGACGGTAATCCAACAAAAACGCTCCGATCTATATGACATAAACAAATCCATAGACACATCATCCAGTGAATTGAAGAAAGTTTTAACGACGTTTGACTATAATTTTTGCATGGAAACATTAAATAAACGCGAAATTAGTAAATATAATGAATGCAAAAACAAACATATAGAAAAATATCAAAAATTAACGAACAAGTCAAATGTCAAACATCTGAATCAATGCCAGAACCGAAAGCAACCATTGACAAACACAGATCATAGTTTAATCGCGCTCTATAATCTGTCAAAACAAACACTGGATGATGCAACAATTAGGGTTTTATCCAAAGGCCTAAACTTTGCACTTACACCCCGCAAATTACCGTACGAAGAAATTATCTGTAGTGTTGAGGACTGTTTATTTAAAAATAATATGCGGAAAGAAGATTTGGAGGCGATACGTCAAGACATTTCGTCTATGTTACGTCGATGTTCAGTGCCTAAACCGAATCTTCCCAAAGACGAATTTATAGCGTTAAAGAACCTACGCAATAAACACGAACTTACGATTCTCCGCGCAGATAAGGGAAACGCCACGGTAGTCATGGATACGTCAGATTATAATTCTAAAATACAAGAACTTTTGTCGGATGTAAGTACTTATAAAAAGGTTAAAAACGACCCAACAAATAGCACACTAAAAACAACTAGTGACCTCATAAAGAAACACTCCGAAAAATTAAATCTGGACGTAAAATGGATAATACCTACGTGCGCCAAATCACCAAAATTGTATGGGTTACCAAAAATACACAAGCCCAATGCTCCATTACGTCCCATAGTGAGCCAAATCGATTCACCAACTTACAGATTGGCTCAACACACTTAGCGAAAATACTCTCACCACTCAGGGGACATACAAGAGCACACATAAAGGATTCCTACCATTTTGTCAGCGAGATTAAAGACCTACATCTGGCAGACAATGAAACTATGGTCAGTTTTGATGTGCAGTCATTGTTTACATGCTTACCTGTTGAAGACTGCATCTCAATTGTAACTAGAAGGCTGGAAGAAAACAACATGCCCGTAGAATATGCAGTATTACTCAGACACTGCCTTACATCTGGCTACCTATTGTGGAAGGAGGAGTTCTACAAGCAAGTAGATGGTGTGGCGATGGGCTCACCTGTATCTCCCATTGTCGCCGACATATTCATGGAAGACTTTGAGGAGAAAGCCCTGCTTAGTTCTCCCATAAATCCAAGGTTCTACAAGCGGTACGTAGGCGACACTTTCACAATTCTACCTTTAGATAAATTAACTGCATTTTTAGACCATCTTAACTCTATAAATTCTAAAATTCAGTTCACAATGGAGTTAGAGGCAAACAATTCCTTAGCTTTTCTAGATGTGTTAGTAATTCGGAATCCTGATAACACCTTGAGCCATACTGTGTATAGAAAAAAGACCCATACAGATAGATATTTAAACGGTGATTCTCACCACCATCCTTCACAGCTAGCTACCGTGGGTAAATCTTTGTTTCAGAGAGCACGAGGGATCTGTGACAGTAAACACCTGGCTGCAGAGCTCCACCATGTCAAGCAAGTTTTGCATGACAACAAGCTTCGAGTCCCGCGCCTACGTCACAGTGAACGAGTGAAGCCGGCCACAGTCGAGCGTGTACCTGCTGTACTGCCATATGTTAGAGGAGTCACTGACAAGATTGGCTACATCTTGAAGCGCGCTTCCATCAAAACATACTTCAAGCCGCTGAAGAAGATTGGTCAGTTTTTACCATCGGTCAAGTGCAATGTCCCTCTGCAAGATGCAGGAGTGTACAAGCTTGATTGTGAATGTAGTCTCTCCTACATAGGACAAACTAAAAGATCAATAAAAACCCGCGTTAAAGAACATATAGCTGATGTGAAGAATCGACGCTCCGGGAAGTCTGCAGTCTGTGAACACGTACAGGATCGCCCCCGTCACTACATCAGATTTGATAGACCGCAGATCCTCGCTAAAGAACACCGATTCCTTCCAAGGATGATTCGCGAGGCTATTGAAATCAAAAAACATCCTAATTTCAATAGAGAAGATGGCTGGGTGCTACCATCTGCTTGGGATCCTATAATAAATAAAATTAAATCCCAACCCAAGCATACAACTGCAAGACTTCAAGATACCATAAGTTCATACTGCATAGATCGGAACAAAAGTTAAATTTTAATCTATGGTAACCGCGGTTAACTATGACATATGGACGTTGAACATCTCAGTCCCGCCCGTGACCATGAGTGCTGTAAAGCGTTCGAAACGTCGGGTATTTAAAAAGTTAAATATACGCGATAAATTCCGTAAAAACTAGTATTATTACAATGTGTAGTGTTCGCGTAAATATAAGAAATCATTATGTACACCTATTATACTTAGTACCCGGTTGACCGAGCTTTGCTCGGTATTTTTCGCTCGATTTTTTTTTAATTCGTGTGTTCTGGAAATTATATTTAGATACAAATTACATACTGATGAAATACGAATAATATTTTTTCATCTTAGCGACATAATAGAAAAAAACTGAACGGGTTATTTGAATAAAAAATCATAAGTTTAATTTAAATTTTTGTGTTTTTAAAAATACTAAAAAAAGGGCTCGAAAAAATAGATTTTCTCAAAAAAAGAAAGGAACTTGAAAAAAAAATTAAAAAAAGTCGGTCGGTCAGTCTGGGCTCGAACCATGGTATTACGATTTTGTGACCGCCCAATATACCAATTAGGCTATCTGTAATCATTAGTAAACTTTCAAAATTTTCATTCTTATTCTAACGATATTGTAGCAGTTTTTCATTGCCTAAAAACAGGGACAAAAAGACATTTTCTAAAAATAAAGCCTAGTATCGATTTATTGCCCCCGAAACTCCCTGCACACAAAATTTTTTAAAATCGTTGGAGCCGTTTCCGAGATTTCGATTATATATTTATATATATACAAGAATTGCTCGTTTAAAGGTATAGGATACACTGATTCATTAACTGCAAATATAACTTTGTAATTCCATATATTTATATAGGATTACAAAGTTATTTGCGCAGTTGGTATATCTAGAAAACTGGACCGAATTTAAAAAGTATTTTAGTTTTTCCTTGATTACTACACTAAACACTATTTGTATTCTGAATTTGAAGATTCTATGTCTGCTAGAAGTGCCTTAGAATTTTGATGATCGGTCAGTCAGTGAGTGACAAAATTAAGAAACTTTGACTAGTTATAACTCTTAAACTAATAGTTCAAATTAAATGAAATTTGAAATATACCATGTTTATGCAATACCGACTTGGTAACTGAAAACTCAGGCTTTAAATTTTATCCACTACGAAGTTATAGGAGGTCGAAAATGGCCTGAATTGCTTCGAGAAAAATATGGTACGGCCGTGCCGCTTTTTTGGTCGACTTGGCGGGGGCACTGCCGTGCCCCAGATTAAGCTAGATTGTAAATTCTAATTTAAAAATTAAAATTTACTAAGATTGTTTTTTTTTTGTATTTTTAATGTAAGGTTGTCAATGCACAACTTAGTTCAGAATATCTATTAATTTATATTAATGTATATTCTATGAGTAACTGGGTACCCGGAGACCAACTGGGTCGATGGTTGTCTTATGAAATCCCTAGGTGATTTCAGGTGGGGGGAATGTTGTGGCTTCGGAACAGTCCCGATAAAATATCCTTCTCCTAAGTGTTTTCTATCCTCCCGCCTTTCCTTTATACGCACTACTCAAGAATGGTGCGCCACCTATTGTCAAGAAAAAGAAGAAACAAGATGGCCGCGTACGCATAAACCGTTTTCGTTACCGCTCGTTTAAAATTCCTCAATAAATAAAGTTGTAAGACTATCGTGCAATTGCCCGTGTCCGTATACATTCGAAGTGCAGTGTGGTGTCTATGTACACACTAGAACTTCAACCTAAATATTTTATACTTCACCATAACTACGAGGAGTGCTCCAGTCGTGTGTGTATCCTTGCCTTATCTACCCAGTTCTAAAACCATTTTCAATTACTTCCCGGTTGGGATCATCGGGTTGGCCAGCCCTTGGTCTGGTTGTTCTCCGGTTACCGAAATCACCAACGAAGCACTTTGCGAACCATTCAAGCCGTAAGAGTTAAAAATTATTCAAAAATATTTAAAAGAGTGTGCTCCATAGTTAAGTCCTGTATTTGAGAAACAAATAAAGACGGCTTCTAATAAAGTTAAAATGAAGTGGAGTATATTATATAATATAATAAAGAAACTGTTAAGGTTAACTCTCGCAATTCAAACAACTAGTTAAGTTTTAAGGGGCTATATGACCTTAAATGGCTTAGCAAGATCCTCTGTTATACCAAAACTACTGCATCATTGTTTTTGAAATAAATATATGGTGAAGTTGAGGATTAATGTTAAGTACTGTGTTAGACGAAAACACTATTACGTAAAATTTTCTCTATAGAAAAAAAATCCAAAGTTACCTCCAAACCGAATTGTAAACCGCTGGCATTCAAAAATACTTAAAATTAGATCATGAAACTGCATACTAACTGAACTAAATATAAAGCAGGGCTTATGTTATTTACTTTTTTTTATTTATCATTACTTTTACCGTAAAAAGAAATTACCTAAACTATCGTCGTTTTAAACCGCCCGACACCGTCATTCACTCTAGCTCCGGCTTTTGAAGGGAAGGGTTGTGTCGCTTGTGCTCAAAACACACATTACGCAACAGGGCGACGTAAAATTAAAATATTAAAATAGACACTTAGGTTTATAGTGTTGGCGCAATGTGAAATAAGCGTAATAAAAATAAGAAGCGTATGATAAACTTAATGAAGTAAGTATCTACCGACCCATCTACTTACAGTATTAGTGATTACAATATTATGTAGAAATTTAGCATATGACAGGTTTGGTGCAGTGGCTAAGCGATTGGTTGTTGCGCTGCTAGTCACATGTGTTTCTGTATGTGAAAATTTGTGGTTGTAATCGCACCGTCTACGATTCAGGAGAAATCGAGTGTGGTGCAACTTTATGAAAAAAAAGATGAAGTTACCTAAATAGGTTTGTTTTTGTTTTGTCAATATTCAACAAAATTAGTGGTAATTGTTTTTTATAACGTTGCCCCACTCCAGGATTTCTCCTGAATCGGAGACGGTGCAATTACAAACACAAATTTTCACAACTATCTGAAGGCCAATAAAATATTTGTTCCGTATGGGAATCTAACCCCCGACTCGTAGTGCAGAAGCCAAGCACTTAGTAATAAAAAAAATATAAGTGTGTTCGGTAAGTACCTACCTATAATATCTAACTATAAAGAAATAAAACTAAAATACTTATCCGTCCTTACATTATCGGTACTCCGTAGTGCACTGGCTTAGCAATGAGTTGCTGAGCTGGAGTCCGTGCGTTCGAATCCCGCACGGAACAATTATTTGTATGACCTACAAATAATTGTTCCGGATCTAGATGTTTGTCTTTGTGCAATTTATGTTTGTAAACTGCCTCAAAGATACAAGAGAAAATCCTAGTGTGGGGGTAACGTTTTTAAAAAAAAATTACTATAGTGCTACCTACTACGTAAGTACATAAAAATTATTGACCTATTGAGTACTGACGTACCTTGATAGTTTAGCTTTAGCTAAATTGTGAGTACGTGAATGTTTTCTACCTACCTAAACATATAACAGATAATATGTTACTAGTACACGTGGCTACATAATTACCAAACAACATCCAGTATAAGCTGATCTCAAATTGTAAACGCATTACGTACAATGAGAGGTCAGCTTTTACTGGTAGTTTCCTCTTATAGTGGAAGTTTCTGCACATTGTTGGTTTAGTACTAAGCTTGATTTTTATAGTTTTCGCCGTCTATGTATGTAATGTGACAGCCGTTTACGTATGTAATTATGTTGGTAGCAAGTCTGTGCAAGTACCTACATATACATACCTATATAAGAAATTTTGCAAACCGATTCTAAGCCACTGCATAAATTCTACTGCTACAAAGAACTAGTCAAGCGCGAATCACCATTGTACCACGGTAATTTTATCTATAACAGTATTGTCTCGGCCGTACAAATGCCTACAGCCGCGCGGTATGTAAACATGCGGTAGGGCTGCCTGCCTCAGAATTTTAATTAGATTTGCCTACTTTGTGTTTCCATTCAGTTTTATGATTGTAAATATACCTTTTTTATATAAACAAATAAAATAGTTACTTTGTGAATTGAATAGGAAGTGTTCAATAAAAATGCGTGTCGTTTTTTGATTGGTAGATTTAATTAAAAAAACCATGTTTATGTTTGAATAAAAAATCGGTCTTGTAAATTTGCGACCGAAAAATATTTGCGCGTCGACTGAGACGTACGAAATGCTTTATTATTAAGGGGAAATATAACCTCAAATGGCTTAGCAAGATCCTCCGTTATGCCGAAAGTATTGAAGCATTAATTTTGAAATAAATATATGGTAAAGTTGAGGATTAATGTTAAGGACTATGTTAGACGAAAATACGATTCCGTAAAATTTTCTCGATAGAAAAAAAATCCAAAGTTACCTACAAACTGAACAATAAACCGCTGTTATTCACAAAATACTTTAAATAAGATCATGAAACTTTGCATACTAACTGAACTAACTATAAAGCAGTGCTTATGTTATTTACTATTTTTAAATACCATTATTTTCACTGTAAAAAGAAATTACCTAAACTATCGGTGCGTAAGCTTGATTCCTGTCGCCCCGTTAGTATCGCTCCGGCTTTTGAAGGGAGAATTTGTGTCGCTTACGATCAGAATACACATTACGCAACAGGACGACATAAAATTAAAATGGGAAATAACCGTTATAAAAATAACTTACTTATCTACATACAGTATTAGTGATTACAAACATGTCAGTACATAGCTTACGACGCGCGGGGAAGTGGGGGCGAAATTAGAATTTGAGCTGACTTACTATATCCCCTTAAATTTTTAACTATAGAAAATCCGCATTCTAATATAAAGCTTATTTAAAAATTGTTTTGGTAAACATGGACAAGGTGGAGAAAAGGAATATCTTTTACTTGGTTATAGATACCTGCAGCTACTTTACAATTTATATATTTGGTTTTAAATGAAGTTATAGTTATAAAAAATGGAGGAAATATAGTTCTATATTTCCTCCATTTTTTTATATATTTCACAAAATCATCACTGCGGCACAGTCACGACGACGTGCATGCCGAGCGCATACCGAGATCGAGGCGCGTAGGCACAGCTCCCGCTTCGTCCGTTTGTATGAAGTTGGAATACTGTATAGATAAAAATTACCGTGATTGCACTGAAGTTCTGTAGGCATTGGCTTGGTGTAGCGTTGCCAGGCGTCCAGATAAAGCCGGACACAGTCACGCTTTTTGATTGCGTTTCTGGCCAAACTGAACGGTGTCCGGCCTGTCCGGCTTTTGTCAGGCTATTTATATTTGACCATTTTTTTACATTTTTTAAGTACTTAAATAAATACTATTGCAATTATTGAAATTAATATTGTAATAAATATTGAATGATGAACAAAGAACACCGATTCTTTCAATTTTAATTTAAGATTGTATGGTAAATGATATAAGCATTGATTTACTTTAAAAATATATTATCGTGTTATACTAAGACTAAATAATTAAGGGTTTCCGGCCTTTTTATCAAAATATCCGGCTAAGCTGGTTGGTCTGTCCGGCTTTTCGTTTTAAAAACTTGGCAACCCTAGCTTGGTAGTAAGTTTACGCTTTGCATTTTACAATCTTATACAATCCAATATAGTATTCGCCTCGTATTACATACTACTTTGTATATATAGATATATATATATATATATATATATATATATATATATATATATATATATATATATATATATATATATATATATATATGTGTATATATACATATAGTGTAATCTTATTAACTTACAATATAGTTTTTTAGTTGTAAGAATACGCCGTTAGGTATGTACAATGAAATTAAATTTGCGACATATAATTTTATGTTCATATAATGACAAGTTACAAGTAATATTAAATTATGACTGTAAACTTTATTACCTACTTAGTAGTGCTCGTCCGATAGAGCGTGACCGCGTGACCTCGAGCCACGAATAGTGTGCGAATGAGTTCACGGTGTGCGAACGAGTGACGCGGGAAAGTGGAGACGAAATTAGCATTTGAGCTGAGGTATTATAGGCCGTTAACAACAAATTAACTAAATCAGATCCGGCCGTTGCAATTATTTTTAAGAAATATTTTGCTGATATTGCGATCTTAATCAGAACAATTAGAACACAATTAGAATTAGAACAACAATTAGAATTCCCGGAACGTGAAGCATCAACGTTCCAGGAAGTCTGCAGTTTGCGATCATATCCTAGATGGCCCAATCATTACATCATATTTGATACACCACAAATCCTCGCGAAATAACATCGATTTCTACCAAGGAGGCTTAACGTGAGGCTATTAAAATTAAAAAAAACATCCTTATTTCAATAGAGAAGGAGGCTGGGTACTGCCACCTGCTTGGGATCCTATAATTAATAAAATTAAAACTAAACCCAAGCATACCACTGCAAGACTTCAAAACACAGTTAGTTCATTCTGCGTAGATCGGACCAAAGACAATAATAAAAAAGCTGAAGGTCCTCCGGCTTAACTTTGACATCGGGACGACAGTCACCTTAGTCCCCCGTGACCATGGGTGCTGGAAAGCACCCGAAACGTCGGGTATTAATAATAAAATAAATAAAACGCGATAAAATCCGTAAAAGTAGTTTTAATCAATTTCTTTTGTATTTTTAATAACATTTTTAAATTTAAAAAAAAGAATGGCTGCGTTTGGCAGAGAAAAGTGCAATTAGTTTAAAGTAATATAAAATGACATAAATAAACATATTATACATGTTATTAAAAAATCATGATTTGTAAGTTTTTAATATAAATACTTTACAAACATATATTTAGATTAGGTTAGTTTCCCCGGTTAAAGCTAACTTAGTGTCCTAGAGGAAAATAGCTATTTACCATTAAATAGTCAAATTTTGACAGCGCTTACTGCATATGATCGCCATTTTGCTTGCAAGCGCTTCCTAGCGCTTTTTTCTGCTAAACGCAGCCAATAAAAGAGGTTTCAATCTGTATATAAACTTTTTATGGAAACTAAAAACATTTTAAACTATAAAGTTATAAATAATTTAGGATTAAGGTATCCCCAGATTCTGTTGATGTGTTTATATTAGGTATATTAAAACGTGCAGCCCAAACCACTGGACGACGAAGGATAATATTGGGCCAGTGGCTAATTTTTATTACACAGGCATCTACTAGGAAAGGATTTTAGAAAATTCAGTACCCAAAAGGTTGAAATAGAGTGTCAAAATTTGTTTAATAATGACGTCCAACAATTATAAATAGAACAACAAATGTTGAAGCGTATTGATTTGACTACATATTGTTTTCTCCCATAATTTTAGAATAAAGGTGACAAAAAAACACACAGCTCACCAGATAGTGAGGGATGCAGTGGTCTATAGATATCTACATTTATTCTCAATTAAGAATCAAAATGTAGACGCCTTATAACCCCTGAGGACTCAGATGGAATACTTCGTTTCCAGTTAAAAGAGACACCGGTTCTCTATATTCATCATTCAAAACATAGCAGCATTGTGCTTCTATTTTACGCTAGTATTCTGGAAGAGGGTAGTGCTTTCCAGGTGTAGCCGACCCATTCGTGCCATAACCACCATACGCTAAAGCATGGCTCTACCACTTAAACATTATAATGTTATAGTGAATTTATAATTTTATAGTTGAATAATCAATTTTAGTTTGCGTATTGCATAGATCCATCTATTGAATTAAAACAAATCGAAACTCTATAGTCACTGCCTGTACAATCTACACAAACGCAATGAAAATAGCCGTCACTGGCTCGATGCCGGCGACAAGATTTCACATGCAGACAAATCAGAGGAAAGTGAACTTTATCTACTATCTTCATAGGGTCTCTTTACGATCACATGGTAAACAAACGCCAACACAGGAGCTTACCAGTGCTAACCGATCGGAACTGCAGCAATCACTGGCGCACTTTTAATGTTAATAATTACTGTTAATGATTCTAATGATAGCGGCTTTACTTTGAAATAGGCTGAAATACGTAGTATATTTGTGGTTAGTACTTATGTATTTAGTTTAGATATATCAGGTATGGGAACGAAATAGTTGATATTAGAATAGAATAAATTTCTTTTTATCAGAATTTAGAATTTATATTTATTTTCACATCACAAACAGGTACAGGTTAATGACCAACATGGTTATACTATGAACGATAAACGCATTGAACGCTTGTTTGTGAGCAACTGGTGTCTAATAAATGTGTCTAGCCATACAATTTCTATAGGTAATCAATTTAATTTACATGTAATTCTTATTAAAATTCATTTTGTTCTTTTACTACTGGTTCGAATAGAAACCTCTGTCTGGGTAAAAACTAGCAAGAAATCCAGTGAGACTTTTTTTAAATAAATTATAGAATAAGAAAGGTTGTACAAACTATTTACAAAATGTATTTTAAAAACAGCTTGGAAGCAACCACCACATTTGCAGGGGTTATTATAAACCGTGTATTATTTTTTCTTCTCTTTCGACACTACGATAATAACGGCACGATACAGGATAGTGGATATTCGTACTGTGCCACTACACGGTTACTATAGATCGCGGTATAACTGTAAACGAGGCATTCCATCTCATTCCTCATGGATGGCTTCTGTATTTTGATTATTTATTGAGGGTTAATATCGATGTCTATGGGCCACATCATCCACTTACAATCAGATGGACTCTGTGCTCGTTTGTCGCCCTCGTTCTATAACAAAATCCATTCGTTGACTACACCCTACACTGCTGGACACAGGCTTCCTCATAGACTGCTTCACAAGGAGGATGTTGCCGCGCAGCGCAAGCGCAGTGTTGACACTCCAGAGACGATATGGGGTAGTGGATATTTTTACACCGCCCCTTCACGGAATATCGATATTATCAATATTGATAGACCAGTTCATATGCGGTGTGAACTCGATGTCTTTGGAGTCGTCTCGTTAATCATTTTGACAAGAGCGACGATAAGCGCGGACAAAATAATGTAGTAAAAGGTTTCGCAGTCACTTTTCTGCCTTGTCAAATACGGTATATATTTATTGATTTTTGCAGCTTTACTCTTTTCACACTTAGACAATTTGAGTACGTATTACCTTAGAAAGCCGTTGATGTCTATCCATAGTTTGTAGACATCAACGTCTTTCTAACATTATCTAGAAAATAAAAACTGAGATTGTCAACTCGCCTGCCAAGTATGGCAAACTATGGCAAATGGGGCAATACATTTAACATTTTGTGGAATTTCCCGTAGTCGCTACTTACAACACTGCCTCGCTTGTCTAGTGGAAGTAAGCCCGGCTACTGATCGTGAATATCCTACCACTAGAGGCCCACAGACATCTATATGTATCCTAGATTAAGAATACCAAAATAATAATATATAATATAATATATAATAATAATATAACAAGTTCTTAATTTCCAAGAGGTTGTACATGAAGACAATTTCTTAACATTTAATTAAGCTAAATTGGTACCTAGGTAAAATAAAATTATTTGGCTCACATATTATGTTTTATATGCTTATATCAAGATACAAACAAGATAATAATTTGTACTACTAATGTCGTTCCTCTGCCATAAGATGAAAATGCAGATGCCTTGTCACTCTTGAGGATACCTCGTTTCCAGTAAAAAGGGTCTCCGCTTCTCTACACTCACCATACAAAACAACACCATTGAGCTGCTATTTAACGCTGCTATTTTGTGAGAGTGTTGTCCCCGGGCGAGTCGACCCATTCGTGCTTTAACCATAATACAGCAGCAGCGTGGCTCTACCACGTAAAAAATAGGACGGTAGATTCTCTTGTAGGTACTAATTTAGCATATCCGCTACATTTTCCAACATAACACTTAATTATCGATCAATGACCCGCACGGCTGCAGGTTTCAGTGCAGTAATGAACATTATCTCAGCCGCCTCTGAATTGGTGCCAAGATCAGTAATGTGAATTCCACTGAATTTTTATCATTAAATTTATTTCCCAACTGTTTAAACCAAATTTAATATAAAAATTATTACGGACAATAAAAGCTTTAGTGGGTTTTTTTATTAATTTATTGTAATTTTTTAATAATAACACAGTGGCGAAAAAATGGGTGATTTTATTAAGCGTCTACTTATGTCATCGTTTCAAATATCAATAAAAAAATTAATTATGTACGAGCAGCTATGCAGGTAGGTCAGACCAGTATGACTGCAACCTAGAAGATCTATTGTGATCGCTGCTACGGCTATAGTTCACGGCTAAGCTCTATGTCTTCAATGAATTTCCTGGTGATCCTAAAGCACGGGGCAACCTAGTTTGGGCACCAGTCTGCCACCTAGATCTTATTTAGTTAGTATTTATAGCTGTTATTTAGCTGTATAAGTTTACTATTACTTAGTTTACTTATTACTTAGTTTATTGTAATGTACTGATAATACGTGGGAGAAAATAAATAAATACTACTTTACTTACTTATTTCACCTATGACAGCAGATACGTTCGCCATACCACATGGTTCAGAAACACCACCCATTCTGCCCACTATACCACCAGATGAAATTTCTCCACCAGCTATGACAACACCACCCATTCTGGCACACCTGTGTGTGTTTATTCCCTCGGACCCGACAACAACTGTGTTGAAGACTCCAGGAAAGATACAATCTACGCTGACAGCACCACACACTCCCGTTTGTACATTATCTATACCACAAATCATTCATTATTTTACTGCATCCAGTGTTGAAATATTCAAAAAAATTCATCTATTGCCCCAGCAACAGTTTAAAAAATCTAAGTAAGGGTAGAACATTACAGAAGTAGTTGATAGCCATGAGCAATTTCACTTCTTCTGGGCGGAGTACATAGTTTCCCAGATGAGTGTTACGTTTGTGCATTAAGTGTCCGCAGTCAGTTAGGATTTGTAGAGGCATTTCTTCCGTTATAGAACAGAACCGACACATCCTTGAGTTGCTTAATCCCAGGATGGACATGTGCTTTTTAAGAGAACTGGGTCCAGTTATGGCTCTTGCCAGAATGCCCAATTTATTTTCACTTAATCCCGGCGCTTCTGAAGCGAATTTACGATCAAAAGCCCGGATTAAGGTTTTAGAATGTTTTAAGCCTGGTGTGTCAGACCAGATCTTAAGTGATTTATTGTGATAAAGAGCTTCAAGGGTCAATCGGGCTAGACTTCTTGAGCTTCCACAAAATGGCTCAAGTCCAAATTGTGTGCACTTTGAGCCCTCCCGTGCAAGTTTGTCGGCAAATTCGTTGCCTACAATACCCTCGTGCCCCGGAACCCATCTTAAAACGACCCTGTTGTTACATCCCAGGGCGTTTAAACGGTTTACGCAGTCTCCAACTAGCTTCGAGTTCACTAAGCTTGACCTCAGCGCTAGCAGTGCTGCTTGACTATCAGAGTTTACTTAAATTATATGTTTGACGTAGTGTTTTTGCAGATTGATTTCCGCCCACCGAATTACGGCGAAAATTTCTGCGAAGATAGAGGTGTGTCTACCCAAATTCATGCTTAGTTTGAATTTGGGGCGTTCCCTGTTAATTCCAAAGCCTACTTCGAGGTCCATTTTAGACCCATCGGTATACCATATGAGGCTACCGACCTCACAGATAACCTGGCCATTCAGCCAGTCTTCTCCGGATGGTAATTACACTATATACTAGATAAAGATCAAGGGGCGTTAGGCATAGAAGTGATGATCGCATAGCTCCAGTTGCCATTAAGCAGGCAGTACTTCGTAGACTATTTAGTCTGTCCGCAGTCGTCTTTTGGTTGGTCTTGTTACATTAGACAATAGAGGCGTAGGTATAAAACAATTTACTGTTTTATCTAATCTATCTTATAGCCAATCGAAGTCTGGAATAAATCATCATACCTAATTTAAAACTAAATATACTAGTTGTGTGGCAAACAGTTGATGTAATTATTAAGCGTTTACTTATGTCACCACTACAGATATCAATAAAACAATTAACTATATACTTTGAAGTAATATCTACTTACGTACTAGAGCAGCTATTTCAAACAAAAAATGTGCGCTACTCTGTGTTCGCGCGGTTGGTTTTTTATCATAGAATAAACATAGGTAGAATGATCCGTAGGTAATAGTAAATTGTATTGTTAAATAGGTAAATTATATCGAGAACAATATTTAAATTTTGTTATTTATTTTGTATATTATATTTGCTTATTTAATATAATATTATATCACAATTACATTTTAATGATATTTTTATGTGAATATTTTAAAAGGTAACTATGTCAAATATAAAAAAACATAGGTACTAAATGTATGTTTAACAAAACTTATTAATATAACATTTAAATTACAAATATATTTATTTGTATAATGATTTCTTATATTTACGCGAACACTACACATGATTAAAACTACTTTTACAGATTTTATCGCGTTTATTTTTACTTTTAATTACTTTTATTTTTAATTCCCGACGTTTCGAGCGCTTTCCAGCACCCATGGTCACGGGGGACTGAGATGACTGACGTCCCGATGTCAATGTTAAACCCGGAGTACATTCAGCTTTTTTAATTATTGTTTATGGTCCGATCTATGCAAAATGAACTGACTATGTCTTGAGGTCTTGCAGTGGTATGCTTGGGTACAGTTTTAATTTTATTGATTATAGGATCCCAAGCAGGTGGTAGTACACAGCCTCCTTCTCTATTGAAATTAGGATGTTTTTTAATTTCAATAGCCTCACGTATCATCCTTGGCAGGAATCGGTGTTCTTTCGCAAGGATTTGTGGTCTATCAAATCTGATGTAATGGTTGGGGCCGTCTAGGATATGATCACAAACTGCAGACTTCCCGGAACGTTGATGCTTCACATCCGCTATATGTTCTTTTACGCGGGTCCTAATTGATCTTTTTGTTTGTCCTATATAAGAGAGACCACACTCACAATCAAGCTTGTACAATCCTGCATCTTGTAGAGGAATATGACACTTGACGGATGGTAGGAACTGACTTATCTTCTTCGGCGGCTTGTAGAATGTTCTAATAGAAGCTTGCTTCAAGATATAGCCAATATTGTCTGTGACACCTCTGACATATGGTAGTACAGCAGGCACACGCTCCATTATAACCGCAGATAGATACGTCAGATTACAATTTTAAAATACAACAACTTTTGTCGGATGAAACTACTTATCGAAAGATCAAAACAGACCCTACAACTAATACACTTAAAAAAACTAGCAATCTAATTAAGAAATACTCCGAAAAATTGAATGTGAACGTTACTTCGATAATACCTTCATGTGCCAAACCACCGAAGTTGTATGGGTTACCAAAGATACACAAACCGAATGCTCCATTACGTCCAATAGTGAGTCAGATTGATTCGCCAACTTACAGATTGACACAATACTTAGCTAAAATATTATCACCACTCAGAGGACACACAAGAGCACACACTAAGGATTCATACCATTTTCTCAGTGAGATAAAAGACCTACATCTTACTGACAATGAAACCATGGTCAGTTTTGATGTTCAGTCTCTATTTACATGCCTACCTGTTGAAGACTGCATCTCAATTATAATTAGGAAACTAGAAGAAAATAACATACCAGCAGAATTTGCAGTATTACTAAGACATTGCCTTACATCTGGTTATCTATTGTGGAAGGAAGAGTTTTACAAGCAAGTAGATGGTGTTGCGATGGGCTCACCTGTGTCTCCCATTGTCGCCGATATATTCATGGAAGACTTTGAGGAGAAAGCCCTCCTTACTGCACCTGTTACACCAAGGATCTACAAGCAGTACGTAGACGATACTTTCACAATTTTACCATCAGACAAAGTAACTGCATTTTTAGAACATCTTAATTCCATAAACTCTAAAATTCAATTTACTATGGAGTTAGAGGCAAATAATTCCTTACCTTTCCTAGATGTGTTAGTCATCCGAAATCCTAATAACACCTTTGGTCACACTGTGTATAGGAAAAAGACCCATACAAACCGATATTTAAACGGTGAATCTCACCACCATCCTTCACAGTTAGCTACCGTGGGCAAATCTTTGTTACAGAGAGCACGAGGGATCTGTGACAGCAACCTGGCCGCCGAGCTTCAGCACGTCAAGCAAGTTCTGCACGACAACAAGCTACGGGTCCCGCGCCTACGTCACAGTGACCGAGTGAAGCCGGCCACAGTCGAGCGTGTACCTGCTGTACTGCCATACGTTAGAGGAGTCACTGACAAGATTGGCTACATCTTGAAGCGCGCTTCCATTAAAACATACTTCAAGCCGCCGAAGAAGATTGGCCAGTTTTTACCATCAGTCAAGTGTAACGTCCCTCTGCAATATGCAGGAGTGTACAAGCTTGATTGTGAGTGTGGTCTCTCTTATATAGGACAAACAAAAAGATCAATTACCGCGTAAAAGAACATATAGCTGATGTGAAGCATCAACGTTCCGGGAAGTCTGCAGTTTGTGATCATATCCTAGACGGCCCCAACCATTACATCAGATTTGATAGATCACAAATCCTCGCGAAAGAACACCGATTCCTGCCAAGGATGATACGTGAGGCTATTGAAATTAAAAAACATCCTAATTTTAATAGAGAAAGAGGCTGTGTACTACCACCTGCTTGGGATCCTATAATCAATAAAATTAAAACTCAGTCAGTTCATTTTGCATAAATCGGACCATAAACAATAAAAAAGCTGAATGTACTCCGGGTTTAACAATGACATCGGGACGTCAGTCATCTCAGTCCCCCGTGACCATGGGTGCTGGAAGCGCCCGAAACGTCGAGAATTAAAAATAAAAGTAATTAAAAGTAAAAATAAACGCGATAAAATCCGTAAAAGTAGTTTTAATCATATTTATTTGTAATTTAAATGTTATATATTAGAATAAGAGTCGTACATAAATGCTGGGCACGCGAGAGTTGAATGGACGAATATTTTCCACTTTGACTTTGATGTCTTGTGAAACCTAAAAATAAAATGAAAGAATAACGAGCAGATTTAAAATATACAAAAATTAGCCTAATTATGATAACTTATAAACATTTCTACAAAAAAATGTGTATAATAATATATTTGTCATATATTTAAGCACCTACAGAAATGTCGTATTCAAACAAATCAATTTCATAATATATAACAATATTACATGACTCGAGACGGCGTCTTAGGAATAATTTGTTTTATTATTATTTTTTTTTAATTTATTAAGAAACCAACAGCGTTCTATATAGTTTACATTAAACAATAGTATTCTTATAATAAGGCGAATAACAGGTTTCCCTTAATTACTATGACATAGCATACTACGGTCGTAATAATTAGTAACCGGTGGGTATAGACTCATATTTACACTTAAATCATTAAATTGAATTGTTGCACCTGTTCCCTCAGGCAGCACGCACATTCAAATGTTTCAAAAAGAAATTCCTGAAAATATGTACACATATACATTAATGAAATCATTAACATCACACAATGTTCAACGGTAACAAACAAATACACAAGAATACACACATGTTATTTTTTTAACAAACAAATACACGAAGACACACATGTTATTTATTATACACTAGGTTAGCAGTATAATATTATTATTTTACTTTACTTTAAGTTATAAATTATGTTATGTTATTTAATTTTATTTTGGGTTTTAGGTTTAAGACTTTCAATAGCTAAGCGCCTAAAAGAGTTCTTACTGTGGTTAAAAATATCATTTCTCCAAAAAATTCGTTGTAAAGGCTGGGTAGACGCGAGAGGGGTGCATTACGCGCGTAATTAGTACCAGCGCGCGGCGCACTTAACAGGGGCGGCAGACGGCGCGTGGCGCGGCGAGTTCGTCGTAAAGGCACATTAAGCCCCACGCTCGCAACTACCTCGGGGCAATCAATGCGTCCGTGCACTATGTCGTACAGTAGACACACATCCACTAGTTTACGTCTATCTTAAAGGGGGTCTATCTTTAAACCTTGGTTAAAAGGTTAAATCGGTCACAGTTCTCTTGATAGGTTGGTAAGGCTGGTTTATGTTCGCGATAATTAAGATGCTTGATAAATATTTTCTGTACGCGCTCTAGACGATTTATGTAAATGGCGTATTGAGGGGACAAGATCGGGCAGGCATATTCAACGACACTGCGAACATAAGCATTATATAATGAATTCAAGATACTTATATTTTTAAAAGGTTTACATGACCTAATGACAAATCCTAGATTTTTAAAAGCCCTGTCCGCTATTTTGTCAACATGGTCAGATAAAAGCATTTTACTACCAAAGTATACGCCAAGATCTCTCACAGTCGATGTTCTATCAATTGGTATTCCATTAAAGTTGTAGCAGTATAATATTGGGTTGGGTTTTCTCGTGAAAGTAATGCACTCACATTTTTTAATATTAACTGTTATATTGTGTTGTTTTATAAGGAATATATTTTGAGATTATGTTGTTAATGGTATCATAAAAAATATTACAAGCGTTTTCAGCTCCACACGAGCCCAACATAGATAGCCAGTCAATGTTACCAAACGCTTCATTTATTTTGTCATAATCGCCTCTGTTGAAGCTATGCTTTGGGAGTGATGCTTCAACTAGAGGGGTAAATGTGATATCTAAGACCTCTATTACAAGAGCTGGGTGAGCCCGATCAATATTAACTATGGGTGAGGTGCAGTTAGTGATTTCCAATGGAAGATCGGAAAATACTAGGTCTAATGTATTGCCGGCTTGATTTATATTGGTATTATATTGTTTTAACCCTAGAAAACACAATTCTTCTGTCAGTCTGTTTCCAGCGTCCCCCATATCCACATTACAACCACTTGTATGTACAGGGCCATCCCTGTGCCACGATATACATGGCATATTGAAGTCGCCCATCACTAACAAATGTCCCTGTATACCGTTTGTGCTTATTGTACTTGTAAGAGTTTGCAGTAGGCATTCTATATCTCCCGGAATACGCCCTGAATCAGGTGGAATATAAATCGCGATAATAAATAGGTCAGCAGCGACCGTGAGAGCACACGCTGGCACCGACACCGTCACAATCTCCGTGCGTGGCTCGAAACCCGCAGCGACCGCGGCGGCGATTTCGCAGCGCGTCGCGCCTAGTCCGCAGCGCACCAGTATCCTAACACCTCCCAAAATTTTTTTACAACTTAAGTCCAGATCACGATCATGGCGGAACACGTCATATCTGTTATCGCAAAATTCCCGATCGAAGATCCCATCATGCAACCAGGTTTCAGTGATTACAATAATGTCATATTCATTGCACAAAATTTGCTGTCGCAGTTTTAAACATTTTGTTTTCAGTCCGCGAGCATTTTGATAATAAATACATTTTTCATAGATACATTTTTCCCTAATTTGTTATATTGGACCGCCATTTAAACATATATTAATTTAATAAATTGTAACTGTCTAATAAGTTTACCGGAAACGAATGGCATAATTATAAAATAAAAAATTATCAAAATAAAATAACAACCACGGACATTTATTAGTAAAGTTATGTTTACAAGTATTAAGTATGTTTTTAGTACCTGTTGCGTAATGAGATTTTCGCTTGCACACGCTAGAATACTATTTCTCCAGAATAATAGCCACGAATAAATATTGTTTTTTATAATAAAAGGATTTATGTGTGTTTGTGACAGAATATTAAAGTGTTTACTTATAGAGTGTAATGTTCTACTACTAAGGCAAGTTGGCGGTATTGTAAAATAAAATTGTTGCGGGTGCAGAACGCCGTACACTCCCCAAAGCCGATATATATAATTAGTAGCGGTTGCGTAGTACTTTGCTTATTAGAACCAAGGATGAGAGAGGTTGGTTGATGTACCATTATGTACTCGTGGATATTACTGATCCTCATAGGTTAGAAAAGATATGTGCATAAAAAAACTAGTCTTTGACTTTACTACTACGCGTTCATTTCGAGTTTGCCGTCGTAGACCGTTACGACGTCACAGCTGACGGTACCGTAGACGAAAAAAGTCATCATGTTTATGTTTTTTAGTATTCATATTTTCAATAAAGTTAAATAATAACGTGTTCGATGAAATAAAATATTTTTTGAATGATGATGATGATGATATAATAACGTGTTCGATAAAATAAAATATTTTTTATAGTTTTATTTTACATTTTAAATATATCAAATTAAAGATTTTCGAAATCGCTTGTTTCTGTGTCACGGTCATCACTCCATTCTGTGTCACTGTCATCTGTCTCTCCGCCCACCGAAATAATCAATTCTCTTTCGTTGAGTTCTTGCAACCTATCGCTTTCCCAATATTGTTGTCGTAAACGGTCAACGTGGTTTACCTCTTTTTTCCAGTCCTCTACAGAGATACTATTAATAGCTTCCAGAGTGAGTTTTTGTATTTCTTTTTCAGACTGGCTTACATTTTTATCGGCTACTTTTTGCTTCACTAGATTCCACACGTACTCGATGGGATTCAAATCACATTGGTACGGTGGTAGGCGTAAGACTTCGTGTCCATGACTTTGGACAATTTCGTCAATTTCATATTTTTTGGTAGGCTTCGAACGACATACTACATAGTATAATTCTCGCTTCGTCATCTTTGGGTCAAAGGATATACCATTTTCCTGCAACCATTTTTGCATAACTTCTTTGCGTGCCACTGAAGTCTGTGGTTTATCAATCTGGCGGCTGTGATACGGTGCATTGTCAAGTACAAGAATGCTATTGGGAGGTAAGTTGGGTAGGAGCTTTTCCTGTATATACTTTTTGAAATTATTTGCGTCCATTTCATTATGGTAGTCCCCTGCAGTGCTTTTGCATTTATAAAGGAGTTCGGCACCTTTGACAAAACCATTCTCGCTGCCAGCGTGGACCACAATCCAACGTTGTCCAGGATTGAAATTTTTTTTTACACTTGCATCAGTTGCATTTTGCCAGCATTTTTAAACGGTATAGTGGCTGTGTATCCACGTTTCATCCTATGACAGTCATCATATGACTGATTTTTTATAGACTCCCTGTTCATCATTTTCACGTAATCTCCGCAAGTAACGTGCTCTCCATGCTGCTATCTCCGGTTTCTGAATAAGATATTGTCTTATATTTTTACATTTTGTAAACTTATATCCAATATTCATTTTTATAATTTTCCAGAGAGTGACTTTTTGCCCAGGAAAATTGAAGTCTTTCTTTGCTTCTGCTAATATCTTGCGCAGCGTAGGAACTTCCTTTTTAACTGTGTAGAAACGGTCAATTATGTTTCGAATCGAACACACCATGAAATCATCTATTTCCAACCTCTTTGTGGCTATTTTCTTTTTTCTCGGTGACGTCAATTTTATTTCTTGTGTACTTAAAATACTGGGCTCAGGTGAGCTCGTTTTAATTTTTTTTGCTTCAGTCTTTATATTTCTTAAAGTACGTTCAGATATACCAGTGGCAGCCACAGTTCTCTTGATAACGTTATCGAATGATTTTAATAGCGCCTGATACTTCTTTTCATTTTCCAACAACTTAATTTCTATTTCCGACGGTGCATCGGGCTGTGTGAGCAGTGTGCTGCCACAAGTATCACGTGAGTTTTCATTTTTTAATCTGGCAATACTTTTCATAGCTACGACATCGTGAACATTATAAGGCGTTATCAACTGCTTTTCAACCTTTTCTTGTTCAAAGAATGTCTTTATCTTATATAATAAATTGCGTTCGCTACTGTGCAAGACCTTTCCTCTTTTACTCATTGTAACAGAACAAATTAACGAATATCAACAGAAACAAAAACAAAAAATCAACAGTAACAAAAACAACAGCAAAAACAGTAACAAACTAGAGAACGTACGGGAGCATAAAAAACGGACCTAAGTACACTTCGACGTTGCTATCGGTACTAAAAGGGCGACGCTTGAGGTGCGGAATGAGGGGGCGCGGCAGGAGATAACAGCATTCTTGAAGTGAACGACTAGTAGCTTGTTACAGTGAATTAAATATTGTGTGTTACAGTACCCGCCATTTAATCGACAAACCAATATGAAGTTGTAGTGCACTATGCGTAAGGGAATAAGGGAATAGGTGCAAATGCAAAAGTACAAAATATAACAATAATTAGTTTGAGCACAGAGTAGACTAACTTCAGAGAGAATATGGACCAAAACGTTTCTTCAATTAACATGGTATTATGGAAAACAATTAAATTATCTATTTTATATTATTACGGTTGTGATAAAGATTAGTAAAGGTAAACAAACCATAGACACCAAACCAATAAGAAAAAATAATAACATTAAAAAACGACATCAGCTATTGTTTGGTGATAATTTTCTTGAGATCCTCCTCGTCGAATATTTGCAGGCCAGGAGATGTATCGTTTCGTCGTACAAAAATTCTTCCATTTTTTGTCCAGACGAACTGGTACTGACTCGATTTAGCAAAATCTTTGCACTTTTTTAGGAGCTGCTTATTGTGAGAGGTTAAGTGCTCATTGATAAAAATTGGTCTGCTTTCACCTGCTAGCCCAATGTCCTTAGTGGTTAGAGGATTTTTACGGGATAGAGATATTAGGTTATCTTTCAGGAGCCATAATTTCATTTTGGCAATAATCACCCTGGATCGACCTGGTAGTTTTACTTTTGGGGATACTCTGTTAACCTGCAGAATGTCATTTGTATCGATTTTAACTCCGACGTGTTTACATATTCTCAAGATGGTATCATTTAGGTCCTCGTTGATTGATTCTGGCATGCCGACAATTTCAACATTTAGCATTCGGTCACGTTGCTCGTTGATGTTCATTTGTCGATTTAATTGTTGATTTTGTAGTTCAAGATTATTAATTTCCAATTTGAGGTTGTCAGTTTGCTTTGTGAGCTCAAATAGGACTTCGGACTTTTTAGTGGTTTCATCATACCAGTCAGAGTTAAACTGCACTGATTTTTGAAGTGTGATTATTTCTTTTTGCATTTCGGATTGTTGTGCACTCAGTACTGCGACACATGATTTTACTTCTGTATATTCCTTCCGAACATTTTTAATCTCTGCCTTCAGTTCCAGAGACTCTTCTTTTAATATAGTGAGACTTTTAATATAGTAACATATTGAAACATATTGACACATATTGAAACAATAACGCACTCGGCTTACAAAAGCCTTGGCTTCATCCTACGCGTAAGCAGACCCTTTACTGATATTAACTGTATTAAATTACTTTACTTTTCATATGTTAGAAGCGTCCTTGAATATTGCAGTACTGTATGGAACCCGCATTACACTGTTCATATAAATAACTTAGAACAAATTCAGCACAAATTCCTGAGACATTTAAAGTATAGAAATTTTATTTACACTAATAACTATGAAGAGTCTTGTAGATATTTCAATATAATAAGCCATGAGGATAGACGTACTCTAATGGACATGGCATTTTTGCATGGTTTATGTAATGGAAGTATTGACTGTGTAACTTTAGCTGATAGAGTTATCTGCTTTTGTACTCCGAAACGTAGAACGAGACATACACCTTTGTTTGCGGTTGTTAAGACAAAGACAAACTATGCACAAAACTCTCTGGTGAATCGTTTACAAAAAGTTTATAATAAAAGATTCCACTCAGTTGATATTTTCCATTCCAGTAAGGATAAGTTTAAGAAGGATGTCTTGAAACTTTTGATGTAGGTAACTCATTAACTCATACACACACACACGCACGCACACACACACACGCACGCACGCACGCACGCACGCACGCACGCACGCACACACACACACACATACACACACACACACACACACACACACACACACACACACACACGCACGCACGCACACGCACTCACACACACGCCCGCGTGCGAGGGAGGCGCATACGAGCATTATGTATGTTGAAAATCTTTTAATTTTCTTGTAATGTGTTATGTGTTCTAGATGTTTAAAAATATGTATTTTTAGTCCCAACTACTTTGTCTTCAACATGTCCGTTATAAATTGAAAATACTATTTAAATAATGTAAATCCGTTTTTGGCTATAATTTAAGATCATAAGATGTACGTACGATGTAACAAAGAGCTGTGGATTTTGTTTGAAATAAAAATAAATAAAATAAAAATAAGATCTTTCTTAATAATATCATTTAATGTGTCGTTTATTTGTGATTGATTTTTATCTATCACTGTTTTCTAGCTATTCATTTTTAATACGGTGTCCGTAAATGCTTGAAACGATTCTGTGATATCATGATCGTTCTTTCGCTTTCTTACACCTATGTTCGATAAATCCGGATTAGAATCGTGACGCTTATTAGAAGGTGAGCGTTGCATTTTGCGGCAAATTGTTTTATTGCGATTCCAAAGGTGCATGTCCTATTCATTTTCGGCCTTTTGCGATACATTTTTTTATTAATATAATTCATTTTACTATATACCTATACTATTAAACGAGCAATATATATATATATATATATATATATATATATATATATATATATATATATATATATATATATATATATATATATATATATATATATAATCGGGATCTCGGAAACGGCTCCGACGATTTTTATAAAATTTAGTGTCCAGGGAGTTTCGGGGATAATAAATCGATCTAGCTAGGATTTATCTTTAGAAAATGTATTTTTGTCCTTGTTTTTAGGCAATGAAAAACTGCTACAATATCGTTAGAATAAGAAGGTAAATTTTGACAGATCGTCAATGATTATAAATAGCTTAATTGGTATAATGGGCGGTCACAGAATCGTAAAACCCCGGTTCGAGCCCAGACCGACCGACCGACTTTTTTGAATTTTTTTTTCAAGTTCCTTTCTTTTTTGAGAAAATCTATTTTTTCGAGCCCTTTTTTTAGTATTTTTTAAAAACACGAAAGTTTAAATTAAAATAATTGCACTCATGATTTTTTATTCAAATAACCAGTTCCGTTTTTTCTGTTATGTCGCTAAGATCAAAAAATATTGTTTATATTTCATCAGTACGTAATTTGTATCTAAATATAACTTCCAAAACACACGAATTAAAAAAAAACGAGCGAAAAATACCGAGCAAAGCTCGGTCAACCGGGTACTAATTCATTTTAATTACAAACGCCTAGTAATAATATTGTATATTGCCAGATAAAAGTTTGCCGTTATAAATTACCAGGCGCTTCGATGTGTGGCGTAAGGTGACAATAGTCAGTTATGTCTGTATTGAAAATCGTTAATTTAGGTGTTTACATGCGTTTAAGTAACTATAAATGTGAATAAGCGTAGGAAAAGAAATAATCATTACTTAAGTGGTAAAACAAAGATAGTTTATCGCAAGAACGCTCCTCGAATGTAGTACATTCCACTTTGAGGTTATATTTTTACTTACTTTTACGGTACTATTTTGTTGGAGGCTGCCTAATAGGATTGATTTTCACTAATTTACATTAGCAAAACTGATTATTTATACGTTTCTGCGTGATGAAGTGAGAAACTCTAAAAATGTAAATATCACGACCGAGTCGGCAAATAGTAGTGCAAGCACAGAGACAAATAATGTCATAGTCAATGTTTTGTCCGAAAGTATGGGGTAAGTACATAATTCAGAAAAACCGACATACTACGTCGAAGTAGTCTTGTGAGAATTTACACACACAGTACCTACCCCTACAAACAGGGCAAACAGGGACTTTTTGTTTTTTTTTTCTTTATTCTTTATGCAATTTGCATTACGGCATCTTGTAAAACTCACAAAAACAAACGGTTTACAATTCAGATACGTAAAGTATTTTACGTACAATGCACAAATTCAGAAAAAAAATCGATGTCAATTCAATAATTTTTCTTAAAGGTTCAATTCCGTAGCCGACTGCAGGCAGCAACAGCAGACGACGTATCGTGTCGCTGCGACGTGTCGTGGTGTCATGTCGCTGCATTCGTGATTCCGAACCTGAGCTCAGACGGCAGTAGCCTGTGTCCGGTCGGTTCCGAGTGTTCAGTGGGACATGATGTATACTAACGTGCTTGAAATTAGCAATCGTGATTTATTTTTCTATCTCTTGTTAGAAGAGGAAGAAGATGATGATGACTTGCTTTTATTATGCAAGTATAAAGAGGAAAGACGAAAAGACACACGTTCTATGTTGAAAACAGAAGAATTGAGTGAATCTTCCTCGGAATCAGTGAAACTCATTTTTAAGAAAAATTCAACGTGTTTTCGCTTGGGCGTTGGTGGCACTACCGATCTGCGGTCGGGCTACAGTGTCGTCTGCAGTTAGGCAAAGTTTGCCTAACGGCAGTCGTTTAACGACGTGTCCCTAACCACGGAACCTATTTCATAGAACTACATAGACACGTCGCTTGCTGCTGCTGTCTGCAGTCGGCTACGGAATCGTACCTTAACTTTACTTTACCGAACTTATAATCTATACTAATATTATAAAAAGGAAAGACTATTATTTTTGTTTGCTTGTAACGAATAAAGTACAGAATTTATAATCTGTAGTAACTAATATTTAACTATACTTTGTTATTCATTGCTACCATACATAGCATAGCATACCGAGCTAGCGCACTCGTGCAGCTAACGCAGGTGATGTTCAAAAGACAGCGCGCGGTTCGCCACGAAATGAGCAAGGCCATTTGCTTCGTATTCGGTAAAGAAAATTATTTAAAAGAGCTTAATATAATTTATCAAATTGCAGTTTCTAACGGTTTTTCGAAAAATCTCATTAATAATCTTATTAAAAAGAAACAAAAGCATGTTGTTCGCAATCCTCTGTACGCGGTATAACCTCAAAGTGTTCGGCGATATGTGGGCCAAATTTAGATTTCCCTTAACCGACGAGCTTGTATGCGTATGTAAATGGATGTGGAGGAGGCGAGAGAGGTGTGTTAGGATCGTGTTAAATAGAAGTCTGTAGTCTCTGCCTGCCCCTCTGGGACACAGGTGTGAGTGTTAATGTATTATGTATTTCAAATAATGTGTTTCCATGCTGAAATCAATCATTATTCTTGTAATTTAATATCGAATAAAAAATATTTGTAAACCTTATACCTTATAAACTAGAACCATCATCTATATTAAATTCCGGAGCGGAATTCCCCGTTGCCGCGCCGTCGGGCTTTGTTTGCGGCCAACCTTGCTAGCAGCGCTACGCTGTTTACATTTCCAGCGGTTCTGACTATTAACCCAATGGTTCGTGGAATCATACAGCCTTTGCGATATTATTTCTGTGATTTAAAAAACACTTGAACGAACTAGTTTCATAATATTTATTTTAAATTATTATTATAGCAAGTATAAAACCCGACCGGTTTCGCCTTACGGCATTATCAGGTTATATAAGAACTAATCACGGAAATGAAGCTCACCAAGTGACAGCAATCGCAAGTATAAATCACCAATATTTCTTACTTGTAATTTTGTGTGCGTTTACACCGTGGGTTAACATCCAACGATTCGAATTAATTTGTAAAACATTTTGTTTTTATCGTGATTTTCAAAGCAAATGGCTAAATGGTAAGGTTATCAACGCTCTTCTTAATTATGATTTATATATTTAGCCGTGGTAGCTCAGATGGTTAGCACTCGCTGTAAAATTCAAGATACGTGAGCAAACCGGTTTTGATCCCCGCCGGCACTAATGAAATTGTTAATTGCAATTTTAAGTGCTGATTAACCACGTGCTCGTCAATGAAGGAAAACATCGTGACGAAACCTGCAGGTCTGAGAAATAGGAAAAAATATTTCGAAGACATGTGAAGTTCGCAAACACGCATTGGGGCAGCGCGGCGGACTATTCCTTGCCCTAAAAAAAGGAAGCCTGCGCCCGGCAGTGGGCCGTATATAGGCTGTAACTTTACTTTAATTTACTTTTATATTTAGATATTATCTTCATAATTCAATTAAATATTTCCAAAATAGGATAAATTTAATTAAATATAAAATCTGTTTAAAATCAAGCTTTTTTAAGTAGTGCTAGATCCAGCATCCAGGTACATCATCAGCATAAGTCCAATGGTACTATATTATTAAATTGTCATCAAAGCTACATAAGTATGCCATATTTCGGCTCAATTTTGATTAGGCAAGAAATAAATAAATGATTAATTAAAACTACTTTTACGGATTTTATCGCGTTTAATTTTTAATGTTTTATTTTCCGACGTTTCGGGTGCTTTCCAGCACCCATGGTCACGGGGGACTAAGGTGACTGACGTGTCAATATTAACCCGTAGTACCCTCAGCTTTTTAATTATTGTTTATGGTCCAATCTATGCAGAATGAACTTACTCGGTCTTGAAGTCTTGCAGTGGTATGCGTAGGTTTGGTTTTAATTTTGTTAATTACAGGGTCCCAAGCATGTTGGGTACTACCCAACCTCCTTATCTATTGAAATTAGGGTATTTTTTTTTTAAATTTCAATAGCCTCAAGTATCATCCTTGGTAGGAATTGATGTTCTTTCACGAGGATTTGTGGTCTATCAAATCTGATGTAATGGTTGGAGCCGTCTGGGATATGATCACAAACTACAGACTTCCCGGAACGTTGATGCTTCACGTCAACCATATGTTCTTTTACGCGGGTTTTAATAGATCTTTTTTTTTAATTGAAGCTTGATTTTGAATGTGGTAGAGGAATATGACACTTGACAGATGGTAAGAACTAACAATTCTTCTTCAGCGGCTTGTAGAATTTTCTCATAGAAGCTCGCTTCAAGATGTAGCTAATCTTGTCTGTGACACCTCTGGCATATGGTAGCACAGCAGGCACACGCTCGAATGTGGCCAAGTAAAATTGTTACCATCAGTCATTAAAAACATTAAAAATTGAACGCAATAAAATCCGTAAAAGTAGTTTTACTTAACGTGTAATGTTGTCGAAAATATAAGAAATCATAAATAAACGAATTAAATAAAAACTTATAAACAGAAATCAAAATATGTAACAGTTTTAGATTATTAAAACTACAATATAATTTTCAAATTACTTGGAATTTAGCTTTCAATTTACACTGAGATACACAGCAGGTACATTTATTTTGCATAAATATCATTGATATTTTTTGTTTCACCTGCAGTCCTAAAGTTAAGTAACATGATAAATAGGTCCCAATACCGATCGCAGTCCTAAGACCGTTTAAAGTCAAGGAAAGAGTTCTCCGCCGTGGTAAAATGTGTTCGCAGGCTTAATTATTCGAACACGCACGTTTCCTCACGAAGTTGCGGTTCTAAAAACATGGTAAATCAGCACTCAAAACTGCAAATAACAGTTTCTTTGACGCTGCCCTGGTGGGAATCGAACTTAAGCTCGCGTCGCAGATGATACTTTTTTAGTAAAAATATGATGAAATTGAATGAATGCCTTGGATGAAAAATCTAGGATGTGCGTCAGCTCGCGGAACCGACAACCGATTGAGAAGAAAGTTTCTCGACCGGCAGCCATATACCGGAAGACGAAGTGTAGAGCGGACCTCCAAATAGATGGGGTTCAGGAAGGCTTAGGACTGTGATTTGTTTCATTGGCCTTGGTCGAGGTCCATGTGCAGCAGTGGACTTGGGAAAGTATGACGGTGCATTATCTTTTATAAGTTGATTACTTAATTTCTCTATAAAGTCAATTAAAAATACCTTGGTAACAATATTTTAAACAATTAAAATGTATTTATGAGCATAAAGTTAGAAACAATGGCCTCTCAATGAGTTTGTTATCATTACAGCCCTTCTGGAGTCCACTGCTAAACATAGGCCTCCCCCAAGTAATGCCACAAAGCACGGTCCTGAGCCACCTGCATCCATCGACTTCCTGCATGTCTTACCAGGTCGTCACTCCATCTAGTGGGGGGTCGCCCTACACTACGCCTACCGGTACGAGGCTGCCTTTCGAGAACCTTTCTTCCCCTTCGGTTTTCGGTTCTTCGAGCTATATGGCCGGCCCATTGCCACTTCAGCTTACTAGTCTCTTGGGCTATGACGGTCACTCTGGTTTTACTGAGGATATCCTCATTTCTGAGTCTATCACGCAGAGGAACTCCGAGCATAGCCCTATCCACAGCTCGCTGAGCGACCTTGAGCGTCCTCATACGGCCAGCAGTGAAGGACCACGTCTCGGTTCCGTAGGTCACCACTGGCAACATGCACTGGTTGTACAACTTAGTTTTCTGGTTTCGAGGTATACCTGACGAGAAGATGTAACGTAATTTCCCGAACGCTGCACAGCCGAGTTTAATCCGTCGATTGACCTCTCGGTCGAAGTTGGACTTACCTAGTCGGACTATTTGTCCCAGGTAAACGTACTCGTCAACAACTTCGAGCAAAGTGCTCCCAACAACTACCGGCATAGGTGTGACATAGACATTAGAGATGATCTTTGTTTTGTCCATATTCATCTTTAGACCTATCCGTTGGGAGACACCATTGTGGTGGACGACGAAGGGAGCTCCATCTAGTGGGGAGCCACTAGATGGCGTGACGACCTATTAAGACATGCAGGAAGTCGATGGATGCAGGTGGCTCGGGACCGTGCTTTGTGGCATACCTTGGGGAGGCTTAGGTTCAGCGGTGGACTTGTGAAGGGCTGTAATGACGATGATGATGAGTTGCACCTTCTATATATTTTTAACAATTATAGTAATAGGTCTTTACATATGAAATTGGCGTTTTGTACGGGAGGAATATAAAGTCATTTCTTTAAATATATTTAATTAATCAAAGTTTACACCGTTGTTATCTATGTACTTTTACCATTTTATAGGTAATTCAAAGATTAAAGGTCATTGATCCCTTTACTAAAAAAACATGTGAGCGAGGATCAATAAACTCTTTGAAGGCGGTTGAACTGCCGCACCACAGTTGAATAATTTTTCCTTATAAGAAATTCAGTCCAAATTCCGGAAAAAATCCTATACCTTTAAACGAGCAATTCTTGTATATATATAATAATCGGAATCTCGGAAACGGCTCCAACGATTTTCATAAAATTTTGTGTGCAGGGAGTTTTGGGGGCAATAAATCGATCTAGCTAGGATTTATTTTTAGAAAATTTCTTTTTGTCCTTCTTTTTAGGCAATGAAAAACTGCTACAATATCGTTAGAAAAAGAAGGTAAATTTTGACAGTTTGTTTATGATTAGGTACAAATAGCTTAATTGGTATATTGGGCGGTCACAAAATCGTAATACCATGGTTCGAGCCCAGATCGACCGACCGACTTTTTTAAATTTTTTTTTTCAAGTTCCTTTCTTTTTTAAGAAAATCTATTTTTTCGAGCCCTTTTTTTAGTATTTTTTAAAAACACGAAAATTTAAAGTAAACTAATTGCACTCATGATTTTTTATTCAAATGACCAGTTCAGGTTTTTCTATTATGTCGCTAAGATCAAAAATATTATTCGTATTTTATCAGTATGTAATTTGTATCTAAATATAATTTCCAAAACACGCAAATTAAAAAAAAACTGAGCGAAAAATACCGAGCAAAGCTTGGTCAACCGGGTAATGGTAATCTATTCGAGCAATGTCCTGGGAGTACGGTGGATGTCGCAGATATTCCAATTGTAGCTAATCTAACTAAATAGTTGTTTGAAATAATACTTGTTTTACGGATTTTAGCGCGTATATTTAACTATAACTACCCTTGCGGCTTGAAGTATGTTTTAATGGAAGCGCGCTTCAAGCCAATCTTGTCAGTGACTCCTCTAACATATGGCAGTACAGCAGGTACACGCTCGACTGTGGCCGGCTTCATTCGTTCACTGTGACGTAGGCGCGAGACCCGAAGCTTGTTGTCATGCAAAACTTGCTTGACATGGTGGAGCTCGGCAGCTAGGTGTTTACTGTCACAGATCCCTCGTGCTCTCTGAAACGAAGATTTACCTACGGTAGCTAACTGTGAAGGATGGTGGTGAGAATCACCTTTTAAATATCCATCTGTATGGGTTCTTTTCTATACACAGTATGGCTCAAGTTGTTATCAGTATTCAATCCTAAAAGAGAGAGAGAGAGATCCTTAGAGGAGTCACTGAAAACACTGGCTACATCTTGAAGCGCGCTTCCATCAAAACATACTTCAAGCCGCTGAAGATCATTGGTCAGTTTTTACCATTAGTCAAGTGTAACGTCCCTCTGCAAGATGCAGGAGTGTACAAGCTTGATTGTGAGTGTGGTGTCTCCTACATAGGACAAACTAAAAGATCAATTAAAACCCGCGTTAAAGAACATATAGCTGATGTGAAGAATCGACGCTCCGGGAAGTCTGCAGTTTGTGAACTCGTACAGGATCATCCCCGTCACTACATCAGATTTGATAGACCACAAATCCTCGCTAAAGAACACCGATTCCTTCCAAGGATGATTCGCGAGGCTATTGAAATCAAAAAACATCCTAATTTCAATAGAAAAGATGGATGGGTGCTACTATCTGCTTGGGATCCTATAACAAATAAAATTAAATCCCAACCCAAGCATACAACTGCAAGACTTCAAGATACCATAAGTTCATACTGTGTGGATAGGAACAAAAGTTAAATTTTATCTATGGTAACCGCTGTTAACTATGATATTTGGACGTAGAACATCTCAGTCCTCCCCGTGACCATGGGTGCTGTAAAGCCCTCGAAACGTCGGGTATTTATAGTTAAATATACGCGATAAAATCCGTAAAAACTAATATTATTTCAATGTGATTTCAATGTGTAGTGTTCGCGTAAATATAAGAAATCATTAAATGGTTGTTTTTTGTGCAGTGTGTGGTCTTGTGTTGTCGTGAAGCTGCAGTAGCCTAGAGCGATTGACCAATCTCGACAGCTAGTTCTTCCTTCGTGGTTTGCAGTTGCTGACAATAGATATCTACCGTAATTGTTTGGCCATATTTTAGAAAACTGTAGTGAACGACACGGGTGCTAGTCCACCAAACACTCACAAGTAACTTTTCTGAGTCAATTTTCGTTTACGGCAGGATTTGGCTAAGTTGTGGCGGCGCTGTCGTCGCGCCGCAACCCAAACACACTGAAGCCTAAATCACGCTATTAACATTCCGAATCATAAACAGCATATATAGAACATCTCCAAACTATCACATGGAGTGTGGCCGCTCCCCGGACATAACAACGCCCGGCGGGATATCTCCCCTTTTCCTAATTCGGCCGCAGTGGTGACCCCGACGTGATCTGAACACGCAACCAAACACCTTCGGAAACTACAACTTCAAGCCTTCGTCATTATCCTCAAGAAGCCCTACCATTCGCTACTGAGAATCGTCTTCTGCAGTCTTCAGTTCCTGCAAGCCAGTCCAACTTGTCTTCATCTCGACTCACCGCAGATTTATAAGGCAGACTTCTGGTACTTGCTCCGGCACATCGTTCTCACCGGCATCACTTGCCAGTGCGTAGTACGGCATGCATTACACATCGGCATATTATTCGCACCGGTGTCACTTGCCCTTAAGCACACAGCATGCATTCCCCACCGGCATTAAAAGGACACACCGGCAATCGGACTGCAATATCGACCTCCGGTCAACAAAATGGTTGAAACCAAAGACGTACCACGCTTTCTTTTGCGACACTAGCGAGGCATACATCATTAATCTTTCGAGCTTTTTTTGCATCACTGGTGCTACGGTCGAACTCGTACTCGTAAATATACCTATATTTCATGTTTTCCATTGTGCGGTAATAAGCGACGCCAAAAAAAAATAATGAGTATGAAACAAATGAATGACTGTTTTTAAAACTACAATATATCAGCTAAATGAATTCATAAATTTGAATTTGGAATTCTTAACCAAAGAGGAGATATTTCAGAACAAAGTAGCCAGTACGACAAAACGCTAATTTCATATTGTTACGAGCTTAGGGTTCGTGACAATATTAACTGCCGATTGAATTACCGAAATTTACACTTTTATTACTGGACACCAATTAAAACTTAAAAGACACTAATAATTAAACACACTGATTCACTTTAGTTCGCTCCGAAGCTTCGTTTGAATCGCCAAATTCAATACTGCCCCCATCTTGGCTTGCAGTGGCTTTAAATACACCTTTTCCACCGAAAAATCCGGAACGTTCCAGCAAATATCGGTCCCGACTGACTAAGTGCGGAAAGTTCGATAGTGGACCCTTCTAGAAAGCTCAATTCTTCTGTTCGATACTAGATGGCGCTGTTGGTGGAAAGTTCAAGATTGGCTTTTTCTAGGAACCCCTCCTCGGTCTGTTACCCGGTACTAGATAGCGCTAGTGCCAGGTACCAATCATCAACTTAGGCACGCAACACTACCCCCTCCTAAGGAATGTTCGTCCCGAGCATTATCGGCCCCATAATAACGCGCCAGTCGATCCACATGGACGATCTTAGGAGTACCTCTTGCACCTTTTCGAAACGGCTCCGCAACGTCAAGGGCTGTCCTCTCCCATAGTTCACCAACATTGTACAATTTCAATGCTCCTCTACTACGAGTCTAAGGTCTCTTCGCAGCCGCACAACTTATACATCTGTGACACCAATCCTCGACATCGTCACGGTAATGGACCCAGTAAAACTGTTCTCGGATCTTCAGTAAAGTTCATTTAATTCCCAGATGGACTCCTGAACAATCATTATGGTAGAGCTGTAGAACATTCGGCACCTTAACTTTAGGGACAACCATTTGCAAACGACAGCTGTCTCCTCGACCATTTTCCCATTTACGGCACAGGACTCCATCCTGAATCAGCAAGCTGTCCTATTGGGCCCAATAGCTTTTAGTGGTCGAACTCATCTCTGAGACGTCGCTCCACTTGGGCTTGGTAGCACGGGCCTTCGACTATTCCAGAATCGGCTAGATGTCCGGATCTTCCTGCTGTGCATGTGTAAGCTGTCCTTCCACTCGTTGCTGAGGTGGTCTGTCCAGAGCATCCTCACGGATACACCACTTCCTTACTCTCTTGCCTAGTACAATGCTTGCAATCTTCAGGACAAGGTCTCTTTGACAATGCATCTGCGTTACCATACGATTTTCCGCTGCGGTGTTCAATCATAAAGTCGTATTCCTGCTGCTGGGTGGTGCTGTTAGCCGCACAACCCTCTCGAGATCGATCACCTTCCCTTTTTACAGATCGCATAGGGCAGCTGGATCGAAGATGGGGCCCCTTTCCCCACAGCCGTAGCACCTTGGGCTATAATTTTTTTTTGTGGTCGCGAACTGTAGTTGCTGCAACTTCCCTAACCTGAGGAGAACGATGATCCTGCCGTTGCTGGGCAGTGCCGTTAGCCGCACCCTTCTATAGTTCGCTTAGGGCAGCTGGATCGAAGGTGGCCCCTTTTCCTACAGCCATAGCACCTAGGGCTGTATCCATTATTTCGGTCGCGAACTGTAGCTGCTGCAACCTACCTGATGCGATGGCAATGAAGATCCTGCCGCATGGTTTCAACATCAAGGGCATCGGCCAAAGCGTCCTTAAGCGTCTAGTGGTGCCCGAGCCTCACAGCAGCTCTGACTTCAAGGTCGCGGATGCCGTCGATGAATGTCTGCACCAAGTTCCCTTCAATGAGCGCAGGTACAGACCAAGATGCTTTTCGCACCAACTTCTCCACCTCTAGAGCCCACTGCTGCAGGTTTTTGTTGATGCGCTGCACGCGATCTTTAAACTGCGCACGAAAGACGTGTTCCAGGTGAGCGTCGCCATATCTCGCCTCCAATGCCTCAAGGAGCTGCTCATAAGTCACTTCCTCGCCGAGAGCTTCCAGAACTGTAAAGGCCTGGTCGACCTGGTCGTTTGCATCGACCTTCCAATGTGTATATATACGTATATTATAATGTGATGCAGTTATGTATTATGTAGCTTCAAATAAAGATTTACCCTAATGATTTCTTATATTTACGCGAACACTACACATTGAAATAATACTAGTTTTTACGGAATTTATCGCGTATATTTAACTTTTTAAATACCCTACGTTTTGAACGCGTTACAGCACTCATGGTCACGGGCGGGACTAATTATTGTTAAATAAGTTTAAATACCCCAGGTATTTAAAAAGTTAAATATACGCGATAAAATCCGTAAAAACTAGTATTATTTTAAGATTTTCCCTACTTTTGTTTTCTTTTCATTAATGTCATTATATAAAAATTTTCATTATATCCATAACGAATCTTTATAGATGTTTCACACATTAATACCATCAAGGGTGCAATATATTAGCGATGTAAAAAGTGGACGTAACCCTCGTCTCAAAACGTAGATCGCATGTCCACGGGAAATTACAGGGAGCTTCTTAGCAGACATATACAAATGGATTTCAGTGGACAGAACCTTACTTAAAGATTCAGGGGACGACCGACCGACCGACCGATTGACCGTACCGCTGTGTGCAATACTCCTAAATGCTTTCTACGTACATATTTTAACACCGAATTCTCCCTCGCTAACGGTAGATCTTTTACTGTCGATTTCTTAGTAAAAATACTTGCTAAATATGAACAATAGCCTTTAGTAAATGAGGACTTAACATTGAAATTAATTGTTTAATTCGTACAGGGAGGGTCGAAGACGCATTGGAGTCATACAGCGTACAAATCTCACCATATCCATTTAAAAAAGGAAAAAAAGCTTATGCTTATACCAAAATAATAAGCATAAGCTGTAATAATGCTTTATTTTAACCCTATGGTTATTTTTCTAGAAGTTTGAAAATGAACTCGTAAATACGGACCTTGCAACCAAAGCTCCAAACGTGTTAAAGACGAATATGTCGGAACTTCAACATCATTGATCAAGCACTGTGATATGTGTGATATATGGTATGAATAATAGTTCTATTAGAAAACTGGGTAAAAATATACATAGAAAAGACAAAACGTCAATGTCACAGCTATTCTGGTAGTTATTAAGAGCACTACGCTCGTATTTTGGAAGAGTTTGTTTAACTAGGATGTATTGACGCTGTGAGTAAACTTTAATCGGGAGGTTATTTTACGGATACAACTCTTCTTGCCAGTCTTTTTATAGGATAAGGGTAACAAATGAGCACACAGTCAACCTGATGTTAAGTGGACGCCGTGGTGCATAGACATCTACATTTGTCTTCAATAAAGACACACAATACAGACGTATTGTCACGCCTGAGGACTAAGATGGAATTCTTCTTTCCAGGGAAAAACTCTCCGGTTCTCTATATTCACTCAAAGGCTAAGTAGAACAATCCTAAGAGAAAAGAATCAGCAGAAACAGAGTTTGAACAAGTTTTTATTTAATATAGATTGCAAATTATACTTATTGAAAGTCACTCTTTTATTATCATCCTTAAGGACTAAGATAGAACGCTTCGTTTCCACTAAAAGGGTCTCTTGTTTTCTACACTTACCATACGAAACACAGCAGCATTAACACCATACGAAACACAACAGCAGCTATTTTACCCTGGTAATTTGTGAGAACGTGATCCTACCCTGGTCGAGCCATCTTATTCATTCTACAACCATAATACAACTGTAGCGTACCTACAACTTTAAAAAAAGCCTTCGGAAATTTAAGACACATAATATTCTCATCACGTGTACCTCATGCACATACATGCTAACCATTCACCATCCACACACAACAGCATTTAATAATATTTTCTAACATTTTTGTTTATGCACTCTGTTTAATTTTATTTATTGAGAAAAGACTTTCTGGTATTAACCAGTGTAAACATTGAAAACCCTAGTGAATTAGTTCGAATCGTTATAAAGAAGACTGTCCGTTTTTTATTAAATAAAGGAGATGGCCAAAAATTGTATGAACCTGTGCCCCAGACTATACAGAGATGAAATCTATGTCGTTTGAAAGTACACATCTTTTATATAAAGAATTAGAAAATTACATGTAGCTACGCAATAGTGGACAAAAGTTATGAAGATTTAAAAAAGTTGATTTTGGCAGTCGGTTTTTATCATTATTACACAATGTAGATATTGATAGAATTCCAATTTATGGGTGATATGTAGGTTAATATATATGCATGATGATTAGAATGTATCCTAACTGGTTTAGCTAAAAAAAAACAAGGACAGCAGTATTTTCACTCTTTGAAATTATTATTTAAAACTAGTTTTTGTAACATAACGATTATTGGTCGAAGTATATTAGACAGAAAATAATTAAACTTGCGTATTACACCGTTTATAATTAGTGGAGTACTCGCGTGGGGCTACGGCATTTAATAAATAAAAGTATAATACGATAAAACACGAGGAAAAACGTACATATATCATATACCGAAAAAGGGCGCGTAAGTCGGTAGACGTGAATCTGATCAAGTCTGACATTGACACTTTGACTGTTTTGATGCTTGACGGACGGATTCAGTACTAAAGTAAAATAACCCTACCCTATAATGTAACGCTACATGTTTAAGCTGGTGGTGTATTAAACTAATAAATGAAATCGTATCATTTAGTGTATTTTGACTATTTTGATGTATTAACTCATTAATTGATGACTTATTTTTAACATAAGGTATCATATATAAAGTATTTTTATGAGTTTAGCTATTGTTTTTTTTCCTTACTCTGATCTTTTTTGGCCACAACTTCAAAGAGAAGAATTCACTTTAAATATTTTTAAACTTGATTATTTTTCAACAGCTGCTATGAAATGTTAATAGTTATTCAAAATTTTTTTTTTTATTTTATTTAAAAAATAGTCTTATTTTTTACAGCTTGGGGCACATTTTGGCCATCTCATTTATATATCTATGTATGTACTTTTGAAATAAAAGTACGTACATAAATATATTGTGTTAAATGCAGAATGTTTGTAATTTTGACACTGTTGCGAGTTTTGGCGCGCGGCTTTTTTATTATTTTGAATTATAATTAAAAAAATGATGTTCCGCTTATGACATCCATGGAATTGATATGTGGTAGTAGATCCTCTAACACCAACAATGCACATATTAACCAGTGCCGACATACAACCGTTTATGAAGCATTATTGATATGTGGTAGTAGATACTCTAACACCAACAATGCACATATTAACCAGTGCCGACATACAACCGTTTATGAAGCATTATTGATATGTGGTAGTAGATCCTCTAACACCAACAATGCACATATTAACCAGTGCCGACATACAACCGTTTATGAAGCATTATTGATATGTGGTAGTAGATACTCTAACACCAACAATGCACATATTAACCAGTGCCGACATACAACCGTTTATGAAGCATTATTGATATGTGGTAGTAGATACTCTAACACCAACAATGCACATATTAACCAGTGCCGACATACAACCGTTTATGAAGCATTATTGATATGTGGTAGTAGATACTCTAACACCAACAATGCACATATTAACCAGTGCCGACATACAACCGTTTATGAAGCATTATTGATATGTGGTAGTAGATACTCTAACACCAACAATGCACATATTAACCAGTGCCGACATACAACCGTTTATGAAGCATTATTGATATGTGGTAGTAGATACTCTAACACCAACAATGCACATATTAACCAGTGCCGACATACAACCGTTTATGAAGCATTATTGATATGTGGTAGTAGATACTCTAACACCAACAATGCACATATTAACCAGTGCCGACATACAACCGTTTATGAAGCATTATTGATATGTGGTAGTAGATACTCTAACACCAACAATGCACATATTAACCAGTGCCGACATACAACCGTTTATGAAGCATTATTGATATGTGGTAGTAGATACTCTAACACCAACAATGCACATATTAACCAGTGCCGACATACAACCGTTTATGAAGCATTATTGATATGTGGTAGTAGATACTCTAACACCAACAATGCACATATTAACCAGTGCCGACATACAACCGTTTATGAAGCATTATTGATATGTGGTAGTAGATACTCTAACACCAACAATGCACATATTAACCAGTGCCGACATACAACCGTTTATGAAGCATTATTGATATGTGGTAGTAGATACTCTAACACCAACAATGCACATATTAACCAGTGCCGACATACAACCGTTTATGAAGCATTATTGATATGTGGTAGTAGATACTCTAACACCAACAATGCACATATTAACCAGTGCCGACATACAACCGTTTATGAAGCATTATTGATATGTGGTAGTAGATACTCTAACACCAACAATGCACATATTAACCAGTGCCGACATACAACCGTTTATGAAGCATTATTGATATGTGGTAGTAGATACTCTAACACCAACAATGCACATATTAACCAGTGCCGACATACAACCGTTTATGAAGCATTATTGATATGTGGTAGTAGATACTCTAACACCAACAATGCACATATTAACCAGTGCCGACATACAACCGTTTATGAAGCATTATTGATATGTGGTAGTAGATACTCTAACACCAACAATGCACATATTAACCAGTGCCGACATACAACCGTTTATGAAGCATTATTGATATGTGGTAGTAGATACTCTAACACCAACAATGCACATATTAACCAGTGCCGACATACAACCGTTTATGAAGCATTATTGATATGTGGTAGTAGATACTCTAACACCAACAATGCACATATTAACCAGTGCCGACATACAACCGTTTATGAAGCATTATTGATATGTGGTAGTAGATACTCTAACACCAACAATGCACATATTAACCAGTGCCGACATACAACCGTTTATGAAGCATTATTGATATGTGGTAGTAGATACTCTAACACCAACAATGCACATATTAACCAGTGCCGACATACAACCGTTTATGAAGCATTATTGATATGTGGTAGTAGATACTCTAACACCAACAATGCACATATTAACCAGTGCCGACATACAACCGTTTATGAAGCATTATTGATATGTGGTAGTAGATACTCTAACACCAACAATGCACATATTAACCAGTGCCGACATACAACCGTTTATGAAGCATTATTGATATGTGGTAGTAGATACTCTAACACCAACAATGCACATATTAACCAGTGCCGACATACAACCGTTTATGAAGCATTATTGATATGTGGTAGTAGATACTCTAACACCAACAATGCACATATTAACCAGTGCCGACATACAACCGTTTATGAAGCATTATTGATATGTGGTAGTAGATACTCTAACACCAACAATGCACATATTAACCAGTGCCGACATACAACCGTTTATGAAGCATTATTGATATGTGGTAGTAGATACTCTAACACCAACAATGCACATATTAACCAGTGCCGACATACAACCGTTTATGAAGCATTATTGATATGTGGTAGTAGATACTCTAACACCAACAATGCACATATTAACCAGTGCCGACATACAACCGTTTATGAAGCATTATTGATATGTGGTAGTAGATACTCTAACACCAACAATGCACATATTAACCAGTGCCGACATACAACCGTTTATGAAGCATTATTGATATGTGGTAGTAGATACTCTAACACCAACAATGCACATATTAACCAGTGCCGACATACAACCGTTTATGAAGCATTATTGATATGTGGTAGTAGATACTCTAACACCAACAATGCACATATTAACCAGTGCCGACATACAACCGTTTATGAAGCATTATTGATATGTGGTAGTAGATACTCTAACACCAACAATGCACATATTAACCAGTGCCGACATACAACCGTTTATGAAGCATTATTGATATGTGGTAGTAGATACTCTAACACCAACAATGCACATATTAACCAGTGCCGACATACAACCGTTTATGAAGCATTATTGATATGTGGTAGTAGATACTCTAACACCAACAATGCACATATTAACCAGTGCCGACATACAACCGTTTATGAAGCATTATTGATATGTGGTAGTAGATACTCTAACACCAACAATGCACATATTAACCAGTGCCGACATACAACCGTTTATGAAGCATTATTGATATGTGGTAGTAGATACTCTAACACCAACAATGCACATATTAACCAGTGCCGACATACAACCGTTTATGAAGCATTATTGATATGTGGTAGTAGATACTCTAACACCAACAATGCACATATTAACCAGTGCCGACATACAACCGTTTATGAAGCATTATTGATATGTGGTAGTAGATACTCTAACACCAACAATGCACATATTAACCAGTGCCGACATACAACCGTTTATGAAGCATTATTGATATGTGGTAGTAGATACTCTAACACCAACAATGCACATATTAACCAGTGCCGACATACAACCGTTTATGAAGCATTATTGATATGTGGTAGTAGATACTCTAACACCAACAATGCACATATTAACCAGTGCCGACATACAACCGTTTATGAAGCATTATTGATATGTGGTAGTAGATACTCTAACACCAACAATGCACATATTAACCAGTGCCGACATACAACCGTTTATGAAGCATTATTGATATGTGGTAGTAGATACTCTAACACCAACAATGCACATATTAACCAGTGCCGACATACAACCGTTTATGAAGCATTATTGATATGTGGTAGTAGATACTCTAACACCAACAATGCACATATTAACCAGTGCCGACATACAACCGTTTATGAAGCATTA